>VZTJ01006312.1:1948450-1994384 GCA_013397795.1 Orthonyx spaldingii | reverse complement strand
GGGCGCGCGCCCTGGCGGCTGCCGGGAGCGGGCGGCGCCATGAGGGTGAAGGTGCTGAGCCGCAACCCCGATGACTACGTGAGGGAGACCAAGCTGGACCTGCAGCGCGGTGAGCGCGGCTCCCGACCGGCCCGCGGTCGGATCGGCCCGGCCCAGCCTGCCCGGAAGCGATGAGGCCGGCGACGCAGAGAGGGAGGGAGGCAGGCAGGAAGGCGTTCGGGCGCTCGTCGGCCGCACCCCGCTCCGCTCTCGGCAGCGAGAGTCGGAGAGCCTGGGCAATTGCCTTTGGGCTTCCGTCCTTGCCAGCGGCGGGGGTTTTTCCCCGCGGGTGCCAGTCCCAGTGCGGTGCCCGCCTGCCGAGGAGAACTTTCCCTGCCGTGCCCCGGGGCCCGGCGGCTGCCGGGCTGCATCTGGGACTGACAGAGCCTGGTGTGGAAGCGGCGTCAGAGCAGGAGTGCCGGGCTGCGGGTGTAATCACTGTTCTGGGACCCCGAGATTGCGCTTAGTGTTTCTTAGGTTATCCCTTGCAGTTTTTGGCACTTAATGCTGTTTCATTCCTGGTACATCGCGTTCTGCTTCTTACACGTTCACTCTTAAAGCTGCCAAAAATCGTGTTGATTTTACACACAGAATGATAGAGTTTTGTAGGTTGGAAGAAACCTATAAAGGTCATCTAGTCCAACCCCCCACACCCTGCCCTGTGTGTGAGCAGAGACATCTTCAGGTTGCTCAGAATCCTGATTGGGCGTGTGCCGTCTCATTGTAAAAAACCTCTTACTTATATCTAGTCTAAATTTACCTTGTTGAAGTTTAAAACAATTACTCATTGTCACATCACAACAGGCCCTGCTAAAAAGTCTGTCCCCATCTTCCTCAGCTCCCCTTTAAGTACTGAAAGGTCACAGTGAGGTCTCCCCAGAGCCTTCTCTTCTCCGGGCTGAACAAGCCCAGCTCTCACAGCCTTTCCTCGTGGGAGAGGTAGTCCATCCCTCTGATCATACCTCTCCTCTGGACTTGCTCCAACATGGGTTTCTAATGTGTGTTCTTTCTGTTGCAGTTCCAAGGAACTATGACCCTGTATTGCATCCATTTGAGGTTGCACGAGAGTACACGAGAGCTCTGAATGCCACAAAGCTAGAACGTGTGTTTGCAAAACCCTTTCTTAGTTCACTTGATGGCCACAGAGATGGAGTTAATTGCATGGCTAAACATCCAAAAAGTTTATCTACAGTGCTGTCTGGAGCTTGTGATGGAGAGGTAAGCTTACAAACCACAATAAAGAAGGTACCTTTCTTTCTTATTTTATTTTTTCTTTCTCTTTTGTGTTTTGTTGGGTTGTTTGATTGGTTTTGTCACACTTTACTTTTCTGTTTTCATTCATCATGTTACCTTTATCGTCACTCAGAAGGTGAAACTTTCTGCTGCTCTGTCACTGCCACTGGACAGGGGAGACAAATTGTAGTAAAAAGTTCACGGGTTGAGATAAGGACAGGGAGAGATCACTCACCTATTACCATCAAGGACAAAAGACAGTGAACTTGGGGATATTAATTCAATTTATTATGAATAAAATCAGAGAAGGATAATGAGAAGTAAAATAAGACTTTAAAACTACCGTCCTGGGCTCTACCTCACCCCTCTGTCCCCAGCAGCACAGGGGAATGGGGAAAGGGAGTTACAGTCAGTTCATTACAAGTTGTTCCTGCCTCTGCTCAGGGAGAGGAGTCCCTCCACTGCTCCACTGTGGGTCCCTCCCATGGGAGACAGTTCTCCTTGAACTTCCCCACTGTGAGTCATTCCCACAGACTGTAGCTTTCACAAGCTACTGCTGTGTGGGTAACTTCTCCACAGTGTGCAGTCCTTCAAGGACAGGCTGCTCCAGTGTGGGTCCCCCACAGGGTAATGGGTCATAGGAGACCTGCTCCGGTGTGGGCTCCTCTCTCCATGGGTTCACAGGTTCCTGCCAGGAGCCTGCTCCAGCAAGGGCTTGCTGTGGATTCACAGCCTTCTTTGGGTTCATCTGGCCTTGGTCTTCTCTGTGGACTGTAGGTGGATCTCTGCACTCCCAGTAACCTCCTCCATGGGCTACAGGGGCACAGCTGCCTCACCAGGGTTCTCACAATGGGCTGCAGGGGAACCTCAGCTCTTCCTCCTTCTTCTTCCCTCACCTTGTTGCCTGCAGAGTTACTGCTCTCACATATGCTCACCCCTCTCTTCTCTGAGTGCAGTTACAGCTGCCCACCAACTTTTATTCCTTCTTAAACATGTTATCACAGAGTCACTACCACCATTTTTCTTTAGCTGAGCCTTGGCCAGTGGTGGGTCTGTGTGGGAGCTGGCTGGCATTGGTCCTGCTGGACTTGAAGTTTCCATCAGCTGCTCACAAAAGCCAAACTCCCAGTACCAAAACCTGGCCATACAAACCCCGTACACCTTGTGATTGCTTTTTGCTGCCTACATGACCCCCCCACTCCTACCCCTAAAGAAGTTGAACTGTCAAATTAGCTAGGGGGAAGGGGCACACAACCAAAAAGTTTTTGGAATATCAGTTTTTCATACTGCCTAAGAAAAGGCTAACCCTGTAGATGTTTGATAATTTTACATAAATATTATAAGTAGCAATCAAGGACACTTTAATTGGAACTAGTTGCAGAAAAAAATACCTGTCTTTTCTGAATTCCCTGTCTTTTCTCACCCTTACTTTGCTCATTTAATAGTACTTGAATACTTTAAAGGTGTCTTCTGGGCAGTTGGTTGCTTTCTGCTGTTTATAGAAAGTGCATGTGTCATGCAGTAGTATAAGGGAGGTTTACCTTTTCAGAGAGAAATGGAACAAATTTCTATGAAAGTTTAGCCAGTTTTCTTGTCCACTGATAGAGCAAGTAATGTACTGGGTACTATAAATGCATAAAAATAAAAAAACTGACCTTCATTTCTTTGTTGTTTTTTTTTTTTTTTTTTTTTTTTTTTTTTTTTTTTTTTTAAATGAGCCCAAAAGCTTTGAAACAGAAACCTATATGAGAGGTGGACATCTATGAAAATGTAGTACAGCAACTGGACTGAAAAAATTCTGTTGGTTCCAAATTTCTTTGTGCTTTTGTCTTTAAAGGGGTATTTTTTTTTTGCTGAATTTATAACTGCTGCTGTTTTTTAGCAAGAATTCTAGCTCAAAAATAGGGGAGTGCAAAATGCAGAAAGTATACAGTTTAGGTCAGGGGAGAGGGTATGAAGGAAAGAGCCTTACTTTAACAATTATTTTTCAGGAAAGGAATCATGAAATAGTTTTTAACATTGTAAAATCTGGCTCAGTGTTCAAGCCAACTGTGCCATTTCATTACAACTTGTGTGATCTCTTGTACTTGAATTGTGAACTGCAGCTGTGGGCTGTAGAAAGCTTACAGAATATTTGCTCCTCTGTTTTTAACAGGTTAAAATTTGGAACTTGACCAAACGCCAGTGTATTCGCACGATACAGGCCCACGAAGGCTTTGTTCGAGGCATGTGTGCCCGTTTCTGTGGCACGTCGTTCTTCACTGTAAGTACTGTGTGTCTCCTTAGCAGTGCAGCAGTACAGAGTACCTGTTCACCATCTGGTTTCCACTCAGAAACTTTCTCTCTGCCATACAATATTTAAATATTGTATGGATACGCTTATTAAATGTGTCGGTGAACACAACACTTGTATTTACGATGCAATTTTTTCTGATGCTGGGATACGGATGTCTTTCAAGACCATCGAAGGAATAAATACCAGAAGATAGCTAACAGATGGTCATGTAATTAAAACTCGAGTAAACTAGTTTACATTAAAGTAGTAAATGGATTATGTTCGTTGAGAGACATAGAAGCATGTAGAAAAGTAACCATTTGCATATCCTATGATTAAAAATAATCTAAGTAAAGATCAGTCCATGTGAATAAAGCTTTATTAATTTGTAACAACCACAAGAGATTGAGTTTCATGTAAACTGCTTGGAAACACTGTGTCTTCCTGTTGGCATTAAAACAATTCTAAGATAACACAACAAGAAGAACTGTTTTTGAAAATGGAAGTGTCCTGAGGTTGTGCTTTGTTTGAACTGGCCATAGAAAAGCCATTTTCACTACAGTGTATTTATCTTTTCTAAGGTATATACCAGGACACAGGAACAGTAATTAGGACATAGGGAAAGTCTCAGTAAAAAATCCTAAGTGGCTCCAAGTTAGCAGCTCTCTTTTTGACAATCCCTCTGCCTGAAAATTGAGAGAGGGAGAGAAGAAACAGTAGTAGTGCAGTCAGGCAGCGAAAGATAAACTTGTGAAGCTAACATTTTTTAGGCCTGTTTGCATGATCCAGGTCACTGCACAGCCATGCAAAAGCTTGTGCTGGCATTAGAGCAAGAGGTAGAACAGAATTTGGAACAGGCAGCCAGAGCAACTGAGGTGGAAAGTGCCTTTTATCTGATTACATGCTCATCAAAGTGACTTCCAGAAGATAATTTGCAGTTTAAGGTGACAGTTGATTAAAAATTGCAAAATGAAGCCTTAAAAAATTGCCATAATTCCCACTCACCTTTTTCCTATTCAACTTCTTATTTCGGAAACTGCAGGAGCTTTGTGAATGAAGATAGACAATTGAATAGGTGCAGGAAAGGTGGTGGTGGGTGACAAACTGGGAATCAATTGCCTGCTCTCACAAGCAGAGAGATCCCCAGACAATCTCTGAGCAGCAGCTGCTGTGGAGCCAGCCCCCACCTGCTCTTTCTGCTCCCAGTACCGCAGCTGTTATTGCAGAGCACTGTTCTGTGGTGTGGAATGCTCCTTTGGCCAGTTCAGGACATCTGTCCTGCCTGTGTCCCCTCCCAGCCTGTTGCCCACACCGAGCCTGTTTGCAGGTGTGTGAGGCAGGGAGGATGGAGACAGAGTGGGAGTAGGGGAAATGCCTCCGCACTGTGCAGGCTCTGTTCAGCAACAGCCAAGGCTTGGGTGCTGTGTCAGCACTGTTTTAGCCACAAATCAAAAACACAGTGCCAGGTGAGCTGCTGTGAGGAAGTTCACTCCAGCCATGCCATGTACATGTTTTAACAATGTGTTATGACCAGGAGAGCTAATCTGCCACTTGGAGGTATAAAATGGAGCAGTGAACAGGCAGGAGGAAGCACTTGTGTATGTCACAGAACATTTTTATTTTAAAGTCTGCCTGTATTTAATTGCAAAGCACATCTAGCAAAATAAAAGGGAATATATGTACATAAAACTGTACATACTTTTTCCAATATTTCCAGGTTGGCGATGACAAAACTGTGAAGCAGTGGAAA
This sequence comes from Orthonyx spaldingii, assembly GCA_013397795.1. Classification (NCBI taxonomy): domain Eukaryota; kingdom Metazoa; phylum Chordata; class Aves; order Passeriformes; family Orthonychidae; genus Orthonyx; species Orthonyx spaldingii. The sequence continues at coordinate 1,989,087 of VZTJ01006312.1, read as the reverse complement.
ATGGAGAGCCCAGAATATGGAGAAGAAGAAGAACCTATTCATACAATTCTTGGAAAGGTAGTAAATCTGAGTTTTGATTTTCCCACACCTCTTCTTTTGAATTAAATTTGAATAATTTCTTATCTAGCTTTTGAAGGAGAGAGAAATAGTTTGATATTACTTGTTATCATAATGGGTTGTAAGGTGATGGCATCAAATTTTATAATGGCACTTTTAAAGTATCTTCATGTTTTTATTACATTTATTTTACATGTAACCAGAAAGGACTACCTCAAATGTCATCAGAGACTGCTTAGCTCTGTCTCTGCTAATTATCCCTTTCCTGCAAATTGGTTACATTTCTCTGTAGTCTCTTCAGACATGTGTTTTCAGTGCTTAGTCTGCATTAAATAGCTTCATTTTCACGCCAATACCTCACAGCCATTCAATACAAAATGCTGACTTTACATTTTTCTTTTTGACAAAAGCAGTCTAAAAATATATAGCTTGGCACTTTGAATTTATGATAAGCTTGTATTAGGAAAAACATTAAATGTTTTTTTCAAATAGATAGTTTGAAACTCTTTAGATATTGCAATGTGTGTGGAATCCATTCAAGTCCCCACTGAAAATTCAGTTGCACTGTTAGAATTTTCATTTGTTTTAAAGTCAGACAGGATTTTGTAAATACACCTTTAGTGCCAACTCTGCTGTAAATCAACAAGAAATTCATAAATGCACCTTAAACGAAAAAGAAAGCTTGCCTACTGGTAGGGGTACATCCTGTAAGACTTAGTTTCTGGTAGCACTGGTGACTTAACTTCCAGTAAAATAAATCAGTAAAACCATGTGAGACTCCATGTGTGATGGTTTGTTGATCTTTTTTCTAACAGAACATACCTGCATATTTATGTATACAATTGGGTTTTTAAATTTTTGCTTTGTTTTTTTGTGTTTTTTCCCTTAAAGACAGTGTATACAGGAATTGATCACCACTGGAAGGAACCTGTTTTTGCCACCTGTGGCCATCAAGTGGACATTTGGGATGAACAAAGGACAAGCCCCAAGTGTTCTCTGACTTGGGGTTTTGATAGCATAAGCAGTGTAAAATTTAATCCCATTGAGGTAATGGTTGTGTTATATATTGGAAATCAGTATTTTTCTTGAGTGGTATGAGATCTAAACTCTGTTTACATCGTCATCAATTTTTTTCTTCCAAATTTAGATTTTGTGTTTTAGTGGAATATTTAGCGGGCTGTATACATAGATTTTCATGGTTATTATTTTGGACTGTAGTACCATATATTTTTATCCTTCTATTTTGTGTCTCTGTTAGTGGGGGAGAGGAGAAATGAAAGCAGGACAACTCTCCATTCTGCCTGCAACCATGCATACCTGGTACCTGAGTCATACAGTGTAGTAGCTATGTTCATCTGTTCCAGTATTCTGCTTCCTGTAACTGAGACTTTTCACCCTTTCCATGGCAAAATAATCACTTTTGATCTTTTACAGCACTTTCTTTTGAAGCCCTTGACTGGACTATGCTCATAGAATAAGATTTTATGAGGAATTGCCTGGTGGTTTTAAAGTAGAGGGCACTCCATGGATTCTGAGTCTTACAGGGAAAGCAATTAAAAATGTTTGTGCTGGGTAATTAGCTGCACAGAAAAAATGATTAATCTAAGTCCTTGACAGAAAAAGAAGCTGATGACCAGCTTTGTGAAATAGCTTAGGTGTCTGATGTGAGCTGTTAACCACACTGTAGAAGTATTTCAAAGACAATACACACTGGTTTTGGTTTTTTTTTTCCCAGACTTACCTTTTGGGAAGCTGTGCTTCTGACAGAAATATTGTGCTATATGATATGAGAAAATCAACTCCATTAAAGAAGGTAATATTTTTCTTTTTAAGATTAATGGTGCTAATAATCATACTGAATATGTTAATAGCCTGTAACTGTTGGTGACAGTAGAGAACAGGAAGCTCTGAACTGTGAGTTCACTGAATTTTCATTGTCTGAGTCTTCTGAGTTTGCCTTAATGTTGGAATTTAAACAATGCAGAGTTAGAAGAGCCTTTTTCTGCATTCAGATGGGCTGTCATGCTCACTCTGTTGTAATTCTTGATCAAGTGCCTGACCTGACAGCAATTTCACAATAAGAACTTTATGTTCCTGTATTGCATTCTGTCTATGTATGTGTAATTTTATTTTTTTTTTTTTATTTTCTTTTTCTCCTCCTTGCCAGAAGGAGACAAGGTAACTTCACTGGAGAGCCTTGCTCTGCATTTGAAAAGTTGTTTTTGGGAGATAAACTCTTCCCTATGCACCTACTATAAACATTCAGAAATCCTTTGCAGTGTAATCAAAGTAGTATTTATATATGGAACTTACCAATGACGTAAAGACTGCTATTTAACAGAATATATGTATTTATTTTAGATAAGAAGCTGGTAATTCATACACATGCATCAAACCTCAATAACTTGTTCTGATCTCCAGAACTAGCTTAACACTGTTCTTCTTAAAATACGATATTCTGGCTTGTGAATATGCACTCAGTTTTCTCCTGTGTTACATACTGTCTGCAGTGTCATTGATCTGATGCACACTAGAACATGATAATGGTATTTAGTTATAAAATAGGAATGTTGTTGGCATAACAGTATGTCCTTCTGTCCCTGTGCCCCAACAATTTTTAGTGAAGTTGCACTTGGACCACTGAGGCAGTGCTTATAAAAACTTGTCAGTGATGCCAGTTGAAGACCTGAATATTGAACACAGCTAGTGCTGTAGAGCTGCAATTACAAGATCAAAGGTTTGCTCTTCTGTGAACTAAGTTTGGATCTAACAGAATTTTACATATGTATACATGCTAAATATGACTGTACATACATGTGCATCTAGACCTGTGTGCACAGGTTTGTGTATGTGTATGTCATGTATGTATGTCATGTATGCAGCCTGCTGAATTGCATTTCCTGCTGTAGGAATAAAACACTGATCAGTACTTCCTTGCTTCCATGAACACAGTACTGAGTTTCCTTCTGGGATAGGCGTGACTGTGCTATGGAGAGGAGATGAAATGTCCATTTCTGCAGTGAGAGCTCTGGAACTCCTAAAAGAAGGGTTTTGCTTATTAGAGGTACCTTACTTATGTATGGGTACTGCTTTCTGGCCCTGCTGCATTCCTGGGATTTGATCAGCAAAGCAGTTGGAGCTCAGTGGGAGTCCCTTCATTAATGGAAATAGGAGTACAGCTTCTCACATCACGAAGCAGTAGCTCTCTTGCCCATTTGTCCTGGTTGTAGGTTTCAAAGGCTTAAGGTTTAAAAAGGAAGGGATAAGATAGTGAGATGCTACCTAAGTTCAAAGTAAGAACTAATCTAAAAAAAGCTGAGAAAGATGAATGAAAGCAATTCTGTTGAAAGACAAGAGGAAAATGTTTTGGTAGGAGTTGGTACCCTTTAAAAACCATTCTTGTGCAACTTGTGGGATCAGGAAAGCTTAGGGTGTTTTAAAGATAGGCTTTAGCATTTAAACAGCTGACAGAAACTATGTTTTCTCTTGCTTGTTACATTCTTAGGTGTTCATCTCAACCAAGTACCTACTAGGTAGTAAAGGAAGACAGGTTAATTGTTTGGGTAATCTGTTTTTCTGTTAAAGTAATCTCAGCATTTCCAGGCTGACACTCTTTGTAAGTAAGTGTTCACAGTTAAGATAAATAAACCAAGAGAACCAAGCCTTCAGAGACTTCACAATTTTGTCTTGTCTTAACAAGGACTTAAATTTACCTGTTTTGTAAGAAGATGTACAATACATTAAAAATAGTGCTAAAAGATGGCTCTGGTATGAGTTTAGATAGTTCTGAAATGCCATTATTAATGCATTTACAGCAACTTAAATCACGTCCTGCCTAGGTTGCCTTACATAGTTGCTACTGAACCTAATGCTAGAACTGTAGAGACAATGTCATTTCTTAGGCACTGTTTTAATTCTAAAAGCCACTGCTGAAATGAACTGAAGGCTTGTAAATTTCAGTGAAAAAACAGAGATTCAGAGCATGACAGAACTTGACTCCTTTTGAAAGAGCTGGATTTTTTGGCAATATTGAAATTATTTTTTGACATGATTTAAAGTACTTATTATATACGGTGGGTTAATATTAATTGTGTGCTTATTTTGCAGTGGCTGATAAACTTGTACAGGAAGGAATAAAGAACACTCCTCGATTATTAACTTCCCAGATTTGTGCAAGATTTATAACTAGAACAATACTGAAATCTGAACAAATTCCACTTGTCACATTACTGTAAACAGAGGGCGTTTCAGTGGCCACTTTTTAAACTAGAGATCACTTTAGACATCTGATGATTACCTTCAGTTCTGGTTGCATGTAGCTCCTGAAAATGAGTGGTGTTCTGCAGCACAGACTTTATAGTGAACAGGGTGATGCCACCTAGGAAATGAGGACTTAAAGAGAATGAGAATTATGAGAATAGGCACACATTCATTGCAATCTTTTGGAGGGGTGTTCAGTAAAGTCAGCTCTATTAACTTGTTTTGAGACTGTGTTGATTACTGTAAGGGTTATAATTGTACAACTATATTCTGAAATACGTGTGTAAATTTATGGTGTTTCATGTAGTAAGCCAAGAACAAAAATGAGGTTTGAGTACCATAGCGTTAAACACCCAATTTCAGGATTTCTAAGTAGGATTATAGCTGGCCTGGAACATTGTAGACAATCCTGTTTTGAGTTGTTCAGTTTGTTAGTAAGTTGCTCTGTAATTACACATCCACTTTGTGTCAGGCATACTGTATAGTTCTTAAATACCATGGCTGGAAGTTCCTCTCAGACTGGCAGAAGCCAAAGCTGCTGTGTCTGGTGTGTCAGAGGACCTCCTCCCTGCCTTGCCTTGTCCTAAGGGGGCCCAGCTGTCCTCCAGGATGGGGACATCCAACACACAGCTTCCCAATGCCTCTTGTCTAGTCTGCAGTTAGCAAAGTGGAAGGGTCTTATTAGGTTGTTCTCAGCTGCCTTCCTCCCACTTCAGGGCCAACTGGCCTCTTTGTTGGCCATATGCTTACAAGCAGCAAACAAATCTTACAAATGTGTGAGGAATGATTCACTGCTGATACAGTGATAGTGCTGAGTAGATGACAACACAAAAGTTCTGTGTACATTGCTTGGCACTTCAGCAAGAAATGGCAACTGTCCAGGAGAATTCATGAACTCCAGTTTCAGACATAAAATAATGAAGGGGTTATAACTGGGAGAACATAAAAGTGCTATAATTGCTTTGCAAATGCTTTTTCACAGTTTCAGTTAAGGACTATATCCCTTGAAATAACCATTTAATAAGGTGTGTCTATAGATTACTTAACTAAAAGTTCCTGTACATAGGCTAGGGAAGTGAAATTTTTCGGAAGTTCTGCATTTATTTGTTGACCACTAGCAGGTTAAATGACCACTTAGAAGGATTTGGTTCTAAGGTGATTTACACAGGAAAATTTAATTGTTATGTAGCCCAAAGCAGTAAGCATTTGATCAGGACAGGAGGTTCTTGGGTTTCAGTTCTAACACTGCTGAGGAAAGATTGTCTTATAATTCTGTACCTAAAATGTGCTTGTCTTCAGTGGTATATAGGAAGTTTTGAACAACAGTGAGTATTTTACTGCCTATAACAAGGTAGCAATGTGTAAATATATTTCAGGTTATCTTGAACATGAGGACAAATACACTGTGTTGGAACCCTATGGAAGCTTTTATTTTTACTGCAGCAAATGAAGATTACAAGTAAGTGTAACCTTGCTTTTTGATAATCCTGGACGAGTTACATTTTTAATCTGTACCTTGGTGATTTGTGATCATGCTAAAACAAATTTTTAAAAGACTACTACTATTCTGAATTTGAATCACTTAATAACCTAGAGAATTATAGGCATACTGATTTTAAGAAATATGAATTGATTATAGACTGTCTCTTTCTGTGTGTCTCAGTACTTGGGGGGTTAAAAGCAGTGTAACTTAGAATAAATGCAGCTGAACCAATGCAAGTGTAACTTGAAATGGGACCTGGAAAATAAGTACTGTCGGTCCAGTCCAAGTATAAGTGTTTATTTTCTTGCCAGCTCATGTGAAGCTTAATACATTGTGCTGATCAGCTGTTTTGATGAGAACATTCCTTAAAAAAAAATAAAAATAAGTCTTTTGTGAGACAGTTCTGGAGACTGCAGTACTTATCCTTTCAATGTCTTGGAGCAGTTTTTTACTTTTGGACAGTACTATTCATGTGAACAGCTAATCTGATATTGAAAAAGCTGTCACTTCAAAACTAGGCCATTGCAAATGTGCTCCATATCCTTTTTTCCAGGAAGTCAGTGATCTAACAATAGATCACTGTTTTCTTCTAAAACGTAGGAATTTGACCACTTATCTTAATGCTGTTTTTCCAAGGAAATGGAATCTGGGCAGACTTTGAAAGTGGGGTTATATTCACTGTGCTGTTTCTCTTGTATTTATGTTATGTTATGGTAAAACTATTAGACTACGTAATCTGTGTGTTTATAAGTTTAGGTTTTTTTGTTTATGAATTTGATTTTTGGTTGGTTTGGGGTTTTTTTTTTTTTTTCTTCTTCATGCTGAACTTAAAAAATACAGCTGTTACTGTCAGGGTCAACTGTCCTCTTGCAGCCTGAAGCAATTAGTATGCAAAGGCAAATGCATGTATCAACAATACATATGCAAATATTTGCTGATTGTATGGAGTAGCAGTTTTGAATATGATGCTGCATACTTTCTCTTGGGGAATTTAGAAGGAAAAAACAACAATCACCATTATAGTATTCAGTAATATGTATTTCAGTTATGCATTCATCTGCAGAGAGGAGGGTGAGAAACTTGATGAACTGGTTTTTTTTTTTAACATAATAGTTCTACTAAATAATGTATCTTAAGCAGATTTCAATAAATGCATTGTCTGTAAAGCACATGTGCTTATTTGATGATCTACACAGCGATTGTGGCAACCTTGTACCACTCAGCTTCTTTATTGAAATGGAATAAGGTAGACCTTATCTGAGCTTTGAAGTCCTTAAGAGCAAACCAGCTGTGGTCCAGCAGCTGGGTGTTGACTTTCAACATCATGCTTTTCTGTGGATGGTGTGCTCTGCTCAACTTGCATCTCCATACATAAGGACCAGGCTTTCCCTGCACTCCCACATGTGCTACACCAGGCTTTGCTCGCCCTTGTTTGACCTAAGGTAATTAGGCAGTAAGAAAGAGTGCCAACCAAATGGAACTTGACAGTAGACTCTGAATTACTAGGAGTTCACCATATGGGAATATTTGGAAACCTTTCAGAATTGATAGGCTTGCTGTAATGATTCTGAGATGCTTTTACAAGTTCAGGTGCATACTTATGTCTGAAGATGGAGTAAAGGAGGCCAGTGTGATGCTTGGAGTCAGTGACCTATGAACTATGAAGGGCATAGTGGAGCCTATCTGTCCTTTGACAGTGAACAAGAAACCTAGGTCTGATTCAATAACTAAACCCTCTGGTTAACAGACTTCTTTCAAACCCTAAACAATGCAGTTTTCTTTCTCTTCATGTATTATGAGCTGTTTTAAGGAGTTCCCTCTGCAATAAGGATCTGTCCTTAAGTGTGGTTTATGTAAATGTACTGTTTACTTTGGACTTGTTATGATATTAAGCTATTGATGTATTTATTTTAAAGCTTATATACTTTTGATATGCGCTTCCTCGAATCACCTGTGATGGTGCATATGGATCATGTGTCTGCTGTTCTTGATGTGGATTATTCACCCACTGGCAAAGAATTTGTGTCTGCCAGCTTTGACAAGTCCATCCGCATTTTTCCTGTAGACAAAGGACACAGCAGGTGAGTAGTTCTACACCTTTCTCTCTTGCTGTCATTCATTCCAGTCACTTCCTCCCAAATCTTCAAAATTTCTAATTCTTTCATTAACATCTTCATTGGGGCATTCACTTCCTGTGAGTGTTGAAATCTTATTCTGGAAGCTTGAAGCTGACAGGCTGTGGAGTTGACATAATGTTGGAGTATGGATCAAGGGTAAAACTACTTAACAAGTAGCAATACTTCCACAATATGGAGTTAAAATTAGAGTGGATTATTGTGCTTGGGTCATTTGTATTTTACCAAGGTGAATCCCATTTGATTTTCCTCTCTATGCATCTTTAATGTTTTTAGGTTGCTTTATACTGTTTCTGTCACCACTGAAGTTTGCAGTGTATTACAACATTGTAGCATTTGGTTTCCTAGGGATTGTCTTCATCCTATATGGATGATTGCTAAAGACATTATGTAAAATGTATTGCTGTATGAATTCCTGAGTTTGGGATCCTTTTATGATCTGTTTCAGTGTACTACCTTTTCTTCATATTTTGTTAACCTGATTTTGATTCGTAATACAGTGCTTTGAATACAATTCACTTGGATTTAGTTTTTCATATAAGGTTTCATAAGTCAGTGTATTAAATATTTTGCTGGAGTTCAGATTGAATCTACTGTGTCTCCATTATTTTTTATTTTTCTTTCAGTTTGATGAAAACTCAAGCAAGTTATCTGATCTTTCTGGTATCATTTGATCTTCATAAACCTGCCTTCATTATTCTTCCTTGTCAGCTTTTCCTCCTTTTTTCTTAACTTTATTTTACTTCTGCTTGATTTCCTCTCTCCAACCTTGTACCCCCAGAAAGTTGTTACTAAGTCAAGTTCTAGGTGATTTGAGTGTGAAAATGTTGAAATATTGGTTGGTGAAGGAGTATATTTTTATTATTGATTGATGAAATTATGCATATTGTGTAACTGTTCGTGCTCCTGTGCTGCATTAAAGAGTGGGAGGAGTTGTTTACATTCCCTCTATATCTAATCTACAGCTAGTTTTCATTTTATTTTTGTCTTGCAATAATACTTGAAATGTAATTAGGTAGTGCAGTTCCTTTGTAGGTTTGTTTTGGTTTTGTTTTTCTAATTCTTGCATTATTAAACAATATGGTCAATAGCTTCTTTGTATGAATTAACTTTGCATATCACCACTTTTGTGAACATTATTAACACACATCACTGAGGAGAAGTTTGCAGACTTCATAATACAGCAGTAAAAGGCTTTATTCCACATTTTAGCAGATTGTTACCGAAGCCTGTGGAAGGCATTTTTCACTTTGTCCCCACTTTTTCTCCTTTTGTGTAGTAGCCATAAATCTAGTGGGGAGAAACCTTACAAATGAAAAATTTTGCCTCATGTAAGCTGATTAGAGTGTTCTGGTACACTTAAAATTCTTTAGAAACTGGGCTTTTTTAGAACTGCACAGTTCATATTAATCTCATGGAATGGAGAAAAGTCTCCAAAACAGAAGATCTGCTCCTACTTGGAATACTCAGAGGGCAGTTAAGAATATCTGTAAATAAGGACCCTGATGGTATTCTAGTTTTGACTTCTGATGTCCTGCCAATCTGAAAAACTTCTAACTTTAATTGCTTTCTATTTTATTTTTAAATGAAAATATAAATAATGAAATTGTTTAGCCCTAAGAAATAAGAGTTACTATGAAGTTGATTAAATTTAGTAAGTGCTTAAGTAAACAGAACTCTATTTCTATGCGAACTTTTAAATGACAGATCCAGGTTATTTGGCCAGTTTTCTGTTTTTCCTGTCCCGGAAAAATGATATTTAATACCTTGTGATGACAGCCACAGGATAGGCAAAAGCTGCAAATTCAAAGTGGATAGGCAAAAGCTGCAAATTCAAAGTATAGAAAGCAGAATGACTTGGTTCCCCAAAGGTGGGTGAAGAAAAGCTTTGTTACTGAGTTATGTAGTAGTAGAACATATAGTAGAATGAAAGTAAATACAGAAATTCTTGTGGAAATGCAGATGTGCACACATGCTATTAAACGGAGAAAAACTGATGTGAGTATTAATGCTTTTTGATGGTACTTGTGCTCAGTCTTCCACATAGTTGTTCTTGTAGAGTATTGCTTGCTGGTGAATTACAAGAGGTGATTAAGCTTATTAAAGCTTATTTATTCTGATACATTGATTACTTTTCTTGTTCTCACAAACACTTCAGCTCAACCCTAGTCTAGTTTCTCCACAGCACTTGAGTAGATGTTGTTTTCATGTTTCTTTTACATTACTTGGGTTTTCCTTACAAAAATAACTGAGTGGAAGAAAAATAATAAGCTGTACTACATGACTGATGCATCAAAGAACTGGCTATTGGTGGACAATAAATAGATCTTACTTTTTCCTTCTTTTCAGAATGCTAATAAATAGCTAAAATTTCCAGAAAGGTGTATTTAGTCCTTTATAGCAGAAATACAAGAATACATTTATTTGATACTTAAGTTAAACTTTTGTCTAATTTTCATTAAGTATGTATCAGTTTAAATGCAGCATGCAGAAACATTTTTCAACAGCACTTTTTGAGCAGGAGTCTGATCAGCAGAAATTTAAAAAGAAATGGAGTCCATTTTTGGGTAAAGGAGGGAAATCACAATGAAGAGTAGCAAATGCACTGCCATATCATAAATGGACAGCTGGGAGGTGTTTCTTTGCTGTTCTTTTTCTTATTCATAACAGTGGTGCAGATTCTTTGGCAACTACTTTTTTGCTTTCCCATTCTGTAATATTTTCAATGTAAAAGCATATTAAACAAAATTATTTCAGGACCAGTATGCATTTTATACCATATACCCTTGGCATGTTTTGCAAAAATAGTTATTATTTAACTCTTTACTACAGTTTCTATGAAAGGACTGATTTAAAAAGTGTCTTATCCTAGGTGACCCTTATCAGTCTATCACATGTCATTTGTATCTCTATCTATAGAAAGATAAGATCAGCACAGTGTTTAAAAAGGTCAGATTGTTTTAAAAACAACAACAAGAAAGTAAAAAAAAAATTTGCCTTGAACAGAATGCTTTCTGCTATTTAAAAGGCAATGGTGAGAAAAGTGATGATAGATCATTTAAACTATTTCTCTGCTCTAGGGAGGTTTATCATACCAAACGAATGCAGCACGTCATCACTGTGAAATGGACTTCAGATAACAAATACATTCTGTGTGGCTCAGATGAGATGAATATTCGCCTGTGGAAAGCTAATGCTTCTGAAAAACTGGGAGTGGTAAGAGTTGCATTTTGCTTTTTGTTATCACAAGATGTTTGGAGTTTTTTGTTGTTATTGCAACCAGTTAGCCTCTTCGACTTAGAAGAACTTGTTTCTAAAAGGAAGCTGTAAAATTATAGTTTGACATTTGTGTTTAATTTGTATACTAACATGTGCAGTATAGCTCATTGCATTTACTGCAGCTTATAACAATATGAAAAAAATTACATCCCTCATTATTGCTACACAAGATGACTTTTTTTGGTCTTGTTTAATCTTAACAATAATCATCAGTTCTATCTAAACTAGATTTGAGTTTTTTACCTCTGTGCTAATGGTTAGAATTCATGCTTTACCGCTGGAAAAAAGGTATAAATTCTGCTTAGCTGTACTGAAGTAATTCTATTGAAGTTTAGAGTTACTACTTTTAAAGATTTTGACTGGCATGTGATTAGTTCATGTTCATTCAGTTCATTTGTTAAAAGTATAAAAATAAAAATCATGCTCTGATAAACATGTGTATTGTAAAATAGACTATTGGCACTCAGTGTCTAATTTGACACTGAGATTGTCATTAACCTGTATAACTCTCAGATACCAAGTGGGCAAACTAGTGTGGTATCTGAAGTCTACTTAATTCAATGTCAGTCTGTTTGGTCGAGGTGTTCCTGGTGTGTACAATCACCAGCCTCATTAGGTAAGTCTTTTCAGTTACACTTGTTCAAATGTTTATGTACAGACAAAGCCCAAATGTTCCCTTTCAGTTACCAATTGCATAGATTCATCTGCACAGATGCATCAAAGCATTGAGTGACTTTGGAGAATGAATTTGGCACTTTGTCTGCTGGGAGTAATCCCTTTATGTAGCTTTATATTGTTGTGGTATTTTGGAGGTGCTTACATTGCCTTTTCTGAGCTCCATCGGCAGAGCTGTCAGATAATGTCTGGGGGAATTTCCGCTTGATCTTGTGAAAGGTTGCAGGGAGAGGAAAGGGAAGCTGTGATTCAGGGAAGAATGTTGTACAGTTGAGGTGATGGATCTGTTGCATACTTCTGTCTAGGACTGCTTGCGATTACCTGAAGCTCCATCAACTTGAAGTATCTGTAGGAGGGAAGTGAAGCAGAGCTGGGAGAGGTGGCAGGTGGAGGGAGTGATAGGAATACCTAGGGCTACACTGGAAACAGGGTAATTCATGGACTGCTGTGCACTGTGAAGCACTGGATATGGAGTAGCACAGCTAAAATAACGTGTGTGTCTTTAACCATGGCCCACCATAGGTATTGGGAAGACCTGTTAGTATTCTCATTTTTGCTATAGAGCAGTAGATAAAAAAACCCACAGCTTTGTGGTCTCTGCAGTAATTGTGATTACAAACTACTGTTTAGGATGAATTTTTTAATTTTAATTTTTTTAAAGGATACCTCTCTTTTTTTTGAGGATGTTTTACATTTTTTTTCTCTTCTGCATTGATTCTTGGGATTTTCCCATGTGGTGCTTTGGTCAAACACTTAACTCTCAGTTCCGTAGTTGCTAGTTTCGGGATTCCACAAAGCTCATTAGAGATTTTACTTTTGGATTTAACTTCCATGTTGAATTTGTTTAGATAGTGCAGTGTTGGGTAGAAATATTATCTGTTTTCCTTCTGTTATATCTGTATGCTCATGGCAACACCCTTTTCACCTGGTTTTATGATATTAACTTAAACTTCCTCTGTTTACTCACTATATTTTTAGCGAGAGATCATGATATTTCTCTCTTAAGATGCTGTTCTGTAACAGAATTGTCTGGTATTTTTGACATTCATCTTTACTCTGAGCCCTTTGTGTGAAGGACAAGTGGGTAAGAAGAACGTCACAAATACCATTTTCCTGTAGAAGGGTTTCTAATATTTTCAGATGTGAACAAAAAGTTCACTGTATTGACTACTAGATGACATAGGCTCCTCTTCTTGTGAAAGAGTGAGAATAATTGACACTGGGAAGTAATAGGCAAACACAGCTACTCCTGCATTGCAGAAGTACTGCATACCAAAAAGACAACTTAGCTATTGTTTACGTGTTCACAATATAGGCTGGTAAATGACATTCTGCTGTTTTCTGTAGGATTTGCATCAGTGAATACTGGCCATGGATGGGCCTAAAAAAAAGGCAGTACTAGTTGTGGCTCCTGGGTATTGGATACGGTCTGCACATTAATACTCTTGTGTTCCTTGACCTGACAGGAATCCTACACAAAACAGCCGTTGTCGTTTTTCTTTGTAAGTGCAGTGTTTTTGCTTTTTGTGCCCCTTGGAGGCTGCGCCGCGATCGGTTCTGCTCCTGTGGGACCGTTCCAGTAAAGCTTTTGTGTCGTGTACGGGTGTGTATTTCTGCCAAAGCTCTGTCTGTCAGCTCCCAAGAGAACCAAATCAATAACTATCTATGACACAGGTCAAGTGGCATGTGGTTTATGAATTGATTTTTTCCCCCCCTGTTTTTTGAGTTATTTTTGGGGGGATTTTTTTTGGGTTGGGTTTTTTTTTTACTGTCAGAAGTGAAAATCCTCCCATAATTTACAATACAGAATTTATCATCCTATCTTAGAAAAAACACCTTGCAACATCAAAAGGCATCTTAAGAAAGCAAAATTATTTAGAAGTACAGGAAGAACTTAAAAGGGACATAGTGTGTTATTTAGAAAAATTGTTCTCACTTCACAGGACAGTGATGAACTTGGGAAGAATTACATTATAATGAGAAGAGAACATTTCACATCCTTGTATTTTAAGTGGAAATGTGTTCAAGCATGGTGTTGTTGAAGCCATGAATTTAGCAAGACACAGAATTTGAAGCTGTCTGAAGTGGCTATAGTTAAAAATTGTTTTTAGAAGCACTATTAAATTTTATATTTTGGATGTTTAGAGAGTAATTGTAGCTAATAGGACTCAGGAGTCCTCATGGCTTATCACGCTCTTGGATATATCTTGGAAATGTTGCTTGGATTCAGGCAACTGTGCCAATCCCAGTTTGATCCAGCCTGGTAGTTCCTGGGTTTCTTAACACTGCAACTGTTAATGGCTATTTAGCAGATTCCACTGATTTTCTTTAGTATTTGCTTCTTTTTTAGGGTATTGGTGTTCTTATCTTCGCAGGCATATGCTTGCTCATTTTATACATGTCCAGTTCTTACACAGTCTGTGGCTATTTTTTGAATGTTTTGAATATTCAAAGCTGAACATTCAGTAATTCTGTCAGAAGTGTCAAAATATGTCTTAAATGCTTAGTTGCTTGGTTTGCTATTTTTCTTTGCTGAGAAGATTTGATTGAATGACTCATCCACAGGTCACTGTGTTTCTGATATAATGCTAAAATCTTGCAATACATTGTATTTTGAGATGGATATTTTTGTGCTGGGGGTAGGTAGAAACCAACATCCTGAAAGAGAAAGAAAAATAGTAATAAAACTTTTTTTTTTTAATTTGGTGAGTACTTTTTTTGGTCCTTTTGCATTGCTGGGTTCCAAGGAAGTTATAGTGAATATATAGTACTCATGTTGTGGCTGGTGAACATTTATCCAGTTGGAAAGTTGTACTTTCTGAACCGTAGCTACCCAAGCAGTCATCAGTTCTGACATGCATGTTTCTTTTGGGTTTTAATGTATTTGGCACTGCGCTCATTATTCAAAATCAGTGAAACATGAAAGAAGGAAGAAAAGTCTCTGGAGGAGCCAGAGGCATCTTGTGTCTCTACTCCACTGACAATTAAGTCTGCACAGGTTTTATATAGGGGTAACAAACCCCAAATCTCTCTGTTGGAGGAGCTACTGCAGAGGTTGCTTTAAAATAATTTTCAGCCTTTAGTTTTTAATAAAATTTCAATAATTGATCAAAATGTATTATTAAATAGGACACAGCAGGTGTTATTTTTAAAGCAGTAAACATCTATCTCTGCATGTCCAGAAGCTGAACTGAAAAGATTCAGTTAAGACTTGAGAAACTCTAGACTGTTCAAATACATAAAATATGGCTTAAGTATGTTTGACTAGTTTTTTACCTGTGCTTTTGAATAAGTTTGGGCTTTATGAAGAGGTAAATGATTTTGACTTTTGAGGAGGAAAATAGAGCCTCATCTGAGAGAAAAGGCTGAAGAAGCAGCAGTAATAGCGTAGCTTTTAGTTAATAGTGTACAGTTAATGTAATTAATAGAAAGAAAGGGATAGACTAGGGTTTTTTTAATTGCAGTGAAAGCAATGAACCATCAGTAAAACTTGTGAAAGCTGTATTGCTCTTCAGTCTACTGCCACATTAAAAAAGAAACTCTACCTGCACTTCTTAGAGTATGAATTCTTAGTAACATTGCTTCTGTGAGTAACAGCTGCAAAATTTTGTCTGTTACTTTTATGAATTAGGACAGAGCAATGGGTTAGGATGCTTAGGATTTTAGTAAAACTACTGATGAGTGAGTGAGCAGTAGTGGAGCATAGGTTTACTGCTTTCTTAAAAAATGCAGAAATAACAGATTTTGAGTATGGGCTGGTAGAGATAGGAGAAAGTGCAGTTAGAAATCTTGGCTTTAATCTAGTAAAGTACATCAGCAGGAGTACATCAAAACTGTCTTAAGCAATTGTTTATCCTTGCAGTCTGTTTCTAGTGTGTGGTTCCATTTTCTGAGATAAAGCTGATAACAAGCAGTACCAGATACTGTGAGATGTGGCATTCTTTTCATAATGATTTGAGCTTGTGATTCAGTGCACCTGTAACTTCAGCCCTGTACTATGATTTTATGCTCTTAACATCTACATTGCCTTACATTACCTTTGTTTTTTACTTTTGTCATCCTTTTAGATGTAAAGAGATCAAAATTTTTGGTCCAGGAAAGAATGAATAATGAACTTCATGGCAATACATTTAGAAAGAGCAATAGAAAAATAAATAAAGACAAGCTATGGTGTAGAAAACTGCTGGGATATATCTGGATTCTAAAAATATATTGCATCTGTGCTCTTGCCTGCCCTAACCTAGAAGGGCAACCTGAAGAGGACAGATAAACATTCATTTTGTATTCTCACGCTGAATTACAGAAGTCTTAATAGTGTGGAGTTTTAAATACAGCCCTCTTGAAGAGGAGAATTTTTTTAAGGGTGGTTTTAGCTTTTAATCAGGGTTCTGCAAAAATGCTTACTTTCCTTCTGCTTAGATGGAAAAATAAACAGTCTCTGTCATCAGGAGGTCAGAGAAGAGGCATGGACAGTTTACTCGAGGAGGCATTTTCCTATTGCTGACAACTTGATTGCATTTAAAGAGTTCTTTTCCCCCTTTGTTCACCCTGAGTATTTGCTGTGAAGTCTTCCTGTGGCAGTGACACAAATCAGCTATGTTTCTGCCACATAATCTTCATTTTCCTCTTGTAGGAAAGAAATTGCATAATCAATTTTGGAACATATGAAAAAATAGTAATATGTCACCTTTAAGCATGTCTTTTCCTCACGATGTCACATAAATCCTAATTTATATATATTAAATTGGAGAGTGTTCCAGTCCCTATAAACGAAATCTCTAATCCTGCAAATCACGCTGTGCGTCTCCTCCAGGCCAGCCCAGAATGGGAAGTAACGCTGCTCTATTCAGCTGTTCACACTGACCTTTGTAAAGTGACTCACAGGAGAGAGTTGGAATTCAGTGCATTATTGCAGTGTGCTCCCTTAGCTATCTGCTATCTCTCATAAAGGAAACTTGTCATTACGGCAAAATTTTCTTTTTCCATTGTGTGGATGAGGGTGCACTTAGCACAGCCGAGTGTATTGGCCGCTGGCATCTGGTAGTTGGATGGAAAGTCACCAGCTGTGTGCCTTTCTCTGTACCACATTACCCATAACAATGGAGTTAGGCTCCACCACCTCTTAATCTATATGAATTTTTTTAATAAGATGTCCTGGATGTATCCTTAATTTACAGATTCACCTCTTGTCTGTAGAATCATCAAGGTTATACTGAGTCGGCAGCAATTTGCTCTTCTAAAATTAAAGGAAAATCATTGCATTTAATTAAAATAAAGCTCTTTAAAATGGATTATGTTGGCAGTTTTCTGCAGCGTGGGAACACCTGGGATTTATTGAGAGGGAACCAGCTATTCAGGCTGGCTCACAAGAAGGAATTTCAGTAAAAGGGAAGAGTTAGCTTTAGTAGGCTAAGACTGTAACATTTACTCAATTTCAATTTCAGAGGCCACAATGAATGTAAGTAAAGCAGAAGTATTTGGGTTTTATGAACAAGAGGGTGTGGAGAAAGAGGTTGAGAGCATCATGTACCTCTGATGTCTGAATAAGAATTTTTTGAGCCTTGAGCAGCTCTGCTTCTGGTACCTGGTTCCTTTATTGTCCCAAATCAGAAGCTCCTTTGTGGTACTTGTTTTCAGACCATTTATGTTATTTTGAACCAAAATCATCTGAGTGTGATATTTATTTATTCAGAATTTGTGAAAAATCCTACCAGAAGTCATGTACAAAAGTGTTCTCCAGAGTGGAGAATAAATAGCCAATTGCTGATTTCAAGGGGAGAAGACATGTTTCATTATATTGTAAGTGGAATACCTACTGTGTGTGTAATAAAGTTGTTGATTTTGTTACTGCATTTTTTTTGTTAGCATCTGAAACTCAGTTTCTGTCTTCTCTCGAAAGGAAAAAATTAGTGACACTGAATCATTTACAAAGCTGAATAAATAGAAGCTGCTTGAACTATTGTTTTAATATTTTAGGTGGAGATAGTAGTGTATGACATAAATGTGGAGTGGCAAAAGATTGGTGCCATGGTTTAATTGAAAATATGAAGGATTTTAAGATGTCTGAAATACTGGAGTTAGAGAGTTTGTGCAGGAGGGTAGGAAAAAGAGGATGGGATTATCATTATCCCATGTTTAATACTAACAGATTTTATGTTTATATGAAAACCCACTAGACTGAAATGCAGCTGAAATTCCCAAAGATCCAAGCAAATCCAAAATACATAGAGACTGCTATTCCTCATGAAGCAATGCATGCTTTAAACAAAAACACAGTAAACACATTTTTTTCCTTTTGAGAAATAAACATTAGGATCAAAGGAAAAAAAACCTAAAAAAAAAATCTTCTGTACATTGGCTGTCAGGAGAAGGTGTTTCTTTCTTTCAGTGTTGCTAATGGTGTCTCGGACAGAATTTTAAACATGAATTAAAAATTAGTTTTCTGTTGCAATACCAGCTCACTTATATTTCATGTGTTTGTGATACTAAGACTTTTTTTAGCTGCTTGATGAAAGTTGGAACTCCCTGAGTGCCATAATTGAGCTAATACTTGAAATCTGATGTGAGCATTATGCTTCCCAAGAGATCAAGGTGCTGGGTAAGATTTAGGCCACCTGAAGAGCTGTCTGTAAAGCTGTTCATGAAGACAGTTCCTCTATGACATTTATAATTACACTGGCTAGTGATTAAAATGCCTGCAAATCTTTTTTTTACAGGGAAAGTTGATCATCATCAGAGGTTAGAAAAAACTAATCATCAAAGAGTGTTTACTGTAGGCTATTTATGTTCTCTTTTGTTTCTCTGCAGCACATTAAAATCTGATTCTTGAAAATGAAATTGGTTACTTCACTCAACTGTAAAATGATGATAAAGTTTTGTGTTTGAGCATTGGGATATTGTTGGAATTTTAGGTTTTTTAATACTTATCTACCGTTTTACTGAAGGAATTTGCTAGAAGGAAGCCATTTGAATGAAAAGCTAAAATTTTGTTTTGTAGAGAAGATTGACAGTTAAATCCCTGTTCTTTTATTACATGCTTGTCTGTGTTGCTTTCCCTGTAGCTGGCACCCCGAGAGAAGGCAGCTATGAATTACAATCAGAAGCTGAAGGAGAAGTTCCAGTTTCACCCCCAGATCCGGCGCATAGCTCAGCACCGACACCTGCCCAAGAGTATTTATTGCCAGATCAAGGAGCAGCGCATCATGAGGGAGGCTCGGCGGCGGAAGTACGTGTTCCTCTTCTGCTCCTCTGCCTTTGCTTTCTCTTCCTCTTTATAAAATGCATCACTGCAGTGCTGCTGTGGCAGCAATGTATTGGAGTGATAGAGCTCCTTCCAACATCTGAATGAGTGCCCATGAACTACTGGATTGATTGTAAGGAAAAGGCAGGCAAGTGCCAGAGTCAGTGAGGACTGGCTGCTTCCCAAAAGTACAGTGAAGGCATGGCAACAGATACCATGTTGGAAAGAGCTGCAGTGCTTGGTTAAGCATGATGTGATGTCCCATTGCAATGGAAATAGGATGGGCTGTTTCTGGTGTGTGGTGGGGTTTTGTTTTGTTTTGTTTTGTTTTGTTTTGTGGGCTTGTGGTTTTGGTTTTTTTGATAATGCCAGATTCCAGGATGAATGTTTTATGCCACCTGGATCATTGCCATATTGGAATTTCTAGGAGCAGGAGGTGGCATACTTTGCTGTAACATTGAATTAACAGTAAAGTGGTGGGTCTTAGTCATCTTTATTAGCTAAAAAACTCTACAAACTTGAGCAGCTGATACTGTTAACATGAAAACCAAGCTGAGCTCCCAAGGAAAGGCTCCATTTGAAACATTTCTAAATTAGCCAGCTTTAAAGTTACTTTTAAAAGGGAGGGTCCTTCTTCCCAAAGAAGTATGTGGCTTTTGATTAATAGAAGCAGAGCAATTCCCAACTTTTTTGGTTTTCTTTGTAGGATACCTCCATTAGTAGCTTGAGGAGGAAGCTAGTATTTCTTAAACATTTGTGCTGACTACTGAGTTTCATTTTTCTGTTTTTTTTGTTTCTAGGGAACTGAATCGTCGTAAGCACAGCAAGCCGGGATCTGTGCCATTTGTGCCAGAGAGGAAGAAGCATATTGTGGCAGTAGTGAAATAATTGCTTTCACGTGCACAAAATGTCACAATGAAAGAAATATGTCACTATTGAAAGAATACACTGTACAAAATTTGATGGACATTTGTAAGACAGCATATGGTTCCAGAAACATGACTTTTCTTCCAAGTTTGTGCATCTTCTGACTTCTCAAGTCATCATCTGCTTTGAGTAGTTATGAGAATTTCCCCTGTAATCTTTTATCGCCATTTGTCTGATGTTACTGGCCCGACACTGTATTGCAGTGGAGTTTGACCCTTTTGATACAAGCAGATAACTTGGTAGAGAATATTTGTAATTCCAGTTCTATTCCTTGGTACTGTTAGTACACAAAAAGGATGAAGTCAGTTAATATTTGTCAAAGCAGAAAAACCTGCTCCATACAGAGTTGGAAAAATGATTGTCGTTACGCTGTCTTTTCTTTTTTCCTCAATTTTCATTTAAACAAATTTAATAAACAAGTGACCTTAAGCAATGGACTAGATTTTGATTATTCCAAATATCTTGTGTTATACTTCTTACAGTACAATATATTATTTTTCTTTTATCCAAAAAGGAATTCAGCAAGATTTTCAGACATCTGTAAACATATTTATAATTTTGCTCTGGCTTCTTAACTATTGTTCTATAACTTGGCCAAACTTCGGACTGTTGAGTTGCTAATACTGATAATTACATAGTTGAATAATTTTTTCTCTTTAAAACTTACAAAATCTGAATGAAAATGACATAAACTGTATAAATCACAGAAATTCCTTTAGATGAGATTTATTATAAGCTTTCTATTTTAAGTTTCTAGAAGAAAAATGAAAGTTTCACACTTCACAAGGTATCTGTAGCCCAAAGTTCATTTACAGTTTTCCTGGGAAATGCCCTGCTTCTCTTCCAGTGACATAAACAGCTTTTTACTGAAGAAACCAAGGTAATCAGGAAACTATGCTGAAATCAAACTAGGCTGTCTAGACTGAAGAGAGATATGAGATATGTAATAACCATAATGTTGCTTAACATCATCAGTACAAAAAGATCTTTTCAAGTCTTAGTGCTACAGTCTGTAATGACACTCCCCTTGCCCTGAGCTTATGCACAAAAAAAAAATTACGAACTTGATTAGAATACACTTAATATGTAACTTTTTTTTTTAATCTGGAAATTGAGCACTTTGAGCACTTGCCTTCATATAGTATTCTGTTTAATGTATCCACTGACACTAATCCATATGCATTTCTGGTTCTCACTCTTAAGTTGTCTCTTGCAGTACTGTTCAGGCAAGATTCCTAAATCATCATGGCAAAATTATGGCTCTTTGGTGATAAGAGGCCAAAATATATCTTTTACTCACTGGATCACTTACCTTATGGGGTGATGCAGGAGGAGAAGCAGATCTGAAGAGCTGTAAGTAGGATGATGAGAAGAAGTCGAACAGATCAGGGAATAGGCTGATGCTGGCTGTGTGCCTGTTGTACTAATACAGTGCTCTCTGTGCCAAATACAGTTTATTTTCTTCCTGAAATACGGAAAAATTGAGGGAGACTATGCAGTCCAAAGTATGGCTCGTGACAGCTGTAGTCAAGTCTTGCACAATTGGCAAAACCAGACTAATCTCCTGAAATGTGAATAAAAATTTTCAGCCTTGTCAGTTTAGCTTGAGTTGAAGTTGTTGATTATTGATTTGTTGAGTCATGCCAACCTCTGGTGTGAACAAGCCCTGCTGCTTGGAATTTATTAGCTTTGGTGCAGAACTCTGAATGTAAGGACAGCTTTCAGTTCTGATGCTGGTTAGGTTGTGGTGTGGTATTGGTGTGGAGCAGTCGGCATGAGCCGTTTCCAAAGGATCTCCTCATGTTCCAAGACCTTTGTGTACTGTTGCTTTCAGAGAGGACCCGAGTGATACAAATCAAAGGATCAGAGTTAGCTAAAAATTGCTAGAAAGATTGTAACTATGCTGAAAAGGGGATTTTAAGTTTAGAAGGGTACTTGGAGCCTGTGCATTCAGTTATGAATTCCTTTTCCAAAATCATTGGATATAGTTTTACACAGAGATTGGTCTTGGCATCAAGTGGGGCACCCTCTTAGCATTCCAGGAACAAGTCTGTTTTCCAAAGTCAAATCTTGCTGTGGCTTCTAGAAACATGCTAGTTGTAAAATCAGTGTAGGTGTGAGCTGGGACTTTCTGGTTGGAACTCAGTCATTTGGGATTTTGCAGGTGGCAGTTGCAGTCTGTCAGTTCAGAGGATTCCTTGCTATGGATTTGTACACTGTTGAGCCACCTGCTGTTGATTTATCCCTTTTGGAAACCCTTACAGTTTGTCTCTGACACTTTTTGTTATCATCCACCAAGAGTACATAATGCCACAATATTCAGAGTAGGGGTTTTCAAATTTACTTAAATGTAGTAGTTGCCAGGTGGTAGCTGTGCTTGCAAGAAGTACTCGTGTCAGTGTTACAGGCCATTGCTGAAACGATTTAGAAATTAAAATAAAGGAGCTGGAGCCCTTAATCATTTTTTATTTGGCAGGGGTTTTTATTTTTTCCCCTGAGTGATTTGAAAGGGGTAATCAGACCTCATCTTAATCACCTTAGTGAAGTTACTTAGATTTATCAAAATGATTATATGTAAAAAGGCTATGGATACATGCATGTGCATGTATGTGTACCCAAGTGTATGCAGAATAAAATCCTTAGTCCCACAAAAAATACTGAAAATCTAAGGAAACTGGTAGTGTTTCCCTTCAAAATTTTGGTGCTGTTGATTGCAGGGAAAAAAGGGAGATAGATGATAGATTATTTTCTAAACCAATGCACTGCCTACAGACCTCCTGATTAAAAAAAACCAAAACAAAACAGGGTAACTTCTGTATATATTCTTTCTTTGGGAAAATACTTAAGGAGTGGTTTGAAAGAAAAATAATACTTAAATCAGTATTCACGGCATTGGTGAATTTTAGCTGTTTCCTGATACAGCAGCTATGAAGTAATCAATGTTTTATTTCTATTTTATCATAGCCAGACTATGTGATGAAACAGATATTTGAATAAAGTAGTTTCTTTTACTCTCTGTCTGTTGCAGATACCTAAAACAAACTAAATGGCCACTCAGGTATGTGGAAATATATAAACCTTTTAGACCAACTAAAAATTTTGACAGGAGGGGTTTTTTTGCAGTGTCTGTTTGGCCCTTCTTCACTTTGCTTGTGGTAGCAGAATCCCCTGGCTTTTGGGACCAGGGCTGGTTTTTTTTTTGCTCCCAAGCCAAAGGATCCGAGGCTGTTGTGATTCTGTATCATCAAGCTGGTACCAATAGAAACAATTCCTGTGTGCACAGCTACACACGATACCAACAATACACACTGGCAGCCACAAGTGCACAGGGCAGAGTGCGGTGCCTGTGCTGGCACCTGTGTAAACAGGGGCTGTGCTGGGTATTGCTGCTCCACCCTCATCCCTCTCCAGCTGCCCGGGGCTGAGCCTCGCCTGTGGTGTGCACACAGCTGCAGGTGGGGCTCTGGCAGCTGCTCTGAGACGCGCTCCAGGCACTGACTCGCATCCAGACCATGTTTCCCAGTTGTAGGCCCCTGGACCTTCAAGTCCCTCAGACATGTACTCCTGCTCCAGTGGATCATACTCCTGTTGTTCTGCTTCTGGGCTAGTTCCCCTTGAAGTTTGCTGACCTTGACAGGTACATGCACGCAAGACTAGTTAGAAACAGAGTGCAGTAATATGGGATGGACTGCAGCAGTGCAGTGTAATTGTAAGCTGTCTACATGGGACTGGTCCCCTTTATCCTCTGTGTCCTTGGTTTTCCTATGCTTCTTTGTTTCCAGTCTGCCTTAGGCACTCCCTTTACAACCTTTTGGTGGTTCCCTTAAACATCCCAGAGTAAGTTTGGCACATTGCTGCAATCCACAAAAAAAACAATCATCTAATAAATTTTACACAGTCCCTAAATTCTTATTCCTCTGAAGTCTTATAACCTTTAGGTAAAGTTTGCACAGTTTTCTAGGTAGTTTCCTACACTTGTTAAATGGGTTTTGCACTAGGAGCAGTCATCTGGATCATTCCCCTTCCATGTTTTTCGGATTGGTGAGTCTGTGCACTTCGTTGTCGCCAATTGTTCCGATCCTTGCTGTGGCTTTGTGTTTAATTGCTTAACCTTTAGTCAGGTAACATGCTCTGTTTTATATAGAAGTATCTCTGCAGTACTTTCCCAGTGACTGGACCAAGAATGTGGTGGAGGCAGTAGAATTCATCTTGCTTAACCTTAGATGTCTACAGTGCAGGCCCAATGAACAGCTTTGCATAACTCATCTGTACTCGGTGGAGGTAAGTACTTATTTCAGGAGATGTTTATCCCATGCATCAGACATTTATATTTTAGTTAAAACTTCATAATTAACATTGTGATTTGAAATATGACTAGTTAACTTACTAGTATCTGTCTAGGTTTGGACAGAATTGCACACAGAGGCAATTAGGTTTAAGATGAGCAAAACCAGTGACAAGCAAATACCTTCTGCAGCCTCTGGAAGTTCTTATATGCTATTCAGCACCTAAAAGTCTAAAAATGTTTGAAGAGACATGAATGAGGTTTTGTAACTGAGGACAAAGAAATTTCTGTGGATAATAGTTTGTGGGAAACAAGCTCAGTGTTAAACTAGAGAAAGATGGAAAGATGTTTGAAGAAGAGGGACTTTAATTAGAAAGAAAAGACTGTGTGCTCACCTAGGACTTCTGGGGCTTTAGAAGGAATGTGAAGAATTCTAGGATAAAACTGAAGATCACAGTTCAAATATCACCAACTAAAAACTGCTGAAAGTGTCATTGCTTACGATATTTAATGAAAAAAATACACATTTCTTCTCAATTGAAGATCATGTACTCTATACACAGTTCAAAACAAATTTAAGGACATACTTTCAAAGGTAATGAGTAATTACTGTTACATTAATTTAAGACAGAGCTGGTTGTTTTCCAGTGCCTTCAAAGTTTGATCTGTGATATCTGAGGTTTTTAGAATACATAGTGGAATATCTTGAATTTTTAATTTTTCTTATATTAATGAATGTTAGTATACTTAATGCTTTCATGTTGTCCAAGGCTGGAGCAGTTTCAGCAAGTGCAAACAATGTGTGCTCAGTGGGTAGATGGAAATGATCAGGAGCTTATAGCATGTTGCATCATGTTTTCTACTTTTACAGCCTGTGTGGGCAAGACCAAAGATCTTTCAGCAGACAAAAGAGTATTGCTGATTATTAAGAAGATAAATGGATGGAGATGGTATTTGGACTGTCATTGTAAAAATGTGATTAAAAACCATAATATGATAGAAACCCACAGATTTAATATAGATTTAGTAGACATATTGTGTTCATGTATTTATTACAATACTGACATCCAAGCCTCTGACTTGTATTCAGAGTGGAATTGTTTGAAGATGTGGCTTTTTTTCTAAGAGCCTTATTGTAGAACATGACAGTTTTTTTCAGCAACCTGAAAAATGCCATTGATTTTCAAAACAGTGTATGAAAACTATCGTGGTGTAAGGTACAAGTGGGCTGTGGGATGTAGCAAGGGGTAGGGGATCTGTTACACCTGCTAAGAGAGGCCATTGCATCAAACTGCCTGAAACAACCCCACTAGTTCATGACAGAGCCAAGCCTTATCAACAGCTGCAGAGTCCCACTCTGGGCGCTCCTGCTTTTGCTGTCTGGGGCAAACATCCCTGGGTAACTAAGCAGCAGCATTCGGTCATTACTCATTTCCCTCTCTGTCCTGTGAGAACAGCTGTTTGCTGTTTTTCTGCACTTGGAGATCTAGGGTAGAGATTGAACAGTACCTGAGGATGAAGTCACTTCTTCCTATTTGTAAAACTGTTTTGATCTGAGGATTCCAGATTTTCCAACATTATGGTTTTCTTCTGTTTTTGTTCTCTTCACATCCCTGCTTCCCAAAATAGCACCTCAGAAATTCTTGCTTTCTCTGTGGTCATCATTGACTTGGCTGTATGACTTAGGTTTTGCTAATCAGAAAACATAAATACTTCTTTCTTGAGGTTATTTCTACCATATAATATCTGGGGCAGTATTACCCCAAATCCCTCCAAAAAAGAGGATTGTTAAGCTTTTAAAGACCTATGGTTGCTTTAATCATTTGCAGATGGCTATGAACCTACACTATCATGTACACAGTATTTGGAGTGTATTAAGGGAAAGGAAACCTGCACTCAGAAATGCTTGGAGGATGAGAAGCCAGGAGAGCCAAAGGGGAAAGATTATTACCAGGATATAATTGCAAACTGGCCAAAGGGGTGTGGTTTGGCATGGCAGGAGATGGGGGAGCTATAAGGCACAGATCAAAAAGAAAGGAGCACATCAGCAGTTTTCTCGCTCAGTTGGAGTGAAGATGAAAGGGAAAATTCAATCCCTCTTATGCTATAAGAATGTAAGGTGAAATATCTAAAATGCCTATTTTTTTTCCTCACAAACGGCATAATCCAGCATTTCAGTCTGAAGGCAAAAGAATCATTGGCACAGCTGGGTATCTAAAGGTATCATATTTATAGACCAGCTATTTCAGGAATAGAGCCTGTGTTCTTTTGCATCACTTAAGGCAAAATATAACCTTGGCAAACAAAACCAGTGGCAATATTTGCAGTTGCGTCATTCTCAAGTGAGTATTTAACATCAGAAAATGTTAGGACATTCATGATAAGCTGCTGTTTTTACATAATCCTATCAGTTATAGCTGTCCAGTTACTGTGGTACAATATCTCAAACAGAAAATGTTCACTGTCACAAGTTAAAGCAGCATGGGGTAGGTAACTGGATTATGATACTGATGTCAAACTGTGGAATAGACTTAATACAGTAATTGGGTGTCTAAATGTGATTTGAAACTAAGGTTTAGTCAGAAGAGGGTTTTTTCCCTCCCAGGAATAAAGGAATAAAACCAGAAATCTGACTCAGTGACAATTCTTTAAATTATGGACAATGTATAGTAATTTGCTTCAAAAGACAAATACCTTTATGTGTTTTGTGCCTTATTCTGTGGAGAGACTTTTGTGTGAACAGCCCTAGATAGAGATTTTGACTGAGCTCTGTATGTTGAAGAAATGCCACAGTGAATTTTGGACAGAGCCAAAATTCAAACGGATGGTCACACTACAGGATACAATCACAGTAGCAGACAGGGAAAAACGTGGCAGAGCAGATCAGAACTAAATGCTCAAAAAATCCATTAAAATTAGTTTTGTTAAATTGTTTAGTAACCAAAGACTATTTTCGTAAGATAGGAAAAGCTAAAATAGTATGCTGTAGATTGCTAAACTAACCATTTAAATATTTCAGTGAGAGATACCTGAAGGAAGAAACTGCAAATCTGTCAGGGTCTCATTTTATCTCTGTCTTAATTCAACCTACTTTTCATATAACCAGAAGCGTAAGACTTCAGCTGCCTTGAAGAAGTACTATCAGAAGCCAATGCCATCACAATTTCCCAAATTTTCTTTCAAAACTGCTGTTTTATTGTATTCAATATTGTATTCTGCTGAAAACGTCTCTCTAGTTTTCTTGTCTTTGGGGATGCCAAAGGTCAGGTGTCTTGGGCCACAATGTCCAGTCCAAGATCAGGGCCTGCTTTATTCTGGGCAGCTGTGTCTCAGAGTAGCCAAGGGGAATACCAATGCTGACAGCAGCTTTCCATCCCTTCCTCCCTGACTTGCAGATATATGTTTAATGCATAGCTACAAAAGACTCTCAGCTTGTCATGGAGGGCGTTAGATTTCCCTGCTGGAGGCTGGCCATGGCAAAGCAGAGCTTTCCACTTGAGCCATTTGCTCACAGTTGAAATCATGCAAAAGTTGCTGTTTTAGTGAGGTAATAATACTTAAGACTTCCCTCTTATGGAGCAATACAATTATCTGAGGTCACACTGGTTTTTACCACCTTTGTTTATTGACTTTCCAACTTCAGGATGTTTTATTCAGTTCTGACAGTTCTTAGCAGCATGTTTTTTATCAATGTCTCCAGGAAGCAGATATTATCAGCAATGCCCAGACCTACATATGCGTGACCTGATCACAGAATTTCACTGTCTTGAAGATGTATTACCTCCAAAATACAGGAAATTCAGTATTAACTTCCAGCCACCTGGTTAGAGATCTTCATCCATCTGGTGTCTTAATGGAAACCATAAAATTTTCTGGGTGTTGTACAGATTCACCAAAAAAATTCAGTGATCCTCTTGAAAGCTTTCTGAAAGTCAACACAGTCTCTAGGTATGTTTGGTATGTGCCATGTGTCCCACTGTGCACTGCTTGTTCAGTGACAGTGCACAGCCTGAAAATACGGTCAGCACAAGATCAGGCTGCCAGACGTAATCTGTTGTTCTTAAAGTACCTGAAGATGCAGTGATATTTCAAATCCAGTTCCGTGTAAGTATATGGAATAATTTTCTGGAGAGGACTGTGATGTTATGTCAGTCTTATAGTCACTAAAATTGTCTTTCAGGTAGTTTTGTAGGTTTTTCTTCTACATTCTTCTAAAGTGGATTCATTCACTTGTGCTCAGTTAAAGACTTAGAGCATCATTTTGTGGTCCTTTTTGCTGCCTTTGAGCAGATCTGATCTGTTTTACCCTACACTGTGCCTTCCAGTTCTTCACTTTTAAGCTACTTTGAGCTTAATGCAAGATTATTTTCTCACAGTTATTGTCTTATTTAAATTAGCCAAATGGATTATTTTTTGATTGATAGCACAGTTTCAGTATGAAGTGGAAGTCTCCTCTCCTCTTTAATTTGGGGTAGGGTTTCTTTTATGGTAATGTTATTTCCTCCTTTGTTTTCTATTAGTTAACTCTAGCTGTTATTAAAATCAGGAGCCTCCTTTGTGCTACCTGCCAATGTGATTGTCTTTTCTCCATAAACATTTACTCCCCTTTTCCATTCTAATGGGATTTAGTTATGAGCATTTGGGAAGTTCTGCTTTGCTGGTTCCTCTCTGACGCTGCCACTGTACAGCATTGCAGTGACCCAGCCCTCTTATTTTTATTGAAAAATACCAGAAAAGTCTTAGTTCTATTAACATATTTTGCTGAAGATACTCAAAATTTGTTTCTGTGAAATGTGAAAATTATACCTTTCAGTGGAAAATTTGCTTTTTAAAGAACTGTCATTTAAACACCATACATTTGAGTGGCTCTTTTCTTATTCACTTCTTCTGCAGGTATTTGATTTAAACTTATTTTCCACAATGACAGCATATATGCCATGCTCACTATTGGCACCTAAAACTTACATGCCCAAACATTCAGAGGAACAAATAAAAATTACTACAGATTAAAGCCACGTTGTGCCCATGTTTTGTTACAAGAAATCTGATGTGATTTTGTGGGCAGAAGAACATATTCTTGCCATCAAGAGATAATTTAGTTATCAGAGTTGGATAATGTCTTTATTGGTGCTGCTGTGTGAACAGATTCCAAACACCCAAGTCATGTTCAGTCCATAATTCTCCCTACTTTCCCATTTATGCCCAGCCATGTCCATGAGGGTGTGCTACTGCTAATAAGGTCCTGTAGGATGATTTATAAAGTGGTTTTGTATCATGGTAGCATTTGGAGGATTTTCATCCTCACTTACTTAACTGTGTACCTGCTGCTTTGCTGCTAATTGGTTCCTCATCAGTCTCACAGGGCTCTTTATGTGGTGTCACTCGCAATCAGTGCAACTTCTCTGTTTTCCTCCAGCAGGGGAACCTCAGTAGTTCATGATTTTATTATTGTTCTTCACTTTGATACAATCTGTTCCTGACCATCTGTACCCACTCATGCTGAGAATATCAATACTGTAATTTTCCATCTCCCTCATAACTTGAGCTGATTTTTCCGGCTTGCAGCATTGTACGTACATGCCAGAATCTTGTACATAACATGGAGCAGCAGCTACTTCAACGTTTGAGCTCCTTGCTGGGATGGGATTGGACTGATGCTTGTTGCACAGATTTGTTTGGGGCAATCCACTAATCCAAGGAACTGAGATGGAAATTGTCATGGAGACAAAGTAAAGGCTTAGCCAGTAATATTTTTAAAGAGGAAGGTGGTCAGCCTTGCATCCAGCTCCCACGCTTCAAGAATCAAGAGAGAAATGTCTGTCTGGCCTCTATCTTTGCTTTACCCAGTCTTGTTAGACCTGTCTGGAGCTTACATAATCCTGCTGACATAACTTTGGATCGGAGTCTCCTAAGCAACCCAACACAGCAAGGTACCAGGTTCAGAAATGGGGAAAAATGTGGGTTTGCCTCTGTGTGAGGTGTGTGTGCATGCACGTGTGTGTGTGTACTTCACATAATTCTGGCAATTTGTATTCTACTGTACTTAGAATTAAGCAGGTTAATTTAGCTTTTCCTCTATTTGTTCCTATCTGGTGCTTAGAGGATTTGGAAAATCCTATTCTCAGCTATCAGCTAATTTCATAGAACCTACTACAACTGTTATATGTTGTCTGACGGACTATTTTATGATAGCTTTTTTGAAATTTTTTTCTTCACATAATGTCTTGAAGTAAGATACTTCTAAATGGCATGTGATTAGAAATCTGATAAATTAAATCCTTTCAGTATTTAAGTAATCCTTCAGGTCTTTCAAACTCCTACATTTCTGTGTGTGAGAATATGAGGGAAAATAAAGCTACATAATAGACCATAACAAGAGGTTTCAGTGATGTTATAAAGCACAGGACTGAAGTTCAAATAGTTTATGGTCCACTTAACAGAAACTCTCAATAGAATAATATCCCTATAAATCAAAATTTGTTCATTGCTTATTTTATATATGTGATTCTGATTCATGAATCCAAGCCCTGTAGAAATTTCTATACCTTCTTGAGTCATGCAAATGTTGCATATCTCCCCAGATCTTGCTTTCTTGAGTGATTAGCTCTGTTGCACCCTACACTGTTGTCATGTATTTTTTACTTCATGTAACATCACTGTTTTGGGAAAAAAAAAAGTATTGTGCTAATTTTCCTTCTTTTTAAAAAATAATGTAGAATTTGTTGCACCAAAATTGGAGAAGAGGCAATCAGTATATACATGATGTAGAACCATATAGGAAAGAAAAAAGTATATACAAACAGAACAAATTGTGCTACTTTCTTCATGTTACCTTCTCCTGCTTCAATAGTCTGATCACAAAATGTCATTTTGAAGGACATGTGGACATCACCCCATAGGGAGACAATGTACTGCTCTCTATGAAAGGGTTTAGTCAGCTAGTGAACAGGTTTACCTTTTCCTCTTTTTAAGATACTCTGTGAAATAATAAAGTGAACCTGAGACATCTTTGCATGTCCTTCTCATTCTATGAACTGATAGAAAGAAACATGACATAAAACAATGGAGTTAAATGCTTGCTGGATATGAAATCACGGACAGTAACAGTGTAGGGCAACAGCAGATGGATGTATGAAAGTCAAAGATATTACATCAAGTGGAAAAAGTCACAGGAGGCAACTTTTTGACTAGAGATGAGAAGTCGTTCCTTGTGAGAGAAGCAAACAGCCATGTGTCCAGCATGTCCTCTTTGCTCTCAGGCTGTGAGTCAGCAGTGTTACAGTTGTTTGCAGTCATCTGCTCCTGCAGCGTAGGTGCCAGGCTAAAAGGCTTTACTGAAGTCCAGGCAGATGACATCCACAGACTTTCCCTCACCCCTAAACAGGTCACACTGTCACAGAAGGAGATCAGGTTGGTCAAGCAGGACCTGCCTTTCATAAAAGCAACCTTGCCAGGCCTGATGCCCTGGTTGTCCTGTACGTGCCCCATGATGGCACTCAAGATGATCTGCTCCATGACTTTCTCCAGCACTCAGGGCAGGCTGACAGGCCTGTAGTTCCCTGAAACCTGGTTCCAGCTTTTTTTGTAGACAGATGTTACATTTGCTAATTGCCAGTCAACCAGGACCTCTCCAGTTACACAGGACTCCTGGTAATGACTGAAAGCAGTAGGGCAAGCTCTTCTTCCAGTTCCATCAGTACACTTAGGTGGATCCCATCTAACCCCTTAGACTTGTGGATGTCTAAATCACATAGCAGGTTGCTGGCTATTTCCTCCTGGGTTATGGGAGTCTTCATTTTGCTCTCCATCTCTGTCTTCCAGCTCAGAGGACTGCATATCCAGAAAACAACTGGTGTTGCTATCAAAGACTGAAGCAAAGGAGGCATTAAGTAACTCAGCCTTGTCTTCATCCTTTGTCACTGTTTCCCTCTGCATCCAGAATTGTCAAATGTTGATTTGTCCTACACACCTCTTGGAATGCAGTGATTTGTACATAAGAAGTGCTTTTAGTGTATAACTCAGTTTTCTATACTTTTATGGATGAGTTTTGAATGTGTTGCAGATTACTTTTTATAGGTTTTGAACTCTTGACAAACATGAATACTTTTGAAAATGATTGTGAATGATGGATGAATACCTATGAAATCCACAGTATCACCAACAAAATGCCATCAGCTGTTATTGATGTTTTTTTGCTTGTTATCTTTTGAAATAGCTGGCACAGGGGAGACTACACAAACAGAAGGTGGCTACTCATCAGAACAGCTCATATTCAAGACAGAAATATAGGAAAGAATGCACCCAGATAACTAGAGGAATTTATTTGGATATTTACTGTTAGCACTTATATAGTGGGAAGTAAATAAGATTATGAATCTGCCCACTGTTATGGAGAGAAGTACAGCAGTAATGAGACGAGCATTGTAAGGACAGGACTGCTTTACTGAAGCAACTATAAACATCTGCCCCTCAGTGCAGCTGGATACTTTCTTGCTTTTGCACATGCACTAGGTTTATTACCCATCCCCTAAATTAAGGTGTAGAACAAATTCTATCCACTGTGTGCTCGACGCTAGAAAGTGTCAGTGCCTGCTCAGTTTGCTCTATGGAACTCGTAAATTTGCTGTAAAAATATTTCTTATGGAAAAGTAGAGACGAGGCTGGGAAGTCTTTCTGCACAAATGTATCCTCTTTGGCTTTGTAGTACATCGATTCTGTAGCACTAATCTGGACTGTAGTGTGGTGATTAATGACATCTAGGCTAAGCAGCAGTGTTAGCTCAGTGTTTCATACTTTCTTGCTATTAGGATAGTTACTAGTTCTGGTCTTTTCCTTTCCAACTCATAAACCCCCTGCTCTTGAAAGTGTCATCCACTAATTTCATAGTGGATGTAGTCCCTTTTGTAAGAGACAAGGCAGACTTTAGCAGCTGATAGTCTAAAGTATTGTCTCTCTAAGGTTCTTTGCACACTGACTGTGAAATAACTCCTTTTTGCATTCAAAGAAGGAAATTCCCTACACCTTCTTTTTTTGATATACCTCTTTGAAATGCAAGATGAAATGTCAAAAATGAGCTCATATTTTATTATCCCTTCCCTTCCATCCTTTCCTTTGCAAGACCATTCTTCACAGAAAATTATTTTTTCCTGTTCACTACAAAAACAGACTGTTCAAGCGCTGCTGCTCATACTTCACTATCATCAGGAAAAGCTGGAAATAAAATTATAAAGTTATCATCTATTAATGTTTTAAATACCTTTGTCTGACAGCAATCCTAATATACACTTTTCACATCAATTTATAAGATGCTGTAGCCTAAGAAAGGTAATAATTGTACTGTAAGGTTACGTATTTTCTGAGACTAATATTGCCAGTAAAAATAGCCAAGCTTTTGTGCATATGAATCCCTTCTCAGAATGTTTTGATTTTCTACTTATTAGAAAATCATTATGAATGTAATTATACTAATGTAGCTAGTGAATGAATCTTGTTTAAATCATACTTGTACTTTTAAGTATGGCAGAATCCTGGTCTGGAGAGCAGAACACAAAGCAGCCATCATCATGTTACTACACGATTGCTGACTCTCATTTGGCCTAATGCAATTTTCCCCTTAGCCTAGTAAAATGCCAAAGTTGATTAACGTTGATTAAGTCTGTTCATAAACTTTTCATGCTGCACAGTTTGATTTTATCTGAGGTATGTCAACTAGGATCTCATGGGGAGCCTTTTCAGGGAAACAGTGCTAGAAAGTGTCAAATAAGTGTTAATGATCTCAATATACAAGAAAGAAATTGTTTTCCAATTAGACTTCAGCTTTTGTCGTTCTAGTGCCTTCTGTCTCTGGAGTATAAAATGAACTTTCACAAGATACTGGCTCCTTTCTTCATGTACTAGAGCTAAAATTGTAATGAATGCTTGCTTGAATTAAAAAAAAAAAAAAAATTGCCTGTACTATTATGCTTTTAGGAGCAGTTCCACAGTGCTACCACTTCTGCCTTCACATATTATTTGAATTAATTGAACTTCCTGATTAATTTTCTGGTCATTTGGCAGATGTGAAACCTAGAAAGGTAGATTTCTAGATAGAAAATACCAGATGCTAAACTATAATTATCATCCCTTTCAGGCATGTTTTCATTATCAAAGCTGCTATAGTCCAGGTCTGTGAGAATTAACTGTAGTTGAAAATCCAAACAGCTAAAGCCCTGCTGCCTTTGAATTTTGAGGAAAGTAAACAGTCAAACCAGTATTTTCTATCTCTCGCCGACAGAGAGGTCACATCTTAAACTGGGTGCAGTGAAAAAGGGACCTCAGTAATGGGCTGGTTTTGCATGAATGGATGTTACCTTGAGAACTTTGCACTCAAAAGCTATCTCAGGAAAACTCTAAACAGTTCTACTCCAACAATGATGCTCTGTCTCCCAGATTGTGTCTCATTTTTGTTTCAAAGATCAATTTAACACCATCTTGTGATAATGTCCGTGAAAAAGTAGTCATCTTCCACTTCTCTAGTGTTGCTACAATTATCTTACTGCTGTCTTCTCATTTCAATTGCGTTTGTCTGTTACCCATGTATTGTGTTTTGTCCATGGTTCTCTGAGTTTTCTGTGGCAACAAGCTGTTGCCTGTGCTATTTTTTCTATTGATTGCTAGGGCACCAGACTCTTCCTACATGACTAGGCTTTCTAAGCATGACCGTAATAATAATAATAATTCAGGCTATTATTAATTCTTTTAGTAATGAATAATAAAATGAGAGGCTGAATCACACAGTACAGTCCATGACAAAAAAAAAAAAAAGGAAAAAGAAAAGTGGCAAACAGTCATTTCTATCTTGTATAAAATCAGGAGATTTGGGACTTTCAAGATGTCACTACAATAGGAATGAATATATTCCTGAGATCTGGAACAGAGTATTCTGTACCAGCTCTGGAGGACAATCTTATGACTGAATAAAAAAAAAAAAATCACATGGGACTTAAGAATACTGGTGTTTCTTCTGAAGCAGCTTGAGTTTCAGAAATGCAGGAGGGGTCAGGGAAGAGAGATTAGAAGGCAGCAAAGAGGGAAGATGATGCTGCATCCATAACTAACAGGGACATATGATAATGTTCTAAGCACCTACTGTGCTAATGTGAGCCTGTGCTTTATGTGTTGAATAATGTCTATATACTCATTATTTTGAAACCAGTGTAGTATCTAAGAACTCAGAACAATTAAAAAGAAACCAAAGTGCTCAAGCTGGGGACAATTTTTAATACCAATAAAGGTATTATATACCAATGAATAGTCTGTAAGTGACGAAAAGAAACAGACTCACATGGTTTTGACAGGATTCTTGATTTTACAATTCTCGTAGCTGGACAATTGCTACACTGTTGAAAACAAAATTCTTGTAGCTGGACAATTGCTACACTGTTGAAAATTGATTTGTTACTATCAATTACTGTTAGATTATAAGAATTAACTTGCTGCCCAGTTATTTAGAAACATTGCTGGTACAGGTTGAGAATCAAATAGAAATATATAACCAAAGAACTGTCATTACAGAGGAATTTTTATCTTCTTTGAAAACTTCCTTCTTTGAATTTCTACCAACTAACTGAACAACAGTCAAAACTGAACTGTCGAATTCAGACAGAAAATACTGAGTTTAAGATCCTGTAAAGACTTTAGCCTGCACCTTTATGTCACAAATATGACAGAATATTTCAAACTGAGCATGGAGGCAGAATTGCAGGAATGAGACATAATAAAGTTTTTAGCACTGATCATATTTACAAACTTATGTACTCTATGCCTGTGTATAACGGCTCTGGACAAAACATCCAAGCTGCAGAAATCATGTTCATCAAGTTCATAGAATAGTTTAGGTTGGAAGGAACCTTTAAAATTCATCTAGTCCACCATGTCTCTGAGCAACATGTTCCAGTTTTACTACCCCTATGATAAAAATTTCTTCCTTCTATATATCTACTTTGGTTTAGTTTAAAACAATTACCCCAATCTATTGCAACAGGCTGTACTAAAACGTATTTCCTCATCTAACTTATAGACCCTCTTTAGGTTTTTAAAGGCCACAGTAAGGTTCCCAGAGCCTTCTCTTTTCCAGGCTGAGCAACCCCAACTCTCCCAGCCTTAAACCAGGAAACAATCTAACTGATCTGAGCCTCTCTTCAGTTACCGGCCAACTGTGCTTAAAAAAACCTACGTGCCAGGGCCTCTACCATACTGACTTTCAAAATACAACCTGGATATCAGCTCCTCGATCCACTGAGAGAAGGCAAATCAATCTCTTCCCACCAAAGCTTATTTAGGAATAAGGTTGAACATTCTCCATAACCCGAGCAGCTCCCATGATCCCCATGAAGAGCCCCCAGTCCTCTAATTCAAAAGGTTTTTGTTAGTGGTACTCCTTGAGCAGGGAAAGAGTTGGAAAGTGGGTAAAAATTAAGTTACACTCTTCAGCACAACTCAACTTCACCCTTCTGACTTTGTGAAGATACTCATCACACACATAGGGTGGAGAAAAAGGTGGGGCCTCTAGCTAAAAGACCAATATTTTTCCATCTACTGCAGACAGATCTGTAACACCAATGAAATTGGGAGGGACTGTTTCACTGAATATAGTTGGTTATGGTCAGTACTGTGTGTACTATGGATGACCCTCTTTTACAGGGAATGAGAATAACAAAAAAATTAACTTCTACACATAAATATCTAGCATTGTTCAAATAACTTGAGGGGAAGTATCCAACTAATAGAAATTTGCTTGGAGCATTAAAAAAAATTGCATAGAGAGTAGCAAAATCCTTCTGAAAGAAATCAAATGACAGTTTGGTGACATTATATAATATAATTAGCTTCCTCAATTTAGACAGGAGAAAGCTGGGAAAGATCCAAGACTGCACCAGAAAACCAGCCCATGATGGTTTGATAGCACTTGGTATAGGACCTGGAAAACACAATTTGTTGCAGTGTAGTTTTGCCTTCCTCTAAGGGAATTTGAGGAGCCCCTTGCAGATTGCTTCCATGAAGTATCCTGCAGGATACATTTCTTGCTGGTTATACATCTGATGTGATCCACTGAGAGTCTGAGTACCGGACATTTTCAACCAAGAATATGTGTTTAATTTCCTCCATTCACTGATCCAGAATAGAATACTTTAAAGTTTCCTTCATGTCAGCTACATAAAGATGTTTTCTAAGCTTCAAATTAGGACAAAAATAACAAATAATTAGTTACACTGGATTTTTTCCCTTATACAAAACATTATAAAGCAGATGTTAGCATTTCCTTTTCAGAGAAGACTTACACTTGACATGCCTAAACAATGAATCTACCAACTCATTTACTCTTGTAGTTGCTATGAGAAGGGAAATGGGAGTAAGTATAATGAGACCCTTAGTGAAAGACATTTTGTGGTGATATGTAAAACTAGGTTACAATATCACTGTTTCCTTGGGAACCCCTCATGTCTAGCAGAACTGAAAACGAACAGAGATAAAAAAAGGTATCAGAAAAATTATATTAATAACTCTGCTGGTGTCAGTACATTTAGATGACTTAGAGAAGCCACCAAAAGAAAGTATCACATGCCTTTGATATACAAGTACAGTAAATTTTCATTTACAGATTTTGCAGTGAAGAACAATTTCAGCAGAAAATTGTAAACCAGGAATAGGAATCTGTTTTTTTGGAGGGTGATAGTGAGTTCAGAATGAGAACTGAGATGAACAGGAAGGGCAGGTACTTGGAGACACATGAACGTGAAGGTCAGAATTACAAATGAATGCTCCTTAAAAATCATTTTTAAAAAATGATCATACTACATGATAGTATCATCATTTGTTGGTTGATTATAGATTACTGTTGACACCATTACTCTGGAGTGGGTAGAGAAATCTGTGCTGTGACTACATTTTCATCAATATTCACTTGGGGAATGTAAATAACAGTAATAATATGAGACAATTCTGTGCAGACTGACAGGAACATGAACAAATAATGTTGGATTTTAATTGCCAAAAAGTGTGAGGAATGATAGGTGGAACTAATTGTGAGAAAGGAAGGTAGAAGCATAGAAAGATCAAGTTGAACCATTTTTTCATTGACATCAAGACAGGATGTCTTCTTCTTCTTCTTCTTCTTCTTCAACAAAAAAAGCTAGATAACATAAGGGGATTACAGTTCCTGTCCCTGTATATGTTTGTTTACAGTTACCCATGTAATGGGTAGGGGATTTAGTAGAAACAGGGCAAATACCAAGGAGAAAAGAAAGCTTTTGAAATTCTACAGTAATGCTGAGAGCAAGTATTTGTAATTTGTGGATGAAAAATCACAGGCACATTGAAATTAAGCAGGCGCTGTAAATTCAGAAATTTCAAAGGTAAATGTCCATTGGAAAGAATCTCAGATAAATGAGGCAATGCACAGAGAGCTATAGTGATGTCTTGCAACCAAAACTACAGGCTGAATACTGCTCATGTTTATCGTTGAGGCATGGCATGAAATATTCTTGAACCAACTGTGTAACCTGACGGGCTGGAGTGACTGCTTTCAACTGGTCTGGTTCTTTGTGGTCATTCTTAGAAGTGATTGAGTGATTTCTCTTGTTCTTCACTTCCTGGGACAAAATTATTTTCCAAAGGCTTCTGTACAGTTAATTCTTCCATTCAACATTCATAGATTGATAAAAAATGTACTATCTTTGGTAATCTGATGACACATGGTTCTACATTTCCTCTTCTTTTTGACTTCGATGCCAGATTTATCTAGTGCCTGGACAAAACAAGGAATTCGGTGAGAGCCAGCTGGCTGGAATCCAGTCTGAAAGGTGAAGGTGATGTGAGCTGGAAGAGCAGAATGCTTTCAGGACTGAATGAAATATCATACAGTTTATTTTACAAGGATATCTGCTTAAATATAATACATTCAGTGTCTTACACAATGGTTTATGTATAATAACAAAGGGTCTATTATACATAGTTTGACATCAAGAAATGAAACAGTCTCCTTTAGCTAAGGATGCCAGTGACATTTCTTAGACAAAATTAAAATTCGATGAATATATGTGCCTGATAATAGGCAGAGATTATTGTTAAGACCTACTTTACCACAGCAAACCTCTCATGTCCTTCTGACAATCTGTTCCTCCAGAATTTGTTTCTACAAAGGAATGGTGTTTTCACCAATATTGCAGGCAGAACTCTTTAGTTAGTGGAGCTGCCTCCTAGAATTTATTCTCTGTGGAAACACAGCTAATGAGGACTATGATAGTTTCAGGAAGATGACTTTTTGTCCCCAGATCTTTGCACCTGGTTATAAATTGATGTCATGGCAGATTACAAATAGCACCAGCTCCAAGACTGTGTGATCTGGGGTGAGATTTCAGACTGTTAAAATTAAACCTTCTAAAATCACTTTATTATTGCTGCATACACTTAGACGTTATCCAACACTGATGTTGTATCTCATAATGTGAGAGAACAGCAAGTAGAACTCTACTGTCTCTTACAGAGTAAAAACATACAGATTTGGATTGAATTGTTTCTTTAGCATTCTTGGATAGGGTATTTCCCATTTATTTGGTCTGAATGGCATTTTGGGTACTGTAGGATACTTTTCCCAGAAATTACTTCTTTTCACAAAATGAATGTTCAGGTGGGGGATTTAGAGGTAGCAGAAGAGTTTTGAGAAGTTTATTCCACCACTACGTGGTGTCCATGTGGGAGGAGGACTTTCTTCTCCAAGCGTCTCTCATGGGTGTCACACTCTTGCTCTTCTGGGTTAGAGGAATCTGTCCAGACAGAGGCTGGGGTAGATTTCACACCTCGCATGGCGTGAAGCACACCCCAGCAGGACCTTATGCGGGCGATCGTGGAACAGCAGCTCTGTTGGGCTGGACTCGCACGTCTGAACAGCGATGCCGTTCCCGGCTCGGGGGAGCTGAGGCCGGCCCGGCGCACACCCCGCGGCTCCCTTGATGTTGCTCTATGGTTCTCTGCCCGAACCGTGGACCGTGCCTTGGGGCCTTCGAGGGGACGGGGATGTGGGTGCTCTGTCGCCCTCCCGGGCCGCTTCGCCCTCGCCTTTCCCGCTGCCTCCATCCCCTCCTCCCGGGGCCGGCGCTCTCTCGCTCCAGATCCTCCGCCCTGGGGCTGCGCTCGGGGCCCGGCCCCACCGAGCGGGTGCCCCTCTCCGGCCGGCAGGAGCGGCGGGAGCAGCGGCCGCGCAGCATCTCCCCGCCCTCCCCCGTGCCCCCCCGCGGCTGCCGGGCTTGGTCCTCCCAG
>VZTJ01006312.1:1673046-1946681 GCA_013397795.1 Orthonyx spaldingii | reverse complement strand
GGCACCGCCGGGGCCTGGGCTCCGGCCGCCTGGCTGGGTGGGTTTGCCACAGCCGCCATCTTCCCCCGACAACGTGTCTGCCGCCCGCCCCCGCCCCGCTGCTCTTTCCAAGCGCAAGCCCGGCGCCGGGGGAAGCGGGACGCGCTCCGCCTGCCCGGCGCGGGCA
Source organism: Orthonyx spaldingii (assembly GCA_013397795.1). Classification (NCBI taxonomy): domain Eukaryota; kingdom Metazoa; phylum Chordata; class Aves; order Passeriformes; family Orthonychidae; genus Orthonyx; species Orthonyx spaldingii. Next base: position 1,946,515 of record VZTJ01006312.1, on the reverse strand, counting down.
TGGGGCCGGCCCCGGCTCCGGCTCCGGCTCCGGCACCGGGAGCTGTGCGGGGCGACCAGGCTCAGCACCGGGAGCTGTCCACAGCCACCCTGCCCGTCTCAGCACCGGGAGCTGTCCGCGGCCGCCCGTCTCAGCACCGGGGGTGTCCGGGACAGAAACGCGGGCCAGGGAAGCGCGAGTTGTCCCCGAGCGCTGTGCCCCAGCCCCGGGGGCACGCCGGGCTCCTCGCAGGCGCGGGGGTCCCGCTGCCGTGCACGGCGTGGGTCACGCCCTTCCCCAGCGGGGCTGGCAGACACTGAGCAAAGTCGAGAAAACTATTCTCCCTTCTTGATGGAGTAACCACGCTGACTCCTAATGGCTTAAAAATCAGCAAAGCTACTGCTATTGTGGACATGACTTTGATGAGTGTGGTGAAGCTGAAGCTCTAAGCAGGTTTTTTTTGTACCAAAATTAGTGTTGTGTCTTGGACATGTTAACTGCAGCTGGCCTTTCACACTCAGCACCTGGAAGCTGCCTTCTGGGTTCTGATTGCTGGCTTTGGAAGTCTGTTTCCAAGATTCATTGCATTGTTCTTAGCATCGTACCAAAACCTTCAAATACCATTTGTGTGACAACTGCTAAGTGTTGTGGAGATCTCCTAAAAACATTTTAAGGTCTGTTGGAAAAGGTTTTTTGTTGGATGAACATTCTGAAGCGCGTCAATGCAATGTGAGCACTGGAAATAAAGTGCCATGCCTTCTTTTGTCACCACATCGTAGTCTCTTGCTCTACAATTTGTTTGCTATTGGGATACTTTTATTTTGAAACAATTTAGACTCCTTTATTTTATTAAATTGTGTGATATATCAAAATAAATGCAAATGTTTGTCTAAAATTTCTGCATTCTTAAAAATCATTAACAAAGAAGGAGATGGAAGTTGACGTTGGAAGTTGCAGGAATTCAAGGAATTAAGGTTGTCTTTTAAATATATAATAATAGCATTACAATTTTAAATAGTAAAATTTAATACAATTTTAAAAGCTGGCTTCTGTCAACTTTTGCTGTTGATAGTAATATTTGTGATCAAATATAAAGTAAAATTTCAGTAGACTACTAGCATTAGCTTGAATGGCTAAGCTTGCAAATGAACAATAAACTGTTCTCAAGCAATAGCAAGATAAAACTAACTTAAGAAATGAGATAGAATTGTTTGCATTTGTAATATTCGGAATCTTGGAAGCAGACAAGGGACACAAAAAGGGTCGTCACCAAATTTAAAGATAAACTTCATGCGGGGTTTAGTTTCTCATTATGTCTCACTAAAAGTGTCTTCTTGAGTTCTGTGTAAGCCACAAGGGAGATGGTGTGGTGTAAAGTTTATTTATAAAGGATGGCCTAAAGCAGCTCTATTAGGAAAATGCTGTTGTCAATGGAATTTGAATAAATGGCCCACAATATTTTAGAGGATAGTGAGAAGTGAGCTAGTGTCAGATGAATAACTCACCAGTTTCATTTTTCTTAAAATGAAGTGTCTCCTTGAGCCATCAGGTACATGTTTATTCTAAAAATATCTACAGATTTATCAAGCACAACCCTCCACCAAAGTCATACTAGCATCTTTATGTAGATATTACTGAGTTTAATTCTCTTGAGAGATGTTTTCCTTCTGTCAAAAGAAGAGAAAGAAGAAAAAAGAAACCCCCCATGTTTATATGAATGAACTACTGTTATTGCATAGAGATAAATATAGAGCTAAATCCTGCAGTCTTTGTTCAAGTGTAATTCTCCTCGAAGGCAAGCTTCTTTTGAAGTGGAAGGTATTTTTGCCTCAGCAGTAAAATTGTGTCATTTCATTCCATGGAGAAATACAGCAGGATTAAAAAAAGATGCTGAAAACAAGAGTTGACATTTAGAGATATTAACACAAGAACTGTTCAAATGTTGAAGAAAGCAGCAAGCATGTATTCCCTCTATTTTTTTAAAAATATAATTTGTGGTGATTGAGTGTCACTATGAATGGCTAGTCCCTGGGCTTTACTTCCTTTCTCCATTCTATTTCTATCTCGTGTTTTTAAAATTCTTATGCTGTGCCCATCACTGTGGTATTTGAGCATTTTCCAAAAGAGCACTAAGTAGTGTGACTCACATCTGTAATGTGGACTATTTATTCTTTTCCTTTCACTCCCTGGGGTAAATATGTGTGGATTTAAAATAGATACATAACTTCTCCTTATGCTTGTTTTACTCTTTTTGGGGAAAGGAAATACAGATGGTATTGAGTTGTAATCTGTAGCAACTAATAGTGTTCGGGTCAGCATGAATTCTTGCCAGGATTTGATGGAACATGATGGCATGGAAAGCAGAAGCTTTCCAGATTTGCTCTCTCCTTTGGCCTGGTTTGGTCTGTGAAATACGCTGAGCTACAGTTGTGCACTCTGTCCTGTGGTGGAGCTTCTGTTTTAAAAAGGATAGGTGACAAACTCTGCTGTTTTGTCTCTCTTCTGGAATTTTTGGGGCCCTTGGAGTGCATTTTGAATGTTATGTACTAAGAAGGTGTCTTTTTGACAAGGTTATTGAATATATATTTTGCATTATACTTAATATGCATAATGCGTGACAGAGTGAATTTATGTCTGTACTCTGGGTGTAAGTCTGCTGTTTTAAGAATATTTACATATTTTCAACTCTTTTCTTTGTGGATGTCTTACTGACTGGAATACAGCATAGAATTTTAGATGATGACTTTTCCTTCACATTATGCACATCCTTCCTCTTAGAAAATCTGATTTTGTGTGTGTAAGCTTTTTAACAGATTTTAGACAGCACATTTCCTCCATACAGACTGATTTATGGGATCAGTTTTATGTTTTTTTACTTTTAATTTGTACTTTATTTCTGTACCAAAGAACTGTATTGAGAGGATGCACACAGGAAAAAAATTATAGGAGATGTTAAGATCCTGCCATTATTTATAAAGACTTCTGTTTCAGCCTGTGTGATGTGCATCTACACTTTCCTACTTGAAATATCATGAGTTTCCAGCTCCTTTGCTGAGCAATTCTAAAGATAAAATGCTGTCCTCATAAAGTCAGACTCATAAGTCTGAAAAGGCCTGTATTTCAGCTTTTCATGGGTATGGACAGTTTGGCCCAGTAGCAGACAAATTTTCCCAAGAGAAATTTGTTGTGAAATCATCCAACTTTTCATATATTTGCAAAGCATCACAGGTTTGCCATGAGGTCCTTATAAAAGATTTCTTTTACATGTGCGTGTGGCTTTTTGTAAGCTGATTTACCTAAGGGGACAAGAAAGGTGGAAGCCCGGTGGGCTGGCTAGAGAATGGTGGCTCTCTGTGAGCCACCGCTCTCAAGTCCAGAGTGAGCTTTAGGAGGGTACAACTGACTGCAGGCATGTGTGTGCTCAGTTACTGTGGTAGTGATTGCACAGGCGTGGTAAAAACGGGGTGGCTACACTGAGTGAAACAAATTCTCTGACAAGAAAACCTTAAGGAAGCTGGGCTGTGTGGGCTCTGTATGACACTGTGAGTGAGTGAGATGTGGGGCAGGGTGCTCGCCTGGGGAAGAGGAAGCAATAGATTGATGGCCATGAGTCACAGAAGTGTAAATATCAGCCTCACAAAGCTGTTGTACTATGTTATAAATCATTATCCTACTTTTAAATAATCACCTCTGATTTGCACTGTCTTAAGAGTGTTGTATGTTTTGGATTTGGATTTCAGGGCTGGAGAGAAGAAAGAGACATACATGGTCATTATTGATTTTGCTTTTGGAAAATGGAGAAATATATAGGAATTCTTAAAGTTTATAGAGTAAGGCAAAAAGATTTGCTTTTGACTAAATAGTAAACGAAGGCTCCAGACAATGTTAGTTAAGTTATGCTTCCATAACTTTGCACCACCTTTTGTCTGAATTTGGAGTGCTGATTAGAACAGTTCATTGCTACACCACTCGCCATTTTGCTCTTGTTTCTATGCATTATAAAATAAAACATAGTAAAAGTGACTTTAAAAGTAATAACTTTATGCAGTATAAAATAAGTGACAGTGGAAGTCACACAAATATATATATAGCTGAGGAAGATACCTGCCCCCTTTCCTGCCCTGCTGTGTCTTCTTCCCTTCCTACTACCTCATTCTGCTCCCTCATAATACTCTTTATCATCTTCCCTTTCTTTTACTTTAATAATTTGTACTGCTTTTTGGGCCTCTCTCAAAATTATCATTATTCCTTGCTCTTCACTCTTATTACGTTTTGACATTTTATACTGTAGATAATACTTGTCACGTTGTTATGGCTTGTACCATTTGCTCTTCAAGAGGACTCAGTGTTTACAACTGTTCTCTAAAAAATCTAACACACTTCTAGGCATTGTCTGCAAATCACTAAAGTAGTACTTCCTCTTAGTGACTAAGCAGAATATATTTGGGTATTATACAGAGTGGCAGTTAGACAAATTACTTGGCTTGATAATGTTTATGTTGAATAAAGTTTTAGAAGACTGCAATAGTGCTGATGTTCCCACATTCAAGAAGTACAAGTAGGATAGGTTGGATGTAGAAAGGCTTAACATCATATGGGGCTGAGAAATAGTAAAACAGCTGCAGGATTTAGTTAACAAAGAATCCCCAAAACAGATATTCAACAGCGGACAGTATGTGCTTTCTGTAATCCTGTCAAGTCCTTTCCGCACTTCTTTGGAGAAAAAAAAAAAAAAAAAAAAAAAAAGAGAGAGAGAAAAAAANGGGCAGAGTGCATGAGCTACTTTTTAAAAAAAAAAAAAAAAAAAAAAAAAAAAAAAAAAGAGAGAGAGAGAAGAAAACATTTAATTTCACATCCAAAAGAGAAGAGTGGAGATCATAATTTTAAGGTATTGGGACTGTATCCTAGAAAGCAGTGACTGGGTAAAATGCAGTGGTCTCTGGAGATGAGGTTATGGGACTGAATGGTCCATTCTGGGTTTTGTCTGCATGCATCTCTGAGCTGGCTAACATCTAAATAACTGAGAATGTCAAATAATTGATTTTTCCATTGAACTAATGGATACTGAGTGTATATATTATAAGTGTCAAAATACACAGAAGTGATAGGTTACTGCAGAACTGGTGTAAAATGTGTTTTTACCCTGCCAGTGAAGTTTTAAAATACTTGCAACATATTCAAAGTTCCATAATAGGGAAGAAGAAGTAAAAGAATAGTTTGAACTTAGAATTGTAATCATGTGGAATGGGATTTTCTTCAGATTAATGCCACCTCTCACCCTTTTGCTTTAGTGACTGCCTTCAAGTTTCGTTGTCATATTTACAGTCAGTCAGAGTGCTAGGGCAGTTTCTAAGACCATTAGACCATCCTTTTCCAAGAAGGATTATTTTGGTGTGATCTTTCCTTTCCCCCCAACATCTTCACTGATTATGCTTTTTTGACAGAAACTTGGGGAAATAAAACCCCAAGAACACTCAAAGTGGTGAGTTATGATCTCATCTATACCTGTTTTACTGCAACAGATGTTATACATTAACAGTGAGCTTTGAGGTGACTTTTTAAGTTAAGTTTAGATCACGTGGGCTCTTTTAATCATACATCTTACTCTATCAAGGTTAATAGCTACAGTTTACCATAGACAACCTAATCTCTCTAGGAGTGGGCAAGTCTTTCTTTTAATTTAAACTCACAAGCAGGAAGACTCTCTTGAAATACCAATTGTGTAGAAATGGCATTCAAAAGCAGTCATTGTTCAGACAAAGTTATTCATATTATATATGTGAAGTTCAAACCAACCAAAATTGTTTTCAGTGCTTACTGAGTTTACATGTCTTTTCCAGGACTACATGGTGTAACAGGAGGACCTGTTACATCCTTTAAGTAACTCTCCGTTGAGGGTATGTTATAGTTTATTAATAAAAACAGTTTACACCAAATCTGGTAGTGCATTTGTAAGCTCAGTGAACTCCAGCAACTTCATCTCAGGAGTTATTATACTTCTGGTGATACAGTAACATTGCAAAATCAGTGCTGTGCTGAAAAGCTGCTTCTACATGATATCATGTGGTGACTGTGTCCTCATGCAGTTTCTCCAAGCTATGGTCTTGGAGCTGCAAAGGGGACAGTAAGGACTGAGACCCTAAGAGTTAATGTAACAATAAGAGATTGTATGGGGGCATAGCAGTGCATTTAAGAAGTAAATACATGTAATTTTTGGAGAGTAAGAGTTTAAAGCACTTTCTGCTCTTTGCTGTCATTGAAGGTGGAAGGCAGTTCTTTCATAGTCCTGAATGTAAGTGTCAACTGTCATCACATTACATGCTTGCAGAGTGATCTCAGTTGCATTTTGATAAAGAAATCAAACTCATGCATTTTGATAGGGGAGAAGTAATAGTCATAACAGTTGACTTTATGTATCTATATATTCAGGAGTTTTTAAGTTTTGATGTGAGGCTGTAAAGAATGTCTTTGATTTAGACTTTAAACTCTTTTATTAAAAATATAGTGAGATATCCTGTTTGTTCTAGCAGGAATTAGCAAGAGTTGAACTTGTGTTTCAAAGAAGTCTGAGTGCTTCTATTTAGAAAATTCATAAGAAAGTCTTTAAACTTTAAGTAACACATAAAACCTATTATTTTCTTTGTTTAATGTCTCTGTGAGGTTGGTTCTTTCTTCTTAAATCTCATATGAGGTTGCTTAAATACTTCCTGATGACCTATTCTTTATTTGACATTAATATTTTTAAGGTGAATCATTTCTTATAGCAAATATAATATAGTATTTGTACACAGAATATTTAACAGGGTATAGCATTGCTAGGTATTCAGTATAATGTGGCATTTTAGTTCTGTGTATTTTTGAGGGCAGACTTTCTTTAGAATGTGTACTATCTTAAACATATGAAGGACATAAAATGTTTTCACCTTTAAATTAAACTGTGAGCTAGACGCAGTCAACCTATTTTGGAAAATGCTTTACAACTGTCTTTCATATAACTTTTCAGAAATGAGTACTCCAGTGTGTTAGAAGGAATCTTTTCCCATATAGTGTTCATCTAACTCTTGATGCATTTATACAGAAAGGATGAGTGAGAAGCAATGCTTTAAAAGCTGTTTAAAGCCCAGAGGAAACATAGGATAATAGAAAATATTGCTGGCTGGGACCTCAACAGGTCTTCCAATTCATCCTTTGCCTGAAGGCATGACTGACTCTTAAGATAGCAGTTTCTGACACTTATTTGTCTAAACTTGTGATTTGCAATTGTGAGAGCCCACCTAACCAGTGAAATAAACAGCCTTTGTGACCGAGTCAAGGGCACATGACAGGTGATGCACTGAATTCAAGCTAATCGTCTCTGCAAGAGCCGTGTTGCCTATGAAGCAGAAAGTGAAGAGTGGGCCAAGCAGATCTTAGGGTAAAGCTATTGTATACAGTATGAAAATTTTACATTTTTTCAAGTGATACGTTACTACTGAAAGGTATGAGAACAATGACTCCACTACTGACTCAACCAGGGTGAATTTCTTGAATTCCCTAGATAATTTGTCTCAAGTTACTCAAAGTCCTTATTCTTACCACTAGAATTTTCCCATTACTGTTAAACCTAAATCTCTTTCTTTCTATTTGCTACTTACTCTGTCCCCAATGGAAATGCAATGCAGTCTGTTACTTTTGTGTTTGCAGCAACCTTTTATGTATTTCACAAATATGATCATATCTCCTCCTGTACATTCTCATCACTCTTTTCTGTAGGCTCAACAGGTCATATTTTCTAGACTTCTGACCACTCTTGCTGCTGGTCTTTATATATACTTTTTGACTGTTTTTTTTGAAATACAGTGTCCAAATCCAGACACATATTCCAAACAAAAGTGTATGGGGAGAGCATGAGGATAAAACTGTGTCTTGCACAGAACCCTTTCCTTGTATAGACAGTGTCACACGTGTTCAGGGTTTTTGTTGTGATATAGCACTTATCCGTAGCACTTATCCGTAGCACTTATGGATTCATGGTCAGCTTGTGATCTACTATCCCTTCACCATGCTTTTCTGCAGAACTCTTGTTGAATCAGTCATTCCTCATTTTGTATTTTGAATTTGATTACCTCAGCTATGCAAAGTGTTTGTCTTTAGTGCCATTGAGTTGTATTCTGTCTGTATCAGACGCCTCTTATGAATTTCACATTCAAGTGCTTAAATGAAATGCACAACAGCCCTTGGAGCAAGAATGAGGACTTGCCTCTATATAGAGAATATCCTAATCACAGAGATATTTAGACTTTCTCTTGCCTGTCCATGCATTTACATTCCTGACTACACAATTGTATGCCTTCATTGTTAGGATGCAGAATAAACTTTTCCAGTTTTGCCCATAACTTGTTCATTTGGGAAGAGAGAGCTGTGTTCAAATCTCCTGCTGATAAAGGAGGTCTTTCACCTACTTGGAAATGCACAAATGCTATACTAATGTAAGGGAAATAGTTGCATCTGCTGCCATATTTTTTCAGTAGGTGCAAGGTGTTGGTTGACTTCTCAAATTTTTGTCAAATTTTTTGTGTCCCAAAAATACATAATTACTAGGGGTTTAATGAAAATAAGAAGATGGGTAGTGGAAGGGATTGTTCACACTCCTGGTTGGAAAAGTCTATTCACACTATTCTACATACCAAGGAGTTCTTCTAGGGGAGAACCAATATTGGCATCAAAATAAATCCATCACGAGGTGTGAGTCCTCATGAAATCAGATTTCTTTAAGTTTAGCACTCATAGAACTGTTAGGTTAATGAAAATCATTGCCTCAGTTTTGGTATCTTTTTCATTCCCGTGCTACATCATTTAGAGCTTGGATTATACTATTTAAGCCCAGAAATTCTTTGGGATTCTTCTGACCAGGTCTGAATACCTACAGAGGAAGACATTTGTGTCTGAAATCACATAGATTCAATTTGAAGCAAATGGAAATAAAGAGGTGCCTTTAGGATGTGATCCATCTTATCTTAAATTAGACATTTCAAATAGGCCAGATGAATTGCAGAGCCTATTTCTGGCTATGGATTTAAAAAGAAGATAGAGTGAATATGTCAAATGTAGAAGTCTATCTCACAGACTTCTGGAACTAGGTAAGTTGAGTCTGCCCTGCAGAGTTCTGCCTTTAGGAGTAGCTCTTCACTGTTTGGTCTTATAAGAATGCCATGGACACTTTCCCTGCTGGCACTGACGTTTACGGTTCCCTAGAAGCTGTTTGTCAATCTGCATATTTTACTTATATTTCTATCAATTATTAATTAGGGTGTGCTCATTTATCCATAACTTTACTGTTTGAGACTCACTGCTGGGAACTTGGGTATGCTTCCCTTCTAGTCTATGATTATTCTTAGGATTTGCTATATTTTTTATACTGAATTCAGAAAGCCTTTGAAGAATGAGATCTAAAAGAAGACCTTGGAATACAAAATCTTTCCAGCATGTGGGATTAAGCATGCCCATGATCAAAAGAACATTGCAAAGAAAACCTTCCTATGCCATTCACCAATAAGAATGATTAATGGATATTTTAATGTAGAATCTCATAGATGAAGCTAGTCAGATTGCTAGATGGGAAGTTACTAACAGGACTCGTCTACTACTTGTAGGCTTAAAACAATGTAACATTAAGACCCAAAGAAAGCTCTATAAACTCGGCTTGACAGTTTCTTTCCATAACTCACACACCATCTCTCTTTTGCTATGCATTGTTTTAATGATATTTGTTTAGCTACTATGTATTTACAAGGTGATAGGTCACTTTTGATGGTAGTCTGTTAAAAACATACTGTTGTCTTGCTATGCATTCTGAATTCAGCATTTTCTTTAAAAGTCTGGATAAACAGGTACCTAAGGAATATGCTGTATATTATTGAAATCAAATATATTTTTGCTGAATCAGGTCCTAAGACAGTTTGGGAGCATGAGTTTTGATTCAGCATGCTTTCATTAATTTGGCTAGTCATTGCGCTTATGATTCATTTCATTCTGTGTAACCGACTGTTGCACACTAAGTGACAGCTGAACCATGTATTATCTAACAGCTAGAAAAATAGCATCACTGTCACGTTTAGTAGGCTAAGGATTATGCTTTTATCAAACACATGTTTTCTACTAAAGTTAAAATGCTTCAGGAAAATCTTACTTTTTTTCAAACCACTTCTAATGTTACAGTAATGAGGTGATGAAATATCACAGTAAACAGTATGAAGTATTTAAAATTAAGAATTAAATTTTATTTTATGGATAGAATACAAGCAGCTTGTTCTGGTTTTTACTAATGTATTGGCTTTTTGGACTGGTAGTAAGGTTATGTCTGTAGATACTTTGGTGATAGTCTGATTTACATATAAGTAGTAAGCTAAAGAGGAGCTAAGTTTAAGTGAATGGTAAATATTTCTCAAGTGTTGATATTACTTCCATGCTAATACATATTGCATCAGAAGACATTTCAAGTGAAGCAGTAATTTTAATTATTTTGTGGAACTTTACCAAAGATTCCACCAGATTTTAAAGTTAAGCAAAATCCCAATATGATTGAAAGAAAACTGTATTTTACCTACTTATTTAAAAAACCCCATATCTTCCAATTTTTAAAAATATGTATCAAAAAATCCAAATGTATTTTTTGCCTGCCCTGTTTATGGTTCATCTGAAAAATTGCTGTAGAGGGTGCTGTGAAGGCACTGGTCCAAGAAAAGGTGCTTTCAGGGTAGAATACAGAGAAAGTACTTGTTATTTGAAAGCCTTGAATTTTTCTGTCTGCTTAATATCTGAAAATGGTGGCCAAAGCTGAATGAAATTTAATGGGTTATAGCTGAGCACTAATGTACATTTATGTAGTTTGAATTTATTTAGACATGATTAGAAGATAAATGTTTTTAGCTACATTGTAGAGTTTACATGAACATGTCTTCTGCAGAATTTGCAGAGTATTCTTGTCTAAAATTTGGTCTGAGTTCCATATTTCTAAGCTTTCTATAACACAGATATTCTCATGTATAGAAGGAGGTTTTATATGGAGAAAGACAAAATAAACATTTAGTTAAATTTTTAGCTTTTAGTTAGAATGATCATATATGTTCTACACAAACAAGAGTGATAAAAATTATAGAATTAGTCCATGATAACACTGTGTCCTAACTTAATGTCTCAGATATAAATAACTATTTCTTAACTCAGTAAGACCAGTTAGTTATAAGTAAGAAGTTCATTTATTAAAATAAATATAAGTTAGTGTCTTTGTTGAGATTTATAATTTTGCCTAATAAAACTTTAATGATCAAAACCTATTCACTGAATCTAGAGTTTCATTATGGAAACTAAATCATAGTTCAATAGGTAATGATCACATGGTCATTATAATAAGTAAAAGCACTGATGTATATTTTTTCTAGTTATTATTGAAATAATTAAATGATATACTCCTAATTGTATTCCTAGGTTAAATAAGAAAGAGCAGTTTAGAATTGGTAACATGTTTTGTCACTCTTCATAGCCACAAGGTTTTTCTTTGAGAAGGGCTTAGGAGTGTTTTATTATAGTAATCCACAAAAAATTTGTATTTCAAAGGGACTGCTGGTCCTAACATGAATAAGACTAAGCATGATGACCTATTTTAAAACAGCTCTTGCCTCCCATTGGAACTGCTGGTTTTTCAGTAAAGCTGCCCACAGGAAAGATGTTGGTTTGTGTTAAAAGAGCAAAATTGCCATTAAATATCTTCTATCTTGGACATAAGTATCTTCTATTCAGTTATAAAGTTGCTGAATGGTATTATGATGTGGAGGGATGTTTATGCTAGAGCTCTACTGTGCCTTTCTATTACTTAATATGTTTCGACATCATTATGTATCTTTTTTAGGGACTGTTTGAACATTTGCATAATAGTTTTTGTAATTACATCATCGAAACATATTCTACCCTTAGTTTCAGTTTAATAAAGTTTTTCTTCAAAAATTTCCTCAGTGTGTGAAACAAAGGAAGGAAAGGAGTTATTGAACTGCTGCCTACCAACCCAACTATTCTTTGCCTTTTAATTCATAATTAAGTTCATATTGCCATAAGAAATGGAAACCTACATAAGAACTTATACGGAAGCATGTAACTCACTAGATTCGTAACTAAAAATGGTATCACTTCTTCTTTGGTGTGAAGTAAGTATTTGTACTGCATTTACATGTCCAGGTGTTGGGGTGAAGCTGCAGGGTTGGTGGGAGACACCACGGCCTGCCCTCATGTCAGAAAAAATTGGTTTCAGCCAGCTCCAAAATGGATTTGCCACTGGCCAAAGTTGTCCATCAGTGATACTGCTGGCATCTCTGTGGATGATATGTAAAAGAAGACAAAAAATCCTGTGCAGCAGCTGTGAGAGAGAGGAATGAGAAAAATATGGGAGAAACAGGCCTGAAGACACCAAAATTGTCGCTATTGAACCGATAGCGGAGTGAAAGGACACAGCGAATCTTGAGAGAATGCTGAGTGAATTTATTTAATTAATAACAGATTTATATACATGTGAGAGGGCTATTTGGATTGCCTGAGAGTCATCCAACCCACTGGATTGATTGGCCCCAGGCTCTGACCGCCTATTTCCAAAAGCCACTCTCAGTAACATGGAACTTATATTTAGTAAACGTCAGTAGAAGAAGGGAAGAATTCCCATGGGAAAGAGTCTGTGCTGTCACACAAAGTCAGTGAGGAAGGAGAGGCAGGAGGTTGTTCCAGGCATCGGAGCAGAGATTGCCCTGCAGCCTGTGGTGAAGACCATGGTGAGGCAGCTGTGCCCCTGCAGCCGGTGGGGGACCTCATGCCAGGGCAGGTGGATACACCCTGAATGAAGTTAGACCTCATGGAGAGCCCACACTGGAGCAGGCTCCTGGCAGGTACTGCAGCCCACGGAGACAGGAACCCACACTGAAGTAGGTTTTCTGGCAGGACGTCTGATTCCGCAGGGGCCCCATGCTGGAGCAGGATGTTCCTGAAGGACTGCACTCCATGCAAGGGACTACGCTGGAGCAGTTCTCAAAGAACTGTAGACTGTAGGAAGGACCATGTTGGAGCAGTTCAGTAAGGACTGTATCCGTGGGAAGGACCCCACATTGGAGCAGGGGACAAGTATGAGGAGAAGGGACTTGCAGAGATGAAGAGCTCTCAACTGACCATAATGTCCCTGCCCCCTCCATCTGCACTGCTCCAAGTGTGGAGGTAGAAGGTTCATAAGTGAAGCTGAGCCTGGAAAGAAGGAAGGGGCATGGAGGGAAAGTGTTTTTACAGTTTTTTTCACTGTCCTACCCTGTTATTAAGTGGCAATAATTTGAATTACTCTTCCAAAATTGGAGTTTGTTTTGTCTGTAATGGTAACTGGTGAGTGATCTCTCTGTCCTTATCTTGACCTGTGAGGTTTTCCATCATATTCTCTGCCCTGTCCTGCTGAGGAAGGGGAATGAAAAAATGGCTTGGTGGGTGTCTGGCAGCCAGCCAAGGTCAATCCACCGCAATATTTATTTAACAAATATATTTGCAAAGGCTAACTAGAGCCTAGAGATACTACTCTTCCTGGGTCCCTGTGGAATCAATACAATACAGTAAGAAAAAGAGAGGCTTCTCCAGAAGGCAGATCTGAGAGGCTAAATTGAGCTCCAGAGCCCCAGGCAGTTCCGTGCTGTCAGTGCAGCACCCGCAGCTCCATTGCCAGCCCAGCTGCTCCTTCCTGCCTCCATGACACCATCATGGCCCTGGTGCCAGTGTCTGTTGAACTGCCTAGTGAAACTGTTTCAGGGAGGTTACGCTAATGAAAAAATATTTTCCCCCTTCATCACTTTGGCAGTGCGTCTTTTTAAGTTGCAGAAAGGAACTCATCTGATTTACTGTACAATCCTACAAAATGCTGAGCTAGCACAGCTGAGGGGCTGAGAGAGATTAGCTTCAGTGCTTTTGGAGTCTCTGAGAGCAATGGAATTATTCCACCATTATTTCCACAGTCTGCAAAGACTGGTTATGTTGCAGTCATTGAGAAAACCAGCAGATAAACATGTACAAACTGATTTCTGATTTTGAAGTTGCTGTTTAAGGTCTATAAATCAATGCCACCAAAATTAGTGCTCAGAGACTTTTTGGTGAAGAAAACAAAGAAAATGCTCATAAATGTTTTCTGCTGAATAACTGGATTTGGAAAGCCGTTACTGGTGTTACTTTAGATAGGACTAGGTTTTGTGTCTCCATATCAAACAGCAGGTTTTCTTCTTTAACACTTTTAAAACTCTGATTTTCAGACATAAGTTAGTTCGGCTCATAGGATGAAGAAAGAAAAAAGATATGAAATACCTCAGATGACTCTGATTAAGTGAATGAGCTCTGTAAAGCTGTGTTGTTGCCTTTTCCAGTGTGATCTGGAACATAAATAGCAAAAGATGTGTAGCAAGGCCCAAGTTGTAATTGCTGCACACACAAGCACTTCTATTTTCACAGGTGACTGGACAGTCTTTTTGTTGTGTAAAATAACGGAAGAGCTGCTTCACCCCTAGTATTTCAGATTTTGTATGGGAAGATCTTCTGATTATTCAAATTGTGTGATGGCTTTGGCTCTAAGTTTGCAATTTACTTGAAATATAGGCTACATCAATATTTTTGAAAAAGGACACATAAATAGTTTTGTTCTAATTTAATCTGTTACAAAAACATAATTTTAAATAGTGGTCTTGTAGGTGACAAAAATTATGATTGACTTTCAATATGCTAGGGTAATGAATTTATTATCTACTGAATGTTTGTAAGTTACACAGAGAAACACAAAGTCTGAACTTATTGCTTCTGTCTATGACAAAACATAAGAAAAAGATAGACTTTGCATCAAAGCATTTAGTTTTTTTATAATTGCAATAAAGATAATTGATTCTGCTAAGTTACAGACTTGCAGACTTACTTGTGCATCTGATATGTAGCCTCATTGACTTAATTGAATTTTTAAAAAAATGACTGAGAAATGTAGCAATTAAAAATATTGCCATGCTAGTAGCAATTTTCTGAATGCCTACCTAGCAATCTTATTTTTAAGCAATGCTATATATAGAGGGACATTTCATTCTTTCAGAAGAGAAATGAATCTATCAGGACTAGGACTATTATGTAGGAATATGAAATATTCGCATATTTTGTACTACTTGGTTGCTAATATTAGCGCAGTATTCATTAGGACCTACATTCTACTATTGGTTAGAATTTTTTTTCTCTTGGATTGCTATAGCTGTCATCTTTGATCTGCATTGTATTGAAAAATAAAACAGCTGTCCCCTTTGTTATGTCTCCCCTCTAGAATACTGGTAAAAATGACTACAAAAGCAATATTGTAACATGTTAACATGCTTAATATCCCCAAATGACTGTGATGGTCCTCTTTTCATAATCAAAACCCACTCTTCTGGAAGGATTTGCTGCCCCCAAATCTGAATAAATTATACATTTTAAAAATGTCATATTCATTCAGAAGCCAGGAATTCTTTTACAACTTGTTTTGAACATTTTTCCTATAAATGTCAGACACATTTCTGGAGGGTATAGTGAACTTCTACTTTTTACAGGTTAATATTCAAACTGTTTCAGTGGCTGGTTAAAAATTTCCAGTGCCTGACTGGGTTACAGTGACTCCATTACTGGTTTGTACTGCTGCCTAGAATGCCTGTGTTAGTGTAAAATGAAATACCAAAAAGGCCTTTCCTCATAATGTTATATGTAAAGAAGGAGCACTTATATTAGATGTTTCTCTCTCTAGAAAATGAGGATAAAACTTCTATAGACATCTACCCAAGATGATAATGGAATTATTCTGAAAAAAGAAAGGTATTGTGAAAGACATGTTCATGTTAAACAAGAATTTTTTTTCCACACAAGAAGTTATATATAATCTTCCAATGTGGCAAATAAGTTTAAAATTAAGTAAATTCTAGTTTAATATTTTTATTTTACTTTTTTTTAAGTTATACATGATAAGATTTTCCTATTTTTGTTATTTTATATGTGTTCTGGGAGATGACTATTTAAGTCTGTCAGTTCTTATATTTTAATACAGACTAATTTGAAGTTGTTCAGTTCCCTCAAGTCATTTTTATGGATGAAGCTTGTAAGAAAATATTTGGGTTAGACAATATCACTGGCAAATAAAACACTTCATGGCTTTCTTGTTTTGCTTTCTTGAAAATTTGGTTTCCATAATGAAATAATAGAGCCGAATTTTGGTTCAACTTGCATTCTTTTATTCTGTTATAAGTACACTAATGTCATTAGATCACTTCTGATTTAATCTGATTGTGAAAGAAAAGAAATTATGCCCATCATTCCTCATCGTTTATGTCAAAACCTTTAAGGGCCATGGGGGAGTGAGAGACTGCAGACAACCTAGCTCCAGCCCTGTAGAATTTAAGCCATGAATTTGTACTTCCTGAACTGTCTTTACTGCCTGTGGCAGAGTGGAGAGAACAGCAATCTGAAGTGAGGCGTGGTGCCCATCCTGATGAAATCTTGAAACAAATAAAAACTGTCTGTCATATTGGAGTTGTATTCTTCGGTCTTGTAAGATTTTTCCCCTTCTCACTTGATAAAAAGGACCCTTATTTTATTGTCATAATCACTGTATAGGCTTCCAAATATCTTGTTAGCAGTAAATTAACATTTACTGTTGCCACTACTTGAGCGGGAGGTGCATGTAGTGAAAGCATGGATTGTAGATTTGCTGCTAGTATTTGGCTGCTGTCTTTATTTTTCTTATACAGTAACGTGTTTTCTGGTAATTTCTGTAAAAATTGATAGCATTTTCCCTTCTAAGAAGTGGATGAACATCATAATGTCTAGTGTTTCACTAGATGTAGATAAATAGATAAAATACGTAAAATAAATGCAGAAAATTGAGAGACCTTGCCCAGAAATGTCATAGCAATAGAGTAAAATGACAGTTATCCATTAGAACTATTGAAATTAATCCAGCTATTCACTGTACCTGTAAAAAGTGAGGAAGGTAGGAAGCCTTGTAGTATCAGCACTTAATAGTTTTGACTGTTGCTTCCAGAGTATGTTCATTTTTTTTTTAAGCTTAATTACTTCATTAACCTCATACTTCTTTGACTACTCTGCTACCTCTGGATGTTTTTGTGTAACCTCAATTTGTGCAATACACACAGTATAAAGGTTCACATTTTAATAAACTGAAATTAGTGTATGTTTCACAAACATAGTAAAGCTTTGGGTTAAAGTTCAAGAATGATCACAGGTGTAGCAAGTATTCTGCTTACAATAATAAAAAGTGAAAGAGCTGAAGGAAATTGCAAATTGATATCTTCACTTACAACATCAGCTTTTATGTAGATTCAGCTTTAGGTTTTTGTTTGTTTACAGTAGATAAAGGGAGGTCAGTAGGGTTTTCAGTGGTTCTTGTTCTCTCTCTTTACAGACAGTGAACTCACCTTTAAGAGCATGCACACTATTTGAGTTACATGAATCAATTTTTATACAAATGTTCCTGGAAATAAAAAATATTTGAAGAATGTTTCTGATTTAAAGCTGAAAGAAAGCTATTTCAATAATAAAGTGCAAAATAGAAGTTATGAATGCACTTGGCTATTACTAAAAATCTGAAATATCCTCTGTATGTGTTTCTATATGATTTTAATAAAAAATACAAAGCTATTTTTGAAAAATAAACAATAGCTACTCAATATCCTTTGGGGTTTCACTAAGAAAGTCTTTCTGATCCAAAGTTTTACTGTGCTACAATATAAAACATCTTTAGACTATTTTATCTGTAGTAGACAATATGTACATATAACTGACTTATTGCCTAGAATGATCTTTGTCCCTGTATCTTCCTTCTAGCTCTTTTTGTTGGCAAATCCTTATATTTCTGTTGCTAAAGAAATGGGTGCTAATAAAATTAACTCCTGTCCTGATAAATTTATCCAGTTTGGTCAAGTAAGAATCAAAGTACAGGAATTTGAAAAGGGCATATTTAATTAATACTATTTCTAAGAGCTGGCATCCGATAGCTGAAGCCTTTTTTTTTGTGCTGTCAGCTGCACCATTTCCAACTGAAGTACTGTTTTTAATTTGCTTCTGACAGACAGCCGTGCCAGTCAAAATGCGAGAGCCTGGTTTCTATCAGTTTCTGTTCATTTGCTTATTCACTTCCTTGCTTTGCTCCAACCTACTTGTGCTTTCTCAATCTGTCAGACACATTTAAAGGAAGTTGTAGTCTACATTTCTACACTGGTTTTGTTTCCCCATGTTTCTTTATTTTAATAATCTGTTTTATCCAGTTTTAGTTAGAGCAGATTGATCTACATTCTTCAGAGGATGGATAGATTGAGTCAAGGTGCCTGTAAGAATGACACCAAAAAGCTGAATGTACAGTGAAATCACCCAACCCTGTTTCTGCCGGTACTGAAGAGGAATACAAAGCTTTTTTCAGGACTGTTACTTTCCATCTCCAGCAGCTATGTGGGTGTTTCCTGGGCAGAGGTGGAGAGAGAGTTGACCTTAACATTTGTTAGCAAGTTTTGGAATTGTCTGCACTCTCACAAAGAAGGAAGTGATTAGAAACAAGAACAAATCGGACTTAGATTATCCTTTTGCTCTCCCAAAATACATTTTTACTGCCTTGAACAAATGTTGCCCCTGAAGCAGCACAAGTAGGTTTTGTTCCTTTCTCTGGGCTTTTGGTAAAAATAGAGCAAAAGCGCCTCATCCACGAGACTCGTATCTTAGTGTGCTCATCTTTGTCTCTCTCTTTCTGCTTCTTTTATTTTCTGTCCTTGAGGAAGGATGTTATTATTGCAAAAGTTTTCACTGGGAAGTCTAATAGTTGAAAATAAATAAAGTTGCAAAACTTGTGTTTCAGATAGAATACAATTCTCAGTACTGAGAATCCAAGAGCTTCTCAGAACATATTTCCCAGTATCTGCAGCATGGTACATGTTCATGTTCTCTGGATTCAGATATGCAACTCAACGTTGAGGTATTACTCCATAATAGCAGAAAATTAAAGTGTATACCAAGTCTCTCCAGTTCTCCTGTGTCTTGGTTTCCACAAAAAGGAAGCATCTTTGTGAGAGTTATGGTATACTATAAAAAATAGCTGATCACAGGGGTGAAGATTTCTGTGTCCTGGTGCACAACCAAAGATATGTCTAGGTTTACCCTAGGTCCCTCCTATATTCCATTGCCTGCAGTGTGCATGGCATTGTCATATCTACTACCCATGTAATATAGCAGTATGTACAGCAGCAAAACCTGTGGCCTGCCCTGCAGTCATGTTTTTAACTGTTATGTGTGGTGAGGTGGGTTCTCCCAGGTTATTCTTGTTTCTTGTGTGACAGGGAGGTTGCTGAATTTTATACACGTTATGTTTTCTCATAATTTTAGGAAAAGTTGAAATATTCTAATTAGAAAATGATTAAAGCATGAAAAAGAGTGACATCATCCTCATTTGAAAACAGATATTTCAGTCTCCTGGATACTTAAGGTTTTAAATCTCTCTTTTTCCATCAGTACAACTGTGGTTCCAGGAGAAATGAGGAATCCAGTATGACCCCATGACTGTGCACTTGATAATCATTTCACTCTTAATAATCTAATCCGTGCATTGTAATGAAGCAATTAGCTTGATGTGCCCCTAGCTGTAATCTAACAGAGAATAATGACATTTATTCTTGTTTCAACAGTTTTGCTGTTGAATACTAATAGGTGGAGTTTATTTGACCTGTCCTTTCAGGCCTTGTACATAGAAGGAAAAGAATGTTTTTATAAGTCAGGAAATCTATTGCAAGGACATTTATGATAGATGAATTTAGCTTGCTGTCATAAATTTCCTTGGTTCAGAAATAAAGGTAATATAACATTGGAGGAAATAAAATGGAAAAAAATAGAGAAAAAAATAGCAATGAAAGGAGAAACCACAGCTGCTATTAGTTCCTCAGGTTTTGTTTGAAGTGATCAAAGAAGTGATCTGTGACAAAGTGTTACTCATTCCTGATCTCATCAGTGAGCCTCGGAAGCTTCCATGTATTTTTCAATTTCTTCTATGGTCTAACACTCAATTTCAATATATATTATTTTTCTAAGTCTCTCTGGTTAAAATAGGAACAAAAATTCCTTGTATACTTTGTAAATGGGATAAACACAAGATTTTATTTGATGCGTAGTATTTAAGGATAAAGTATGTGAGTATGTCTATATTGACTTCACAAGAATTTGGTAGTACTAATTTTCTTTCTTATCTTATTTGTTTCTTTCCCCTGCAGTGCTTATTCCTTGTAAGAGCTTTATGTGATACAGGCAGGTTTTGTCTGGTGCAAATGTGAGGAGAAGGACGACAGGAGGAAGAGTGTTTGGGTTTTAATCAGTGCAACCACTGAAAGGCAGTTCCAAGTAAAAAGTGACGTTAGGAAGTTTTTGAGAAGAGAAAGCACCTTTCTTTTGTTTAGGTTTTCAAGGGTTTTTTTATCTTCGAATTCTACCAACAGATTTTTCTACTGCAGTGCATTGTGCATGTTCTTCTAAGCTCATTGGGATCTTTTCACGTCCTCAGTCTTGATGTACTTAAAGCTTCATTAGACCTTCTCAACTTTTTTGGGGAATTTGCATGTTAACTGAGGTAATGCAAGATTATTTTCAATTTTTGCCAGGATTTTTTTTGACAGAACTTTTCATGTGATGCTAAAAGCCAGACAAGTTTTGATATCTGGATTCTGATGGAAGAAACCTGAATTTCTGCCAGGTCCTCTCCCTAGCTGCTTGGCAGCCTCACTGGCAGGCTGGTGGGAAGCCATATTCTGCATCCTTTGACTCATTCAGTCCCTGGTTCTTCAGCAGCAGAGACAGCTGGAGCTTTCAGGACCCTTAATTCTGGGCAGCATGTCAGGCAGTTTTTTGCAAAACCTGAACTCTCGATTAAAGTGGGTCAAAAAAAATTGATTCCAGTTTGTGGAAAAATTCTGAATATGTCGTATTCATTCTTCCATAAAAGAGGATCACTGCTAGGTTTGACCCTTGTATATTCCTTTTCTTATGTGAATTTTGAATGTTCTTCTCTCTGGATTTTTTTGGTATCTCAAATGAATGTAACTCCTTTCTCTCATTTACGTTTCTCTCTTCCATCAGTGACAGAACAATGTTTATGGTTAAAGAATACTTTCACAAATGTAATATTGAAATATTAAGGATGTATGATCTGACATGTTTTGCAGGTAAGACAGAAATTTCAGCCCAGTTAATCTATACAGTGAGAGATTATTATTAACTTTGCCTCTCTCTTTACTGGGGACTGAAGTCTCTGAAATAACCACTGAAACTGCATAAACTAACAAAGTTTTCATCCAGAATAGGCATAAAATATTAAATTGGTTTTGTTCTATTATTTGATTAAAATCACCTGCTGAACCAATGCTTCATTCTTATATTAATCTGACAGCATAATGGGCTAAACCTCTGCTATGAAAACTTTGATATTATCTATACCGTATAGTATTTAAATAGACTTTTCTATGTGTTCAACACAAACAACAAACAAAATCTACTTCTAATTATTATCACTTAACAAGTAGCCTTCTGTTGTCTAATTTAGAACAACAAACTTCTTTAACTTCTCAGAAAACAAAATTCGTTCCATCCTTATAGAATAGTAGAGAACAAATTTACTTGCCTACCTTTCCTTATTTTTCCTTGTCTAATTTATATTGTGAACTTTTGGGGGCAGCTCACAGGAGTTTTTATTATTTTAGATGTTCATGGCTACTATGGGTTAAGCTAAAATTTGTGGTAACCATCTGCCTTTAAGATTTTTTTAAAAACATACCTGTGATTGACATTTCCCAAGGGAACTACTCTTAAATAAGCTTCTTTGCTTTCATTAATTTTTGGACAATCCAGAAGAGAGCCCATGCTGAAAACATTCAAAGAGGCAAGAATAAATGAAATAGGAGAATAGTAAAGAGTACTTAGAACTAACACAAATTTCAACCTTAAATTTATTTGATGGATGCATCCTTGTTAATCAGTTTCTTAAAATACAATTGAGGCAAACAGCTAAGTCAGACACATTGTGGATTTTTTTCTTTTTGCATTTATCATCAGATATTCAAAGACATTAAGATAAAAAGTAAGTAGTTTCACACTTTCACCTGTTTTTTAGGGTGGTAGGGGTTTTTTTTTTTTTGTTCACTGTCACTGCCAGAATTTGAAAAATTTTAAAACAGTTTTCAAAAAAAGCCTGGGACCTGAGAATAACACCCTTCTGTTTCCTGGTTTATAACTTCCTCTACCATCTGAATTTCATGTTGAACCATTCTCCCAGAACTACTTTACTGGAGCAGTTCCACACACTCAGACAGCTGCCCTTTTAGTCAGGGGTCAATCTCAGAAAAAAGAATAGGTAGCTGCATGAGGAGAGGCAAGAGAATCAGCAGAGGAAGCTCTCTGAGCTATTCACAGATAAACAGTTCAGAGAAAAATGCAATTTCTTCTGTACTGCCTTTTGACTTTGTTCCAAACAACGAAGAGCAAGAGTTCCAGTCAGAAAAATGCTTTGGAAGATGCTGAGGATGTGGTCTTGCACCTGTATTATAAGTCTAAATTACAGTCTACTGACACTTTCCATTGAGGAAATTATCACAATATCCTAAAAAACTGGAAGATTTTACTTTCATATTTTTTCCTGAGTTTGTTTAACATTCCAAGTGAGAAATCTTGAAGTTTGATATGTGGGTGAAGGAAAATACTCATCTACACTTGGAAGAATATAACTAATTCCCTCTGTTTTTCACCATTCTTGCTTCAAGCCTGAGTGATTTTATGGCATGTTTTTCCAGAATTGTGTTTATTCCTTGTTTCAGGCTACACATGCCAATCTGCATGAAAGGTTGGAGTGCGGTGGTGCTGTTGCCAGACTGTTTCATACATATAGAAGTAATTTTCTTGGAAAGTTTTTTTCTGAAATCCTTGAAACGGAGGAGGAATTTTTTATTATCTTGAAATTAATTTGTGGAGAGGTAATCAGTTTTGATGCTCTGAAAGTTTTTGGCTTTAATCTCTGTACCTTATATCCATGGCAGACTGAAGAGATATAAAGAAATTTTGGATCAAACTGGACTTTTAACCTGGTACTTAATTCACTTCTGGAGCTCCTTGCTCATTCTAAATAAGCACTGGATTTTCTGGGAAGGGTTATATGTCTGGATAGTGCCTGACCATCAGAAACTCATTGTCTTCTGTGATGGAGAGTCTGCCAAGATGATTTTCAGGGATTCTCTCTGAAGTAGAATGGAGTGATGGAACTGAAACCATGTTGTTTCTGTCCTTCAGAAATTTTGGTTATTTAAATTCCTTCTTTTTCTTCAGTTTCTGTTATAAAATAGCATGCCAACCAAAAAGTCTGAAGAACTAAATGTCAGAAGATTAGGCTGAACAAAGAAATATTTGGAGATTTTTCAATAAAAAAAAAAATTAAAACTTCCTTGAGTTGTCTTTTGTTGTGATGAGGTGGGGGGTTGTGCCTCTTCTCCCAGGCAACTAGTGATAGGACAAGGGAAAATAGCCTCAGGTTGCACCAGAGGGGGTTCAGTTTGGGTATTATCACAATATGGTTCAGTGGGTATGGTGGTATTCAGTCTAAGGTTGAACTTGATCCTGGAGGTCTTTTACAACCTTAATGATCTATGATTCCACTATTTTGAAAAGGTGTTTGTTTTCCTCCAAGTACAAGCTGGAAAATAAGAGAAGAGTAGTGGGAAATCTCTGGCTTCCCACCAAAAACCTTTGCTGAGAAATCTAGTTACTGCCCATTTCCAGGAAGAGAAGAAGAAACTGAAGATATCAGATCATTATCAAATATTAGCATAATAAAATTTTTATAGGCTTACTTTTTGAGAAAGTCTATTGACATCAGGATTTCTATTTAATTTTGTGTTCATCTGGTGTCTTCTATTTGATTTAGAGAACATTTAGAAAAGAGGCCACCCAAAATGTTATGGTCATAACCACCTGCAAGGTGTATTTTATGCCGTGTATGCACAAATATTTTAAATGACTCCTAAGAACTTAGACTTTTAGAGAGGTTGGTTGTTTTTCGTTTGGTTGGTTTTGTTTGGTTTTTTGTTTTGTTTTGTTTTGTAGTGGCATAGATCAGAAACTCTGTTGATAATACAGCCATGTAAGAACATCAAGCATGTTTTACAGATTTTTTTTATTATTCGCTATAGCTATGCCTATATTTCAGCCCATATTTGCTTTTTATTACATTATTGATCCAAAACCCGACTGGCATATTAGTGCCAATCATGTTTGAATGACTCTGTGAGTCTTTCCAAAATGCTACTTTGCCACTTCTGGGATCCCTATGGACCCAGCTTCACTTGTAAATTCTAGCCTTTACAGGTTGGGTGTGTTGTTTTACCTCTGTCTGATTACAGAACCAGAAAAACCTTTCTGTTTGCCAAATGCACAATGTGAGAATTGGGATTGCTTTCATGGGCTTGTAATACTTGTAAAAAACGAAGCTACTAATTTTTCCTCAAACGCTGAAATAATTGTGGCTTAAAAATTGCCAATGCATGAGGCTCAAGTGTCTCAGGAACATCAGGAATTTCAGTTTCTAATTTTTATAAGTAATAACTTTCCAAGCTAAGGGTATGAAATGATAGAGAAAACAGTCACATTTGCTAGTATGCACACCTGAGACAACTGTCACAGCTAGGAATTTGGTTTAATATTGCCAGGAGTGTGTTAAAGAAAATATATGAAAAGGAATATAGTAAAATCAGAGATTGAAAAATCTAAGGGGAAAGATGAAGGCCTTTGTTTTGAGGAACATGACACCAAAGAAATGTTATGACATTTCTCAAACTTTGCAGGATATGCTATGGTAAAGACCATAGAAGAAACGAGTGTGGATGAGGCTCAAAAAACTAATTCATGGGGCAAAATAGTCACAGATATGTAAATGCATGCTGAGAAAAAGTTTGATAATTCTAGATCACTGCTTCACTTCCTACAGTGCTACAAACTGAAGGGGTTTCCTAACCCAATTATGTTTGGTAAAACCTATTAGCAAATCTCTTTTCTGGGCATGAGTCATGTAACTTGCAATATCATTTGGTATTAGGTCTGCAACAGCAGCCCCTGTTGTTCCCCTGGTTGATGAGGAACAGAATTAATGTGAAACCTTTTGGATGAAGGTGGGGATATAGATATCTAGTTATTATTTTTGAAACACACAGTGTATTCACAGTGGGATGTTATTTGCTGTGGAATGATATTTTATTCAGGAGAAAGGATATAGGATATAGCAGATGTATGTGAGAAATTGGGGTTTTGCAGAAGAATCAGATAAGTCTTTGTTTTGATTTGGGGCCAAAGGGGGCTTTCACTAATTCAGTAAATGATACAGTCATGTGCACCAAGATAAACACCCTTCAACATGAGGGATGTCATGTGAATGCATCCTTAGACTTTTAATATTTTCACCTCAAATAGTGGTGAAGAAATAAGTAGAATTTGTCAGCTTCCACAGGAATATGAGGTACAGAGTTAGCCATCCTCTTGAGTGTATAACAGATGGGCAATAGTAAAATGAGGTTAACAGATGTGATTTACTATGTAGATAAGTACCTAAAGTTCTGTGCTAAGTAATTATTGATTATTCATTGACAAATGTGCTGGGAAAGAAATGGTGTACAGTGTCTTTCTCAGAGTCTTCTGATGTATAACCTGATGTACATTTTGCAAAGGTTGGAGAAGTTGAAATAGTAAGAGAAACCACAGTTTCCCTGATTTGTAATAACCTGATGTTGTAGGAACTTACAGTGGAATTCAGGAATGAAGCTTTAAATACTAGAGAAGATGTGTCTTTTCCCCCCTCTCTCCATAGAACAGGAATAAATTTTTTTCCCCTATGTTTTTCTAGTTTTTCTGTAGGAGTTGGAACAAAATATCATTTGTTGCATCTTGACAGTTAATGTGGCTAATCTACACTGGTGTTACAGTTCATTGCAGAGTGGAGAATGGTCTGGATTACCCTGCAGATTGCAAATCTCTTTGAATTTATGTAATAAATGCTTTGTTTTGCCTCACCTTCTCAATAATGCAAAAGACAGACAAAATAATTTTATTTGTCACAGACAAAAAGATTAATATGTACAATGACAGACTAAATGATTAAAACACACAAACTACGAAATTGGTCCCCTGCACCCATATATAGGCTGATATCTTTGAATAAGTTAGAAAGAATATCCTACCAGGCAATTTTATAGCCTTTTTTGCTCTATATGAAAACGCATCCACCTTGACCAAATTCATTGTGTTTGCATAGATTTTCTATATGCCCCTCAACTGCTTGTTTTTACAGTTTAGATATTTTCAGTTTATCTCAGTTTGATCTTGGGTTCTTAAAAGTACCACACATGGATTTTCCAATATGGAAATCATCCTCTGCTTCAGATCACCCTTACTGTCCTTCTCGTTAGTTTTTTTAAATAAATTTGCTTTTTTCTGAGGGGTGGTAACTAGAACTGAGAGGTGAAAGATATGAGAATACCACATATTTATCAAGTGATATAGTAGTATATCGTCTTTCATAATAAACTCCAAAGTTACTTCTTTTGCTTTTCTTGATTACTAATAGAAGTTGATTTTTTTTCCTGAAACATAATAGCTTTATCAGAGAGCTTTATATCTGTTGCTAGGGTTATTTTCATCATGTGCATTACTTTCTACATACCCACACTGGCTGTTATCTAGCATTTAGTTATAAGATTACAGCAAGTCTGTAGCATTGGGGAATTCTTTCACCAAAGTTTATATTTTCATATTTGCCTTGTGTTTGGATGACAATATCCAGGCTTTGAGAACTGCCCTTTTGAAATAAGAATGCACTAGATATGGGATTAAACACATATACTTAATTTAAAGCTTTTTAATGCTTCATATGAATGTTTTCTCAGATTTTTCTTGTCCTAAGAACAGTCCAGATGAAGAATTCCTGTAGTTTGATAATTTTATTAAATTGATAAGGTCTGAAGTTGATTTGAATATAAATATTACTCACTTGCCTTCTAATGCTCCAGTTACTGAACTTAAATCCTTTTGGACCTCAGAACTACAGGACAGCGTTTTCTTATTAATGTTAGATTGTAATAGTTATATATGCAAATGCAGGAGAAATTCTGGAAAATGTGGTCTAAACATAAATATGACTTTATATTGTAAAACTTACCCCCTGTTTGGTTGAGAATTTTTGTAAAGCATTTGGTTTGCCTTAAAAAGAGCAAAGCTGTACTAAGTGGAACAACTTAGAGAATATAGACATATGTGTATATGGTCATAGTACAAGGTTTATTTACTTAGCTGGAAATCCTGTTAAAATGGTATATGTGACTATAATTTAGATAACAGAACAGATGGAGTGCTGTTCTTTTCAGGTTAAGGTTTTAAAATTTATTTATTTAAATCTTTAATAACCATTTCCAGCTCTGGTGATGTTTTTTTTGTTTTGTTTTTTGTTTTTTTTAGTTGTTTGATTGATTTGTTTTGGTAACATTTAGAAAATTTGGCATTGCAGTGCTTTCTGATAGTCTTGGGAAGGTTATAATGTACCTACTGAATTTGCACTGTATTCTATGAGAAGAGTGCTTGAGAAATGTACGAGGCTCCTACAAGCCAGAGGATTCCACATGACACAAAAATAACTATTGAAGACTATTCCCCAAGTCTCACCAATATGTTTAAATATCCAAGGCATCTTTATAGCTGACTATTGAAAATGTAAATTTTTTTTTTGGGAGAGGGGGTGGGGTGGAGGGAATGTGTACTTAAAAATAGCTGGAATTGTTTGAGGAAAAAGGGAGAAATGCCAAGTTTCTACTGGTATACACATATTTAGTATGAAACTAAAATTTCATTGATTCTTTTGATTTTAAGAGGAAACATGATAATTATTCCTTATCCCTGTTCTTTTAGTATGTATGGAATAAACGGAAGATGAGTCCCTAGACAGGATGAATGATTCTTAGGTCATCAAGTCCAAACCCTAGCTTTCAGACTAGCAGTCTTAATAGTCTCCTTCATAACTATTTTATAGGTAGAACTTGATTAATTTAACTGTATTTTGCTCTCACTTTTCTTACTTGAAGATGTACTAGTATACCATTGTCTTTATAGCTAGAAACCATCTTCTAATTGCCTGCTTAAACCAGTCCCAGACAATTTATGCCTGTTCTTTATTGTTTTTCTGCTTGCTCTGATATTTGGCTGTACTTTTACTTTTTTATTTACTTTTACTTTTTTTATTTCTTATTTTACTACAATACAGATGTCTCATTCTGTTACTTAAATTATGCTCTATATCCCCTAATCATTCTCCTAACTCTCCAGGTGTAAGTTCATTTTTCTTGAAGAGGAATTAATAGGACTTTGTGTGGTGTTCAAGGTGAAGTTTTTCCAGGACCACTGTGTTGGCACTAACTCTTCTTTCTTTAGCCTGAGTGGCTGGACTAGTTGTCTTTCTCCAGTTGCTCTCCTCTTTTATTCTGCAAATTATTTGTGATTCCTAGTCATTCTGTGATATGACATTTGTACATTGGCTTCTCAAAGACTTGATCTTGTACTGCGTACAACTGGCCGTAGCACTTTGAGAAGGAACTGGGAGCGTGGAGACTAAATGAGCTTATATACCAGCAGCACACTTAATCACAGATATATTTGATGTGAATGAGTTATGTGACCTCCCTGCTCCACCGAGTAGAGGGCAAGGCCTAGGATCAAAGCTAGGGGTCAGCATTACAATTCCTTACATGACCCTCTGTGAGCGAGGATTTTAGAATCACAGAATGGCTTGGGTTGAAAGGGACATTCAAAATCGTCTTCCAACCCCTTTGCCAAGAGCAGGAGTGCCACCCACTACATGAGGTTGCCCAGGGCCCCATACAACCTCACCTTGAACAATTCCAGGAGTGGGGCATCTATAATTTCTCTGGTCAACCTGTTCCTGTGTCTCACCACCCACACAAGTAAAGAACTTCTTCCTAACATTTTATCTGAATTTCTCCTCTTTTATTTTAAAACTGTTTCCCCTTGTCTTATCACTATCTACCTGTGTGAAAAGATGCTCTCTTTGCTTTGAAAACCTCCTTTAATACTGAAAGGCTGCAATGAGGTCTCCCTGGACTCTTCTCTTCTTAAGGTTGAACAATCCAAACTCCCTCAGCCTGTCTGCATAGCAGAAGTTCTCCATCCCTCTGATCATCTTTGTGGCCCTCCTCTGGACTTGCTCCAGCAGGCCTACATCAGAACAGTACTGATGACTAAGGAAACAGTTATTTCCTTTTAGTTTGTGATTCTACAGTTCCTAAAGCCATGAAATTCAACAAGGCTGGGTGCAAGATCCTGCCCCTGGGTCAGGGAAACCCCCAGCAAAAATGCAGGCGGGGCAGGGAATAGATTGAGAGAAACTGTGAGGAGACTTTGAGATGTTGCTGGAAGGAAAGCTGGACACAAGCTGGCAACGTGTTCTTGCAGGGCAGAAAGCCAACTGTATCCTGGGCTACAACTAAAGAAGTGTGACCAGCAGGTCAGGGGAGCTGATTCAATCTCTCTACTCCTCTCTTGTGAGACCCCGCTTGAAGTACTGCAACCAGTTCTGGAGTGCCCAACACATGAAGGACATGGATATACTGGAACAAGTCCAGAGAAGGGTCACAGAGATGCTCAGAGGGCTGGAGCACCTCTGTTATGAAGACAGGCTGAGAGATTTGAGGTGGTTCAAACTGGAGAAGAGAAAGCTCTGGGGACACCTTACAGAACCTTCCAGGATCTAAACAGGTCTTGTTAAAGGAGAGGGACTTTTTGCAAGGGCATGTAGTGACAGGACAAGGGGGAACAGCTTCATACTGAAGGAGGGCAGGTTTAGATTGTATATTAAGAAGAAATTCTTTACTGTGTGAGTGGTGAGACACTGGAACAGGTTGCACACATCTTGGATGCTGTATCTTTAAGCTGGAGCAACATCTCATTGTTTTGATCCTCTTCTGTGTTTGGACTTTTTTCTTTTGTTTTGTTTGCTTGGGTTTTCATTCTATTTTTTTCTGTATTTGCTTTATTTATGTTTTATTGACTCTTTTTTCCTTTCCTGTCTGTTCATAATCAATGGGAAAGTTCATTTCCTATAACTTTTCCCTGGACTTTAGTATATTTTCTTCACAAATCTGCTTCTTAAAAAACTCCTCTGGCTTCTGGCCTTGCTTGGCATGCAGTATAGCATCCTTCTGTCAGACAGCCATTCTTACCTTCTTGGATGTGTGTCTGGGAGAAGACATGTTTGGAAGAATTCAGTTATTGCCAGACGTTTGAGCTCAGAAATAGGAAGGAACTGCAAAAAATCTCAAAACTGCTTGTCTGAGAGTTTCACTAGATATTTTCCATTCTGGCAGTTTAGGTCAATCTAATTAGAATGTCATATAGTCTTCTCTCTGGACTTATGCTTGAACAAGTGAGGAATTTTTAAAATTAGTCTAATATCTAGTGTGTTTCATCTGCAGAATTAGTCTTTAGAACATAATTTTGACCCTATTATCATGCTCTTTCCCACTGCACATAGTCATTATTGGATTCTTTTCCTTTTCTGCTTTGGTGGGTTGACCCTGGCCAGCAGCTAAACATGGCTGCTCACTCCTTCCCTTCTCCTGTGGGATGGGGGGAAAAATAAAAGCAAAGCATAAAGATTTGTGGATCAAGATATAGGCAGTTTAATAGGTGAAGCAAAAGCTATACTTGCAAGCAAAGGAAGGGAATTTATTCACTGTTTTCCACTGGCAGCCAGGTATTTAACCTGTTTCTGGTAAGCTTGGCCTCAGAGTGTAACCATGATGTTCCCTGCTTCCATGTCCCTTTCTTGAGTTTTTATTGCTCAGAAAAATATTTATATGGTATGGAACATCCTTTTGATCAATATGGTTCAGCTGTTCCAGCTGTGTGTTCTTTCAGTTTCTTGCCAACACCAACCTACTTCTGGAGGGACAGACTGGGAAAAAGCCTTAGCACTGTACAAGTCCCGTTCAGCAATAACCAGAATTCTGGGGTGTTATCAACAGTTTTAGTCGCAAATGCAAAAAAACATCAGGACCGTACAGGCTGCTGTGAAGAATATTGACTCCATCCTGGCCAAATGCAGTACACTTGCAGAGGTCCTATCTAAAAACTCCACAACAGAGACAGGAGAATGGGGGATCATTAGGAATCTGGTGGTGTTGTGTAGAACAAAGTTGTGTCTTTCACTTGTGACACACAGCTGTTCAGGTGGTTGGGAGGTTGTAGAAGCATTCCTTTGTTCTACTTCCAGTTCCCCAACAGTTCTTTTTTCCTTACTGTACCCTGAGATGACCTTTCTCTTCCATTTAGACATTGTTAAATTATATCAGTGATGGTAGGTCCATTTGGTGCCCATGTGCTTCACTATGTTTTATTCTCTGGCAATATAGTCATCCCTTCATCTCTGGACAAGCACTTCTCTTTTTGTTGTTGGCTACCATTTTTGCCTGAAATGTAGAAAGAGTCCTATGGGAGATTATCCCTATATGTTTTTCTCAATAAGATTTCACTTAGAAAGGAATCCAATATAAGTTCTAAAGTGTTTTTTCAATTAGGATAATATTTCTCTTTTAAAATTGTATATTGTTGCAGAACTGAAACATTGCTTCATTTTCCACATGGGTTGTTTAGAATAATTTACATTTTCTGTATATTAAACAAAATTATTTTGTTTTTCTGTCTCTGAATCAGAGGCAAACAAAGACCCTCACAGTAAAGCACATAAAAATTGTTTCTTGACTGGTATGAAAGTGCTGAGAACACAGAAAACCCACCAATTTTCTAATATATTTTATAACTCTTCAGTTCTTCATTTTATAAACAGAAGTGAAAGTGTAAAAAGATACTACATCAAGTTGCCTTGCACTGATCCTCGTAAGGATGGAACCTTTAGGATGACAACTCTGATCTCTGTTATAGGAGCTAATAAAGAATTAGCATTGACTGTTCCTTGTTTTCTCCTGAATGCTTAGAAAGAGTATGGCATGATATGTTGCCAGTGACTGTCAGCAGTATTAACAGAGGAATGCTTGGGTTCTGGGTTGTGTGTTCTGGGTTTAGTTGAGTTGGGAAATAAGTATAATACATATTAGGATTTATAGAGGATTATAATGCATCTCCTGTAAGATGCCTGAACCAGCAGGGAGCTCAGGAAAAAGTCTTTCTATTCTTATTTGAACTGGCTGGATCAAAACCTGATATGACTCACAGAAGCTCAGACCTATCATTTTAGATATGGTTGTGTTCAGCCCAGGTTAGAAGGCTCTCCTTGCAGATGAAATGTCTGGAGGATTTGACTTCTGAAATACAAGAATTATCTTTAGTATGTGTGATCTGAAGTTACTCTCAGAGCAACTTTTTTTTTCCTGGTTTCTGTATGATGTCCAATGGCACATCCTGTGTTAAATATTAAGGCCTTCCTCAAAAGAATGTTTCTCAATATGATATATGTTTTAATTTTTTCTTTTTAAATACAGCAGTTTGTTCCCTTGTAGCTTTGTTTATGTAAATACAGACCTTTATAGAGGTATTTAAAAAAGACTGAATTAAAACCTGTGATGTAGAATGTCAGGTCGAATGGTTGAAAAGTGACAAAGTTTTATGTAATTGAAAACAGTATTTTATGATAGGAAGTGCATCATCATTCTTGTCTTTTCATAATGAAGAATATTTGTTAAGCTAAACCTACCTGAACTCATATATGGGTATATACCATTTTTTTACTATAATTTAGGAGCATGGTACAGATATTGCTAAGAAAAGAGTCCATAATCTACTCTGAAAACTCAGATTAATTTTACATTTGGTATGATGTAGGGACTGATGCTCTCTGTATAAAATATTATGTCTTTTGTACGTGTATGAGAACAGAAGAGGCTAAAGGCAACCCATCCTGTGGTTATGTTTGAACAATGGCTAAGTGAAAATGACAGTATGGAGTTCCGTGTATGTGTGGTTGAGTCTTCCACCTTTCAAAAAGCAGAAAAAAGACAGAGCAAAACCCCTGAAACAAAGTCTTAGTGCTTCATAGTTGCTAGACTTTAAATCCTGGTAATCTTAAATTAAACTCATGGCTTTTTTCACTTATGTTTTTTATCATATGCAAATTCATATATCAGGAAAAGGAATATCAGTAAATAATTTTCCTAAAAATGAATAGAGGTTAAAAGTAACATAAATTATAGCACAGTGAAAAATTAGTAAATTGAAATAAAATTTATTTCATTGTCAGAACAATGCTGGATAAATTAGCAGAGGTGCAAAATTGATGAAAATGTACTTATAAAGTAGGAAAGTGACTTAAAAACAGAGAGAACATATTAAGAGTAATTTTACCTTAAAAGAAAAATTATACATTGTTAACAAAAATTTGCCCTTTTTATGGTCTCTGACAGCACTGGGAGAACTCTAGAACAACTCACAAGTGTAAAGGAACATTTTTCTTCCCATTGTAAATGTATTTGCGAGAGAAGGTTGTTGTCTGTGAATGTACACTTATACTACAAACATGGTATGCCTCACATATTACAGAATTGATATGTACATTCATAAAAAGAGAATTGCAATTTGTTTTCAAGTGTGCATTGGAGAAAACCTTTTACATCGTGAAATTAGTTTTATGGAGAATAGGTAAGATAGCTTGCTTAAATGTCTGTATTACGTACATTAATTCTTTATGTTTATATAAAATTTCCTTCTGTTTTATTAAGGAGTACAAAGCAAGAAAATGTGCCAAAATTTTAAAGAATGCTAAGTGAGGCAGGTATAATCAGATTTGAAGTTCAAAGAGCATCTAGCTTGATTGGTGTAAACATGGAATAAAATAATTGACTTGCTGACTTTTTATTTTTAGAACACATATCAGTGTCACTCTCCACAGCAGCCTCTGCCTACAGAGGTTCTGTGTTACTTCTTGTGTGCTCACGTGCATGATGGAATGTGGACCAGGAATGGTCATTTCCCATGGATGTCTCCTGGTTAGGGGGGCAGCGCTGTATCTCCGCTGTGATGCACACAGCCTGTTTAAAGCATGGAAAGAACCAGTATATCCAGCTATATCTATTTGTAGATTTTCTTTCTAAGATTCTAAATAATTCTGAAATTTTATTGAAAAGTTTTTGCAGTGTATCAAGGGATATTTTTTTCTGAGATGGAATTTTTTGTTTAACGGATTAACCTTCTGAGATATACTTAGTATTTATATAAACATTAAATAATGTTATGTATTTGGCATTTACTCTGTCTTATATCAGTGTGCAAACAGGTCATTTGAATACGTTGCTAACATTGCAGTAGCTGGTAACATGGAAACCTTAAATAACTGTAGTTCATGAGCCTTTCTGTCTTTGCAGAAAACCAATAACTTCTCTGGATCACAATGTAATCGATATTTAGGAGAAATAAATTCCATTTCACTTCTTTGTTCATTAAATTGTGTCGATTTTCTCAAATAGAATTATGAAACCAATCATTTTGCTGCTTGTTCTTCAGTTAGTGAGATGTGTTTCTGATCTGATGGTGGTTACCCTGTCTGTATATGGTATTACGAAATTATTGAATATTGGATTACTTTCCCCATCTTATTCTTTGTTTTGTTTTTTTTGTTTGTTTGTGTTTTTTGTTTGTTTGTTTTTGTTTAGTGATTGAAAATTGTGATTTGGTGTAGGAGGGGTCATTCTGTCTTATACTTCATACAACATTTAACACTCAGGAGGCTGCTAGAGGCTGCTATAATATATTACTATTATATAATAGTAATACTAGACTAGCTGAGTGGCAATAGAGGAGTGATATTCTGTCAGTTTTGAGGGGATAAATGAGTTTATCAAATAGTTTAACAGAAGAGCAGAGCACGAGGTCTTGGCGTGGAGTGTCTGGTACTCGCTGTTGTACTCAGTGCTGGCTCATGGGGGTGCTCCAGTCATGAGTCTGGGGCTCTGCAGGAGGTTTCTGATCTGGTGCCAATGGGAAATGAAAGAGGAAGTAGAAGGCAAAGAAGAGATAGACAGCATATATGTCTTTCCTCAAAGCTTTTTCTGTGATTTATGAGTAGCTACTTGAGATGCCTTTTATTAAAATTTTGGATGGGCTGGAATATTTCTTAGGATCAGTCCAATGAATGCTTGTTACTGATGCTTTGGTTAGTGGGTTGGAGGAGATGAAGGGATGCAAATTGTCCTTCTGGCAAATGGTGACTAAATATATAACCCAACGCAGCCCATTCTTCAGTTGGTATTCCCACCATTTAAGACTGGTTTCGGATCTTCTGTTTTGTTTACCATGCATCATTAATTCATTGTCCTTTGGTGATAGAAGTATATTTTGAAATAAAAGCTTTTTTTCAGTTGCTAATTCGCTTTATCTGCCTATTGCATCTTTTCCTGTCAATATTAATTGTTCTAAGACATTTGAAATTTTAAGAGTCTTTATAGGAATTCAAGATTTATGTTTTATTGCAAAAGTAGGATTCCTTCTTGTTCAGCATCTTCATGTCCTGAGTTGATTAGGAATGAAGCACAGTGACAGAACAGCTGAGACTTCACTAGAACTGAAGCACAGTTCCAATACAATAACCTAACTGGTTATTTAAAATTGAAATTTAGGCCTTCAAATCTTGTCAGAATCATATGTACATTAGGCTTACACCTAGAAATTTATTTTTGTATTTTTTTTTACCCTACAACTATCATTGTGTCAGCTAAGATGTCACATTAACATTCTACTCAAGACAGAGAAAACTGCATACTTACACTGGTGTAAGCGGACTTTTTGCATCCTTCAGAATTAATTATTTTTATTTTTGTACTTGTGAATGTAAAAGGAGAATAAAAGAATGTATACATTAATTATATATAGTGTAATTATTACTTAAGATGGGACTCAATTTTTTTGCTGATTTCCATTTTCTTTTGTAGAAAATTACAAAGCAAAAATAAATACATTTTAGTGGAAATAAAAATATTGGACAGAAATAAGTTAATTCAATGAAATATTTAGAGGGAAATAGTTGTACTAATTTATTTATTTAGGATAACTTCTAAATATTCTGCTTATCAGTGTCATTATTTTAAAGTACACTTCTGTATTAAATTCATAGTGAAGGATCAATATCTGTATGTCAACTAAATCATCATGAAAATTAAGAATGACTTGCTGTTGTAGGAGAGAATTGAATTTTTTGTACTTTATTTAACAAAATATATAGCACTTTTGAAACAACAGTTATTGTTTGACATAGTTAAATTTTTTTTCATGCGACATCTTAGGCTTCCTTTCTGAAAACAAATATAAAATTGCTGTCATTAGTCAGTTCTACTTAAAAAGTTTCAAGCTGTCGTAAACTTAATTCAGCATGCGTCCTAACATTTCGTAGTTAAAATGTTAAGTCATTGATTTTACAGCTATGAGAAACTCCTTCTAAAGAGGTGTCATTATGACCATATGGTCTAACTTCTGCATAACAGATTGTAGAAATTTTGTAGTAGTCTGTGACAAAAACTTTGGCTATGAGAGCTAGTTAAAAATATGTAGCTAATCTTCTATATCTTCACCTTATTTTTGGATATTCAACGTTGTGGTTTGAGTACTAGCAGAATTTGTCTCCTTTCATTGTAAAATTAAAAAGAAATACTGAGAATAGCCAGTACTCCTGCTTTTATCAATACACATCACAGGATCTCTTGTCTTCCAAATGTGTATTAGTGTACGCACATAGTTTTAAATTTTTTGGTTATTTGGAAAAGTCATGAAACATAATCTTCAAAAAACTTAATCCAGATCTCCTGAGCGTGTTTCATTTGCCTGCTTATTTTAATCCCTAGGTTTGAATGACTTTTCATAGTGGGACAGCTGTTGGAATTCTAAGTCTCTTGTTTTGTTTTAGGAAGGAAGATGTCTTTTATATATCAACTCATTGAAACACCTTAGATAACTTTTGTGAACTGCTGTGAACAAAGATGAAATGCCTGTTTGATATCCATGAACGTCAAGACGATGAATTTATCCCTTCTGTACAGTACGTTTTGAAAATAAAAATAATTAAAAAATGGAAGTAGCCAGTCCACTTGTTGCCAGTTATGGTGAATCCTTTGCAAAGCAAACATTAGGAATGTGGTTTAGTGGTAGACTTCACAGTGTTAGATTAATGGTTGGATTGGCTGATCTTAAAGGTCTTTTCCAAACTAGATGATTCTAGGAATGTTATTTTCACTTTGTCACGTAGTGATAACTTGCTCTGTATTAAACAGAGAAGGATCGATGGCATCTGTTAGAATACAACTGTCGTGTTGCTGGATATAGTTATTTGTTAGATGTGTTTTGCTTTAGCTAAGAACAATTACAGGAACTGTTTTTGCACATTTCAATACAAATATTTACTCCCTATTTAATTTTTTTACGGCTAGTACATTTTATAATAAGTTCCACCAACCACAAAAATGGAACTTGAAGAGATTTTGCTGTTTCAACTCTTCAGATGACAAAGCTAAGGTGATACTTTAACTCTTTCTTTTGGACACTATGTACTTACATGAAAAGCACAATTAATTTTTTTACACTAGTACTTATCTATCATTTAGCCAAAAGGCAAATCCTATTTGTCTAGGAACTTCTTTGAATCCTCCTTCAAATATTTGGTTTTGTAAACTACAACAATATTTGGAAATGGATGGGTAATGTAATGAATGATGAGAGAATAAAATGTAATTTATAAAGTGGAGCTGATACTTGTTTGTGGAATGAGCCATTTTTCTTTGAAATAGAATGAAAACAGCACTGATACTAGCAATGAACAACGAATGTGCTACTTTGCCTTGAACAGCCATGCTTAACTTGAGAAAAGTGAATAATCTCTGAAATTGCTAAGGTTACTCACAGTCTTAGGAATATATGCAAGATCCAGATTTCTAAGAAATTTGTCTTCTGACCTATGCCTATGCAACCAGGTATTTGCTCTAGAGCTCCTTGCATGTCTAAGTTTGGGCCTTAGCATGTGCACAGATGTGTCTTAACAGGAAGAAACAGGAGATTCAGCTTGTCATAATCAAAAAACAGTCAGAGAAGTTCCTAAACTTTGTCTGAGCATCATCAGACATACAGCAGGCTCACCTTAAGGAAACCTATGGTTTTGAGGCTATCATAAAAGATACTTTAATAAGGAAATGAAAGAAGGTGGTCAGAATACAAGCCCAGACAACAAAAGCTCCTAGGGGAACATCACTAGTTCTGGGCTACCAGTTAGATTTCAATGTCTGTTCACTACACCTTGAGCCTGGCAGTCCAACAAGGTTTTCACCTACTTGTCCAGTCCATGTGTCCTCAGTTTGTCTAGAAGGATGCCATGGCAGACCAGGTCACTGGGCTTTCCATTCACTTCTCCACACAGGCAGTCATTTCATCAGAGGTGGCAATCGAATAATTCAAACCTGTTTGCCCTTTCCTGTGCTTGGAAATGACTTCTACTAGGATATGATCTATAACCTTCCATGAATGTCTGATAGGGCATTCATTATCCCAGGTTTTGAACCTATGATATGCAGACAATGCAGAGGCTGACAGGAAAGAAAGCTCTGTAGTCCTACAAGTACAGACTTCATCTGAGAGTGCAAAACAATCTGGATTTCTATCCCATTACTTTCATTTCTGGCCTGACAAGCTATTATCCAAAGGATCAATACTATATTTATAAAAAAATGAATTTGTTCAGTTAAATATTGACTTCTACAGAAATATTCTGTGAAAAGACAATTCATGGTACTATTGCACATAATTTAAAATTTAATATGTGTAGAGAAGCTTCAGTCAGGTACCCAAATTCATGGAAAAGACTGAAATTCAGAAGAGTAGTGTCCTTGTCTTTCTGTTGTCTAGATCTATAAAGTTTATTTGTGAGATTTTCAGGTGTCTGGATTATGTTTTAAGGATGTTTAACTTCCTTAATTGTACTTAGTGCATAATTTAGTTCTCTTGGGGTACTTTTTAGGCCTCATAAGAGTGCAGCGCAGTAGTTGCTAAATCTTGCTATTAGTCCTTGCCTGTTCAGACACTTGTGTGAAGTTAGGGATGTTGCTAAATATTTGCAGTCTATTGCTGTATCTGTATGGACTTTAACATAAAAGTGGAGGAAAGGAGTTGCCTGTGGCCTCCATGTTATATCATTATGCAGAGAAATAATATTTTTTGTTGGAACTCTAACTCTTGTTTCTTGTAGGTTGATTTAGCCTTGACTTATGTAAGACTTGTGTATTTGCTTGCCTGATATCTGTGTCTGTATAATGGCCACAGAATATGGATATGTCCCTGATGGAGTAAAAAATATCAGACATGTATAAGATAATGCTGTTATTTTAAAATGAGAAACCTGGAAAGTCTAAGGCTCTTGCAATAGGATTTCTGTCTCTGAGTGCTAAAAAGCTCTAAGCTATCAATTGTATACAATTATAGGAATCCTGGGATAGAATTCCTTCCAAGAATGATTACAGGGAATTTGTCCTTTCCTGGGGGATGAATGATAATGAATTTGTGTTTTGTTTGTTTTAGAAAGGACTTGCAGTATGCACCATTGATTTATATTTAAAGAACTATATAAATTTTAAGTACCGTTGACATTCCAACCCGAATATACTTTTGTATCGTTATCATGGAGATGACAATTTAAGATAAAAGACATTAATTATAACAGTGTCATCACAGATGCTGCTGTTCTGCTCCATTTTTATAGAAAATAGCTTACATTTCCTGTCTACTTGGAGTTTCACAGCAGAAAAGATTACAGGGGCTATTCCACAGGTATGTTTGACATCATACATTTTTTTTTTAAATTGCTAGTTGACCACCTGCTTTAATAATTCTCTTAACTTCAACTAATATTTAGGAAAATGGCTAACATTTAAAAAATATTTTTAATGATCTTTAAAGACATTTAAAATTTATGTGCTCTTTTTATGGGTGTTCATGTTGAACTCTGAGGTTTTAAGTAACTACCAATAAATCCAGTTATTATACAGGTTTTTTACACACACCCTTTAATATTTTTTTAAATTACAGCTTTTTCAAAGCTACTGTTAGTGATGTACAGAACAAATACCCTGTTTTTTGACCTATTGTAATAATATCGGTAATTAATGATACAATGAGTATAGGAATTCTGACATTCACTTGTAGTTTCAGTAACTAATTTAGATAATGTTTATGATGAAGTCTCCCATTTACATCCTGAAACCATACACAAGAACAACAAAAGACATCACAAAGGGTATTGTTAATGTCAGTAAGTTTGACCACAGCGTTGTGGTGTGGTCATCTGTGGCTGATTTAATGTTCATTTTGAATTATAGGCTTCTGGGGTTTTGACAGGCTTTATAGCAAATTAGAAGTTCTGATGTGCCTTTGTTGGTTGTTCTATAGTTTTCAATTTAATTAAATGTGAAAAAAGAGAGTTGGCTTTGTTTTTATTTTATACTGTTCCCTCATTTTAACAATAGATACTGAACTGCTAATCCCAGTCTATTCTGCAGAGGTTCTTATGTTGTCCTCATCAACATAGTATCTTTAGTCTTTCAGTCATGCATTAAATGATATGACTAACATCTGTTACATTTGGTTTGTTCTCTCACATTCTCTCCCTGGGGGAGGAATTTCATGTGCAGTTAGAGGGGTTTGTTATAACATGGAGGTTTTTTTTTTTTAATATGTATATTTCTTTGTGTTGACATTAGAAGAGGTGAGATCAGTGCACTTTGCACCTACAAGAAAAGACAGGTTGGTTTAGGAGTGGGTGATTGATGTAGGAAAGTTCTGTC
Source organism: Orthonyx spaldingii (assembly GCA_013397795.1). Lineage (NCBI taxonomy): Eukaryota > Metazoa > Chordata > Aves > Passeriformes > Orthonychidae > Orthonyx > Orthonyx spaldingii. Next base: position 1,905,593 of record VZTJ01006312.1, on the reverse strand, counting down.
TCCATTCATGTAGACTAAAACCATTATGTCTGAGGAGGGAAATTTCTGACCATGATCTTTATCTTGGACATGTTGGACACAAGATGCTGAGCATTTTGAACATAAGAATTGAAACGTCCCACTCGATGCTCTCACCTGTTAAAAATCAGTGCAAAGAGTAGAAAACTAGGCTACAGTACTTATGGTGGAAAAATGTAGATGGGAGTATGATAATGGCTGATGGCTTCTTGCTGATGAATTTTGCATTATTGTGCTGAGGTAGGTAATGATAATGGCAGCTGAAAAATACGGGCACCTGTAAAGATTAAATGGACTCTCCTAGCAAACTAGGAAAGGAGAAAACTGCTGTAGATGCTGTATGGTAGGCCATTGTCAGGAGGAATTCCAAGAGAATTCTTAAATATTTGACTGATTTAACAGTTGGAGGATATATATGTCCAACGAAATAGAGATACAAAAAGTGGTCTGTTGTGCCCATTCACTTCTTGTTCAGCTTGCACCAGCTGTTCTTCATTCCTGAGGAGGTCTTGTTTAAGTAGTGAAACCCTGTTATTGCTATAAAAGTGATAAAAATCAGCACATCCAGATGCTAAGCTGGGTTTTGAAGCATCTTGGAAAAATTAGACAAGATTTCTAAAGCCATGATCAGTGCAACTCTTCTGCTTATTTGCAAAGATATAAATACATTTTATTTATAGAATATCTTTCTATTGAAATCAAAAGAGCTTGCTATTTCCTTCTGAGAACTGTGGAAGATGGCAGAGTACTTCTAGCACTGCTTTCTGTTCTAATAACATTTTGGAAATCAGTGTTATTCTGCAGTGTTATTGTATTAGCAGTGAGAAACATTGTGTAATTAATTAGGTAGTAATTTTATGTGCTTTTTATAGGTCAGTCTAGAGTGCTTGTATTTTTTGCAGAAATCAGGTTGCTTCCATACTTCCATTATCTAAGTAGTATGCTAACCAGGTGTGGTTTCTTCTTTGAGCTGCAATATATGCCACTGTGTACAAGTTCTCCAGAAAGTAAAAAGGTGCTTTTTCTCCTAAGTTGGAAGAATTTGGTAATTTCTCCTTCTGAAGTTTGGTAATTTTGTATTTTTATAGTCTTATTAAATGTAGCCCTTTCTTTTGGGCAGTGCTACTGTTTTTAGTCAATACAGTGAGATAATGCCTTTATTTGGGAGGGCCATTGCTTGTATTACAGCTGTTATCAGAGATGTTGAAATAATTTTAGGCAAACTTAAAACTGACTTGTATAGTTTTAGCTATGCTACAGAGATTTGTTTGATAGTTCATGACCAAAATGGACACATAAACCCTTATATAATTTTACATAACGTTATTAATTGTAATTTAAAAATATCTATATAGTGTACATTTGAAATAGCTTTAAATTTTGTGGTGGTGGTATTATATTAGCATAAAATATGGCTCATGCATAGAATGCAGCCTTTATTTTTTTTCAATGCATGTTGTCGTTTATCCTTAAAATGCTTAAGAACTGTGAAAAGTACTTAAATAAAGTTAATTTCAAATATATCTCACTTTTCAGTTAGATGGCTGTTAATTTATCATTAGGACATAGATGGTGACCTATATGACTTATATGAGAGGATGTGATCAGCTGAAAAAGGCTGCATATTTGAATACACATAGAGGAAAATTTCTGACTTCATAGTAAGAGAAGGGAAGAATGGTTAAGTAGAATTTAAAGTCAGATGAGGGACCATTAAGACCTGATTGCATCACACGTGATCAATCTCTTTGAGCAATTGCATCAAGCTCAAGAATGTGAGATTGAAATCGAACACTTTTTGAAATACATCCAATATTGACTTAAGTTTCACTAGTATTATGAGTAAAATGTTTCAATATTTACAAAACTTCAACTTCCAAAATTTGCATTTTCATTCTAATCTCCCCACCTCTTTCTTCCAAAAGTGTATTCCTTGAGAATAGATTTTTCAGTTTATATCAATCCTATTCTATTACATATGTTAGGAAACAAGCCCAGGCTTCCAAGCCAGCTGGTACTTGTATTTTCCATTCAGACCAACCTATATTATCTTCTCATCCACAGCTGCTTTTTCTGAATCAAGATGACAGCTCGGTTCAGTCATAATGGGCCTGGCTGCAAACTAATATCTGCGTCCTTTGAGTGATCAAGGGGCTACAGTGCCAAAGAGAAAATGAACCAACCTCAGTCAAAATGCCCATTAAAGTGCCTGTGTCTCCTGTGTACATAAAAACTGATTAAATTGAAATCAAAACAATGCTTTTATCACTTTTCCGATAAGGTTAAAAAATCTTGAACTCAAATCTCACATTTTCCCAATTCTCATGTCACTCTTGCCCATCTTTTCTGAACTCTTTAATGTTGCTGGTCAGTTTTAACCCCTGTTTTGCTGTACATTGTTTGTAAAGAAAGGTTTAACTAAGGTTTTGAAAGATTTTGAGTTGTGTACACTGTTCATGAATTTTGGGATTCATCTTAGCTCCCTATGTCTTTCTTAGAGTTGATGTCTCTTTTAAAGGGAAAAAGAAGTGTATTATTAACTATATGAAAAAAATTGACACTATCAGTTTCAAAATGTATTGTTTCTGCACCTGTGGCAAGCACATCTGTATCTTTGCATTTTCTATTCTCCATCAGGGCTGGTTTTTCAAGTAAGAGTTCAGCTGTGACTAAGAATAGTACGATCTTGAGAGAATAAGACAGATAAGTCTGGAATGTGTGATACAGGCAAGCAGTGCCACAGACAGGCCTCACAGGGTTATGATACATGCTCTGTCCTTAGTAAGTAGGGACCATCTGTGATAGTGTTGTGCTTTCCAAGACAGTGTTGCCCGAAAGTATTAATTTAAAATTTTGTTCATTGGTTAATATCACTGTTTTCAGAGACAGCATTTACTACCTACACAAGACCATTGCCTTTTTTTTCAGGAATGGGAATGAGAAAAATTTCAAAAGTGGTTGTAGATATTCTATACTATAAGGTCAAGATCACACTTCCTTCTAGTGTTTTTATTTAGACCAAGTGATCTGAATAGACAGAGCTTTAGAAAGTAGCTTTCTATTGGCTGAAGTAGTACTTTGAGATGCTGAGATTGTCTCTAAGATTGTGACTTTAAATGTATTTGTAAGTCACAAAGAAATAACAAAATTACCGATTGTTGTGGTCTAATGGATTTTATTTTAAGCTATTTTAAGAGTTCAGAAAATCTGATGGAATCTCTTTTCTGGATATGCTCTTATATAACACTAAAAAACAGCAAGAACAGAATCCCCCTATAGAAAATAGGGATGGTGTGAGTGGAAGAAGAGCCAGAGTATTAGCAGTGAATCAGCCTACTGAAATTCCAAGAAAAACATTGGAAGAAAAAAGTAAAGTTCTTGTAAGTATCTAGAAGATAAAAAAATAAATGAATAGTAGTCAATGTGGATTTATCAAGAACAAATCATGCCAGAAAAATCTAATTTAATTCTGCAACAGATATCAGCTTCTGTAGACAGAGAAGTGGTAATAAATAACATATCTTGAGGAAGCTTTTAATATAATCTTGAAAAACATATTCCTAAGCAATTCAGAGTAGGTGATACAGAGAAAACTACTGTAGAACAGTAATATGTACCCATGAGTAATGAACCAGAAAGTTTTACTTAGTTTTTATGGATGGTTTTCTGTCTAAACAAAGATTTACCAAATGAAACTTTGCTGAAGTTGTCAAGCAGATCCATTAATGTTCAGAATGATGGAATAGAGTGCACTTACAGGCATGTTAGAGAAGTTTTAAATGATTTTGAGAAATTAGGGATATGTTCTAAAATTACTGAATGATATTCAACAAGAATATTATTCAGTAAGTACTATGCTTGCATGTAATCATACATTTAAATTGAAGTTAGCTACTGACTATGCATCAATTCCCAAGTGCAGTATCTAGGCTTTAAACTGCCTCTTATGCTGAAAACGAACTTTAATTGCACATGTGGTTATGGAAAGGATACTTGCCATCATAGGTTGCATAAACATTACAACGTCCTACAGAACTGTGAGGCAGTAATGAGCACCACGAAATGCCCAGCTGGAATGAGTCTAGTTTTCAAAATTGCAGCTCAAAATAGCAGTGGATAAGTTGACAGTAGTCCAGGTGAGACCTCTAGAAAACACGCCATGAGAAGAGGCTAAACACTTCTGATAAGCTTTAGGACAGAAGACTTAGGGGAACTTCAAACTTTTCAAAGAAATGAAAGGCTGATATTTTCATGCCCCAAGTAGATGATGGGACAAGAAGTATTTGGCTTAACTTGCAGTTTGGGAGATTCAGAGAAGATAGAAAATAGAAAGTCTAGGTTTTATTAGACGTTAAGTTATTTAATGTACTGTTTTCTCATTTGCCTCTCACAAAACTTAGTGTATTGAATTTGTACTTGGGGTTGACAATGGCTAATGGGAATAACCATTCTGAAACATAGTAATCTCATCCTTCCATCATTAATTTCTGCAGTTTTGAAAAGTCTACTCCTTGTGTTGATTTTGGATAGGTTTTTCAGCTAAAAAGTACATTTCTTCTCTCTCACCATCTCTTTAAACAAAAATGCCTGCACCTCTTTCCTCAGAAGAGAGGGGTGAGTATTTTTGTTGCAAAACAGCAGCATAGAAATTCACTAATTTATGAACTTGAGAATCAGTTTTAAACTTTCCTGTAGATTGCCTTTACTTCTTATTTATACTAATAGTATAGGTATAAAAAATACTGAATTTACAAAATTTAGTTTCATATTCCCAATTGGAAATTGATACTGGTGTAGTAGCTCTTCAAAATCTGTTAACTAGTGAGTTTTTCAAGGAATTTGAAATCATAGGTCTATTGTCCGAATCTGGTTTTGATGTCACTTTGTATTTACTAATTTTCATTTATATTTAGCGTCTTCATGAATGGCAGTTCTGTTCATTTTAAATGTACTCTAATTGCAAACAGACATGAATTGAATGCTTGTAATTAGCTAGGAATGAGAACAATGAATGTCTGCATTACAATGAAGACTTAGGAGTTAAATGATCACCCAAAGCTACTGTGCAGCATTCCGTTATTAAACATTCAGAACTTCTGTTCGGATAAGATTTTGAATAACATATGTTTATGAAGAATGATGCTCACAAAGTAAGTATTTCTACAGGTAGCATTCTGCTAATGCCTCTAGTACAGGTGTAGTTTTGCTGAAGGAGGAAAGTGAGATCTGAAGTTCATTTTTTCTGTCCCTGCCTTCCCCTTGCTACAACTGCCTTTAACCTATTATAGCGAACCCTAAATTCCTGGAATCCCAAACGGATCACACTTACAAAGGAGTAATGAGCGTTTAAGATAAGGTTTATTATTCTAACTTTTCTACGCATCATATGAATCACCAGACAACATCTATTTTTAAAGAAAACCACTGGTGCTTTCTCTCAGCAGCATGTAAACTGGGCGTTGTATTCACCTCAAATATCTCATGTGGTCTCAGAAACATTACATCACAGATAGATAACATTATATCACAGTAATTTACTGTGACTTCCAGATACAAACTATAAATTCTGTAGAATATGTGAACAGCAAATTCAAAGTGATCTACAAGTATTACCATTTATATTTTTATTCAACTAAATATATTCTCAGAAAAAAGTGCAATATTTTATATTTTATTCTCATAAATGTGGTCTTAATAATAGTATAATAATGTCATAATATAATGATGTTATCGTCATAATAGATAAGGTATGATGTTGTCTATATTATTATATAGAATATATAATAGAATAAGGTCATAACACAGGCATGATTCCCTCAGAAAATATTAAATAAAATCTATTTAATAATAATAAAAAAACTTCTAACTCTTAAGATTTATGTGGACAGCAACACCAAATCAGCAAAAATGAATGATTTCTTGATAACTAGACTATTTGAAAGTATTGTTATTCAATTTGTATGTATTACTATTGTATTTCTCATTAATTTTTCTTCTCCTTGTTTTTCATTTCCTGTTTAATTATTAGATTCTAATCTTGTTTTTGTAGCAGAAGTTATATAGTGTTTCTTTTTCGGTAGGGAACTTGGGTTTTTCAAGCCATTTAGTAATCCAGCCTTACAGCTGAAGTACTTGTCCTGCCAACACCCTGTTTATTATGCAAAAGTGATCCAGAGCTTCATGTATAGAGAGGGTGCAGGACACAAGTCTGCTCCAAAAAGGGGCTCTTTTTAAGGCTGGTTTTGAAAAGAATAGGAACAAATTCATGATATTTGTTATTTCTATTCCTGTTGTATCCTTTGCAATAATCCTTCTCTAGGATTGCCTGCACTCTGGAAGAAATCTGAATCCATTTTACACAATTAAATGTCACAGTCCGAGAAATGCTGACTTACTGTCTGCTGTGTAGTTTTTAAGCTCTAGTGTATACCTGGTGGATATCTTAGTGATAATAATGTTATAAAATTGCAATTTAACAGGCAAAATAACATATCAAGTCCAAAGTAATTACCAGTGCATTTAAAATTAATTACAGAGTTAAAATGAATTTTTTTTTAATTCACCTCCTAGCAGCTGAGCCCAGGGTTGCGTATTTCAGTAGCAGCTGGTGACAGAACAAGCATCTATGAAAGCACTTTCTGCAGGAGATGCTTGGAATGCCATCTACTGTTGAAAAAGTAAAAATCCAACCCGAAAGCAACTCAAACCCTTAGGAGAAACTTCGTTTTTTTTAGTGCTTTGTTCTAAAATGAAACTCTACTTACATTATAATTCAACTAATGTTCTGAAAAGGCCCTAATGTGTTTGATTTCAATATCTTAGCTTTTGTATCACTTTTGAAATTAGGCTTTCTGCTTCATTTTAGGAATTCCTTGAGAATTTCAGTTAATTGCGTAACAGTTTGAAGCATAAGTAAGAGATAAAATTCTCATCTTTCCAATACAAAATTAATAGAAATTGCATTAAGTAAGGAAAGTTGTGATCCTGACACTGAAATAAATATGCCTTAACAATCCTTATGATTAAAATTTTCATTTAAAATATTTAAGCCTTTTTTGAGTGCTTTCTAAGAAAAACTATTGTAGGACAAAACCTTACATGGTATTTGATTATCCATTACTGAAGTTCACTCTGGTAAAATTGTGTTTGGAGATTATAGATTTACTCAAGTTTGAGTAGTCTTGTACACCTGTATGTTACATTTAGATGTATTTGTGCATGTGTTATTACTATAATAGTGGTAAATGCTTGCATTTTGGCCATGAACAAGACTATATAATTCACAGTCATCCTTATTTCCAGAAGTAAAGTATGGCTCACTGTAATGCAGCTATTGTGGTACATTTCACCCATCCTGCAGGCAAGAATGTGAAGCATTTTTTTTCTCTTTACACAAAATAGATGAGATTACAGTGGCAGACCTGAGTGCTATTCCAGCACTTCTGTGGAGAAACCTGATTTTTTGCAACTAGATACAGTCAAATGAATGCTAGCTGTCAAAAATTAATCTTTGATAGAGTTTAGGTTGTAGAAGTATCTGTAACTTAATCATTTTTTCAAGGCAAATCTCACCCAAGACTTGCTGTGAGGTCCTCACAATAACAGAAAATTGCATCTAATAATAAATGTTATGTGACAATTGGACAATTTTGTCTCTATTCATTCTTGGAAAATTAGAGGAAAGTCCAGTAGTTTTTTCAGATTTGATGTCTGGTGTCTCAAGTTGATTTCTTTTATTCTCTGTAAGCCATCTGCCTGAAATATCCACGTATCTGCAGGATTTGGGAGAGTAACACTTACTAAATTGGAGAAAAAAAATTAAATCCAAATAAAACTATTTCCCCCCCAATGAACAGAAATATACATGTGCTTTAAGCTCAATCAGCTAAAACACCCTGAGTGAAGGCAGTTGCTACTTATCTAGAGGCCGTGAACAAGCCTCTGTATAATATGAGCACTGAGATCAGAGAGAAGTCAGGGCTCTCCAGATTGTGTGAGGGAGACATCAGTGTGACCAAATATACAGCAGGGCAGGTGACTGTTGGCTCACAGTTGAACTTTTTAAAGCAATTAAAAGTTATTTGTAGGAATATTGCCCCTTTTTTTGGTCTAAAAAGGGGTCTACTGACAGAAGAAACTGATCAGATTCAAGGACGTATTTTCTTGTATCTTATGTCCTTGAAATGGATTTGGAAATTCATTATAGTGAAGAATTATGTAACATTAGCTGTGCTTTAAATGAGCTGATAGAAACTGAATATGTAACTTCTGTTAAAGAAATATTTACTATGACTCAAGGATTCCTTAAACTTGTGTGCTCTCTTTGTCTGCGTCCCTTAACATCCATCATATCTATGTTTTGCTCTTACTGCATTTCTAACACAGGCTAATTTTTGATTTTACATGTTCCAAGTGAGCTGGTCCAATCTTGAAGCTATTATATATGATGTTAGAGATGAACAACTGACAGGTATTGGATGCTTTACCTGGAGAAAAACAAATCTGTGGAACTCCTGATGCAAGAATATTAGTAACATGCCAATCTGAAAAAAAAAAACTTCCAGAGCTTTAGGATTGAAAGACACAACTTCACCCAATATAATTCCTTTGTTAAGATTGTTTATACTGTTTTTGAGATGGTTTTTTTGCCCCTCTCTGACAACTTCGTGTGATCCAAAACTTTCAATTATTATTTTATAATTTTTGTTTTTCCAAGTTTTTGCACATGCCTCATTCCCTTAGCAGACCCATGATACCTAAGTGGGAAGCAGCTGGCCTATTCCACACGGCAATAAATTATAATGCTGACGGCTTGCAAATTCTGTCTTAGAAAGTCCCTCTTACTCTGTGATAACCAAAATACTCTTTTCATTTCTAAATATAGGAAAAAGCTGCAGTAGCCCATTTTAAACCATGTGGTAGGTTTGGACAAACACTAGATTTTTAACATAGATCTTTTAATATCACCTCCCTGGTTTAGGCCTCCTGCTTGCAGTTTTGTATAACCTTCAAAAGAGAGCATTGATCCATGAATTAATTATTGGAACTGTATATAACATAATGGCTACCATTCAGTGTAGCACTTATTTATTATTACAGTTGTACTATAATCAATTTCTCATGTGCTGATTTGTGACTTTGACACTCATTTTTATGGTTTTACTATGAACGTCATAACAAATAGCAGGGAAGAAATCTGGCCAAGTTAAACATGCGAAGTGAGGGAGCATTTGTTTGTAGAACACAGTGTTCAGAAATGAATGATAGGAAACATTTCTGCCCTGAAGAGTTCATGTGCTAAGATAAGCAGAATCTGATTTATTTTGCTGATTCTGAAATAATCAAAACATACTGTCAGTTTCTTCAATTTTAGAGTTAAAAATACAGGACTATTGAGCACTATGTTTTTGGTTGCAGTGAACCACATTTTGGTAGATATTTTATAAAAATATTAGTGACAAAATTTCACTTTGCAACTTGTTTGTCTGGAACCTTAAATAAAACCATCCCATTTCTAATTATCATCAAAATGTCAGAGTAGTCTTTATCTCAGAACGTGTTATGTTTATGGTGATATTCATCTGAGGCTATTCAGGGAGCTCATTCAGCCTAGGCTATTATACAGGAGCGTGTATATGTCTGTGCTTATCTGTAAAGTATGTATGGTGCCTTCTTGTTGTTTGTCTTGCATCTTTAAGATAAATTTAGTTTGGACTTCAGGGGATGTTTAACCTATTAGGCTTAGATTGAGGTATGTTTTAAATTTATTCTATGTAACATATTGTTTCTAGCCCAAATACCTAATTTCTCCACCTGCTTGTTCACTAATATCAAATGTCCAATTACCTCTCAGCTACTGATTGTGAAGTGCGTTTCTGGAAATTACTGGTAGTTTTATTACAAACAGAACAAAATTAGTCAGTAAAATCACCTGCATATGCCTTCAGGAAAATATTCCTTTGGAAAGACATTATTGTCCAAAATATGATCCTTCTCAATTCAACTGCCTATACTCTCTAAATTAATAAAACACTTGGAACAGTAATATAAATTAAAGACTTTAATTTTGATCAAAGATAGTTAAGCTGCATGTTCTCATGTGTACAGTCTTATAGCATCAACAGGGTAATCAATGCAAAGAATCAATTCAGTTAATATATAATATATAAGTTATGCAATTGGCATGGTTTTATATTTGACCTCCTTTCTTGAAGTTAAACATACTTACATAATTTAACTTAATTAGACTGTAGAGGTGCCGTCTCAAGAAAATAGTTGATTATATTTGAGTATATGTCTGTGTTAACTCCCCTGTTTTGTCAAGAGTGGATGCAGGCAAAGTTACATACTGTGCTTGTGTCATGTGTCTGGACTTCCAGTGTGTGAGTGTAGTCACTGCAGTCACTGCAACTAATCCTTCTCTTTTTTTGTTCGTTTGGTGCAGGGCATATAATTGAAATACTGTTATAAAGATTTAGGGAAAAAAAAGAAAGAGTCCACACCAGGCAATCTAGGAAAATAGATTAATGGACCTTGCATTCTAAGACAGAGTGGTGGAAACCTCTGAATGTTACTGAAGCTGATGGTCTTCCCTCTTTTTTAGCATAATTAAGCCAAGGGAATGGGCATCCCCACAGTGGTTTGGATATAGTTATGCACTGAATGCAATTTTTGGAGAGAAAGAATTGGAGGCAGAGGGAAGCAAGAGGGAAAGGAGGTTAGAATTTTATAATTGTTTCTTTAAATCTATTTTATTTTCAGCGCCATTTTCAAGGGTGTAAGTTTCAGGGGAGGAAGTTGCTCTAAATTAAGAAATATTGCCAATGGTAAATACTTTTAGAGATTATGATGTTCATGTACTATGACAATGGGAATATATAAATTTCAGAGGAAGTTAGCTACATACCTTCATTAAAATCTTTTCACTAGTTGTGCATTGAAAAGATATTTGTTAATTATCAAATGAGTTTGGAATATTTCAAATGTACTTAAAATTGTAGATAGTTATTGAAGAGAGAGAGAACACGTCAAAGATTGCATGTTGGCATCTTGACTCTTGAGAAAGCTGCACCTCTGTGCTGTCACTTGGGTTAGTGGGGCCTGGAATGCAAAGAAGAACAAATGCTAATCCTGAGAATAGTATTCAGTTTAATTCACCTTATAATGTCAGTGATTATGAAGTATTTAGCATTTTTGCTGCTGTTTTTATTTGAAAGATAGCAACTTTATAGATTTTTATTGTGTATAATATAAATCTGGGTTTGAGACAAAGTTATTTGCTGCTGTCTTCTCTCAACTATTTCTACTTCTTTATTGTGAACAAAGCTGGAGGTCAATGTCAGTACGGTATCTGCAGAGGAAGCAAAACGTGACAACTCTTTTTATAGATCTGAGACTATCCCTCATCCTTCTTGTATGATTTGCTTTAGGAAAACCAGATCATTTGATGCATTAATATTTCATCTTATTCTGATTCTTAATCAAGCTTACTGTAACATGCATTGCTCATTGAGACTACTGCACATATATCTTTCTTTGCCATTAGGATCTATGTTCTTTCCACTTAAAAATTTCATACAATACACTCTCTGGATTTCCTAGGCAATATATTTAATAAAAATAACTACTCTAGAAGCATCAACAGCTTCATTAAATGGATACTAGCAACATTACAGCTTTAATAGTAATAATAAAATATATTTAGATTTTTTTTTTTATAGATGAGTTCCAAGCAAAAGATTGACTTGCTTTTCCAATCTTCTTAATTTCAGCAAAAGGGTGAGATAAAACGTCCATCCTAGTCTATTCTAGTCCACTGAGTTGATTAGGAAGTAAGGAAAACATAGAATATTATTGAGCAAAAGACTGAAACTTCTGGCCTGTAGCATTTGTAAATGAAAGTGGTATAGAGTTTTATATGTTTTATGTTCAACTCAGTGTTTCTAGGAGACATTAGGTATACCCAGTTTATTCCGGCAGGTTGGATCTCATTGTGCTTGTATGTCCATGCATGGCAAAGTTGTGAACCTTGAGAGTACTGGTGGGTTGGAGGTAGATATTAAGATGTTTAACCCTGCCAAGGAGGCTGATTCTGAAACCTGGATTCACCAAACTTCACTTGAGAAGCTTTAATACAGATACCTAGGAGGTGTAGAGTGTGTTTTAAGGGTTATTTTCATATATTGAGGCACCTGAATTCTTCCCCCATGTTTTTGTAGCTATGCATCCAAGTATGTTAAAATAGAGATGAATTCTGATAACAGAGTGCTTGTTAGTTTACCTGCCTCCAAAGCATATTTTAGAAAGAATGTTTTATGGTTTTGACATACATTTTAGAGAGAAGTTTTTACTGGTGGCAGTAGATTGAAAAATAGAAAAGTATTAAGAGTTTAAAGGGATAATAAATTTTTATATTGATGTTTTCATTACTTAGTCTCCTGTTTCCATTTTTTTTGTTCTCTTCCCTCTTCTTTCTATTCTGTTCTCATATTCATTCTCTGTGCCAGTGGGAATAGCCTTAATCTTTGAGGAAATTTTTAGTACACGGAGAGGATCTAACATCAAAAACTGTTCACTGAGACTTGAGATTTAGCTTAATGATTCTAGCTACTGGAAAAGATCAAAGGGGTCTGGCACTTGAACTGTGTAGCCTTGCAGAAGAACATGAGAGTAATGGTGCTGTGTATGTTTCAAAGGGCAGAGGTTTCTGATAACAAAGTGCAAGGTGTAAAAATTCTTTATTGTTGGCAAGTAGAAAAATCCTGGCTTGTTTTCAAGTGGAGTGTATGGAGTTGTGCCCTGTGCAAAAAAAATTGTGACAAAAGCTTCAAACTCCTCTAACATTTTAGAATTTAGTGTTCAGCACCATTAGAATGCATTGTCTCAGTCACTGTTGATCAGACACGTTATATGCAGCCTGTTGCTGGTTTTAGTAAACAGGTGTTGATCAGAATTTGTTTCTAGTGAATAATGAGAACTGGCACTGTTCTTGGTAGAGTTTTGAGTGGATAGGATTGAAAAGACATAGCAAGGTTAAATGAAGACAGGTAGCCTGGACGGAGCAGAATGTAGTTATACTGCTTGGGGTATTTGATCTGTTGATATATGGAAGTTTGGGGGTTTTCTGATCTGGCAAGACACTTCTTTAAAGCAATTGTTTGTTGCTGATTTTTGAAAGGAGGGGAGAAAGCAATTCATAAATATGGGAGTTCACAATCCAGTGAAACACAAAACAGCTCTTGTAACCAAAGGAAATACAACTGTATGTGTACATGTAGGCAAGGTTCAAGTATCTGGAGTCTCTGTAGTCCTCTTCTGTCTAGAAAAAGATATTTAAACCATAGCAATGTTAAAAATACATTCAGTGCATTTCATCTAATAGATCATTATTTCTATCAGTTTGCTACAACTTGTAATTTCATCTGAATGAAGTCTTTTGGAAAAAAAGTAGCAGAAATTAGTCTGTGGTTTTCTGATTTAGATCCAGAATCTGTATCCATTCTCTGACCTTGAAAGAGAAATACCTGCACTGTACACCTGAAGGGTTCAGGCCTGTTGATCCTCAAGGTTAATATTAATTTAAAATCACATGCTAGAATCTATTAATTCAATAGATCTTTTCATAATTTCTTTTCAAGTTGTAGTTTGCCTTCCATGCTCGTTATAAAGTCAAGGAAGATAATTTCCTAATCCAGGGACTGAAGGATGTATGGAGAGTGCTCAAGGAATGCGTCACTGTTATATAATAATGGAAGCTCTTGTCCTCACATAACTGCAGTGTTGGAAAGTGTATAGTGAGTGAGACACAGAATTCTAGGAGGAGAAAAGATTAATTTATAAGAGGGATATTTTGCATTGTAGGGTCATATTATATCCTGACTTAGAACACAGTGTTCCTGTAAAATGCTGAGAAATTAATTTTAAATGCAGGTTTTCAACATGTCTCATAATGGACAATGTGTTTTATTTAATGGTGCAAAACTAAAAATTGATTGTAAGATTTTCAAAAATACCAAGGGTTTGCAGCTGCAATTGAAGCCACAAGATATATACTATTATGTAAAGGTACTAGATCCTGTTGAAAAAAATGTACCAAATATTTCAAACTACACACTTAGGATTTTACACTAATTTGATCTCAGTTCCAGATGTAAAAAATTATTGACCATGGTCTTTATCCAAAGGAATAATGTTGGCTGTAATCTGATTATGTGAAGGGCTCAGATTTCCTTTGTTTAGTTCAATAGAAAAATTCACAATGAAGTAATAACTTAAAGTATCAAGTAAGTATGTTTGGAAATCATGTATGGAAAGGAATATACAGATTAGTGATATATTCAGTTTGCAATGTCCAGTTGTCAGGGAGGACACATTTCAGTGTCTAGTTCTGTGCATGCAATTTAGGAGCTCTGAATTATTATCTGGAAGTGTTTCCTTCTCACAGCTGACCATGAAGCCTTAAGACTCATAATGTTGAGGGATCTAAATTAAATTTCCTGAGCTAGCTAGTGAGAAAAGTATGGCCATGCTTTGATTTCCCATCCCTCCCATTTCTCCTGCTTCAAACTTTCTACATTGAAAAACTAGTGTGGATTATCTTGATTAAAGATAATATTATGACTAAGATGCATGGCAGAGTGAAATTGCAATGGCATGAGAAATTTTTATTTTTACTTTTGTTTTCTTAATATACCTGCTTGGTTTTATTGGGTTTATTTATTTATTTATTTATTTAGTTTTTGTACTGGAATGTTACTTTTTATATAAATTTTTAAAGTGCTCAAGAGGCAAAACTATTCTAGAAGACATTTTACTGTGTGTTGCATGTTCAGTTTTCCATTTCTGTACCCAGTTTTGGAAAGATTTTAGTGTTTCTCATTGCCCACTTATTTAATTCTTATGAAGTCACTGAATCCTGTTTATGGAGTTATTTCCTGTGATATCATATGGTGGAGGAGGTATGGAGCTATTTTGGTGAGCTTCAGTTTTCTGTGCAACTCTAAGCATCCACTTAAAATTATGAGACTGCACTTTCTGTTTAGTTAGGTGAGAGTATTCTCTATAGAGACATTCCAAATATCTATTTAGGAACCTTTTTGGGGTTTTGAACCCAAAAGACAGGGAAGGTAGATCCTAACTTGATATTTAAGACCAATACCTCCAAATAGAGAATGTAAGTATTCCTGTGGGTATGTCTCTATTCTTGGCTTTGTCATGGCTTAACCTCAGTCAGTAAACAAGGCCCAGGCAGCCAGCCACTCACTCCCTCCCCAACAGGATCAGGAAGAGAATCAGAAGGGTAAAAGATAGAAAACTTGTGGAAATAAAGACAGTTTCGTAGGGAAAGTTGAAGCTACTCACACAAGCAAAGCAGAACAAGGAGTTAATTCACTACTTCCCATGGGCAGGGAGGTGTTCAGCCATCTCCAGGAGAGCAGCGCCCCATCAGATGTAACAGTTACTTGGGAAGATGAATTCCATTATTCCAAATGTTCCCTCCTTCCTCCTTCTTCCCCCAACTTTATTTACTGAGCATGATGTCCTATGATCTGAAATATCCCCTTGGTCAGTTTGGGTCACCTATCCTGGCAGTGTCTCCTCCCAGCCTCCCATACATCCCAAACTTCCTCACCAGTGTGGCAGTATGAGAAGCAGAGAAGGCCTTGGCTCTGTGTAAATCCTGCTCAGCAATAACAAAAAGATCTCTATATTATCAACCCTGTGTTCAGCACGAATCCAAAACACGGCCCCATACCAGCCACTGTGAAGAAAATTAACTCTACCCCAGCTGAAACCAGCACAGGTTTGGTATAGAACATCAGCTTGCTCACTTAGGTGAAAGCATGTATTTTAGATGGAATATTTTCCTAAAGACAGTGGACAAGTATTAATCAGTACTAAACAGACCTACTGTATGTATTATCCAGGTATTTCTTTAAGCAAGTCCTAGTAAAGTTCACTCAAGAGTAAAATTCCTTAGCTTTTCTTCCTTAGTTTTTCGTTACCTTACGTTATCTTCAGGTCCTGACATCACTGTAGTTTAATAAATATAATGCAGATTTTCCTTTAGTCTATTACCTTAATATATCACATTTTAAATGGATATTAAATGTTATAAATTTACCTTGAACTATGGCAGGCAGTTTGGTTGTGAATAAAAATAAAAAAATAGATTGTAGTTTACATAATGAAAGTACCTTCCTTTGTATTTTTAGCTGAATGTATTGCTGGAAATGTTTTAACATGGTATTATGTGCAAAAAATTGAAAGTCAGGTATAGAACATTACTGATTTAATTTTTAGTAACATATTAAAGTTTTCTATACTTGGCACTCCCCATTTTTAAAACCAAATGGAAATAAGCCCATAGTACAACTTAATATAAACATACAACAAATATTAAAGCCAATTCTTTTAACTCAAAATAGGGACTTTTCCCCTCCCATTTGATACAGATTTTAGGACTTTAGGGTAGTTGTTTTCAACATGTTGCACTCAGTTGTGCAAACTTATCTTTTTAGGGTCAAAGAAGAGCAAAAACCACAGCCGACACAGTAAGTAAAATATCATAAAGATACAATAGGCTTGACTTCTCTACCTTTGCCATGTTCTGCTCTCTGCACCTTTGATGGTATTAGCTTTCACTGATACCTGATAGGCTGCAGGTAGTTTGTCATCTGCTTCCTGACTGGCTTGTAAGAGAGCTGCCTGTAGCTTCTTACTCCATCCACACGTTAGCTGGATGTAGGTTCTTGCTGCCTGCTTGTGAACTGGTGAATTGTAAATCTTTACTTCCCTTTACACCCTTAGTGGCTGACTTAGTTCTGCAGCTAACATTCCCATTGGCTCTAGCTTTTCCGCCTGTGTATTTCTACTAACGTTGCATAAGAAAACATTTAAACTAGTGTGGTTTTATTGGTTATTCAGTCACATTATTTGCTTGTTTAAACAGGTGGTTTCCCTTTAGTGGGATCACTGAGCTGGTAAATAACGTTCTTCAACCACAGCAAAAACAGCAAAATGAAAAGGAGCCCCAGACGTAAGTAAGCTGCTCTCTGTAGATTAAGTAATGTCTGTATAGCATTAGAACATCCTGGGGAGTATGGTTAAAATAATTGCCCATTTAGAACATTCAGCTGAGGGCATTTTACAAACTGAGCACCATTTGCTTTCCAACCCCTCATTTGCAAAGGGAAAACTGAAAATCAGGTCTTACTCGCCTTATCAGTAACTTAAGTGATTGCATTAGGGTACAATTTAAGCCATTACTACTGCTCCATTTGTCTTTTTTTTCTTTTTTTTTTTTTTGGCAAATGTTCCATATATGAAACTCCCAGTGAACTGATGTGTTTTCTGTGCATGAGGAGCTTGAATGATAAGATATGTAGCATTATTTATAGCATGTCTATGCACATGCATGGTCTGGGTCATGCATAGAATGCTATATGAATCTACATAATTTGTAGGAAGAGCTTTCTAAGAACCAGGAAAATATCATGTCATTTTTTTCATGCTTTTAGAATATCTGTAAAGTTTCAGAACTTCAGCAGATATAAGGTGAAATCTTGGGTCTATCAAAGCTGAGGAAATTTTGACTTTGATGGAGCCAGTATTTCATCCATGAACCCTTTATACGGTTAAGTCAGAACTTTTTTTGGTATCTGAAAATTTTGAGTTTTAACAGAAACTGGCAAAGCTAGGACGTTCAGTCTTAGAGTAGAACTTAAAGCATGGAGCTGAAAATAAAGAAAAAGAATAAAGAAAAGCTAAAAAATATTTATTATTCTGTATTTTCAAATTCTTAAAATATACTTCAGATGTTATTTAAGCTTTAAACAGTTAAGTTGCTGTCTTTTCTTTCTTCTAAAGGTGAATGCCTTGTAAGTTCATGTGATAAAAGAAATGTTTGCATTTGAACTCATACATAACTGGTTTAAAATACACATGTAACTTGTTAATTATTTTCCAGGCAGAATGAATTTTCGTTTATTTTTTAATATATGTATTTAAGTGGACCTTCACAATTGTGGGTCATGAAAGCTGTGATTTTTTTTTGAGAAAACATAGTGAAAAATTTTCACAAATTAAAATAGAAAACTAGGACATGAAATTCTATAAAGCAATGTTCTGAGCTCTGATATTCTCACTTAAGTGCTTATAAAGTTGTATACAATATTAATAGTGAATAGTTTATTTTTTGGTTATTGTTAGATACTGGCAATATTACATTTTGTTCACAACACCTCAGTACTTTGTATTCCCAGTTTCCTTATCTCAGCTAAATTTGTTCTGCTCACCAGTGTTGTACATATGAAGCATGTGGCTTTCAAGAAACTGAAAATACTATATGAGCAGTGTAAACAGATGAGTTATAGTTAACAAAAAATATTTATCAATGGTTACTGTTATTACGGAAGGGTTTTTTTGAATGACGATCTCTTTGGGAACCACTTTTGTTCTGCGTTTTTATTATACAATTAAGAAATGAATTAATTTGTATACTCACTGAATTTATGGATGCACTTCTCCCAGTCTTGTGCTAGCATCTAATGGCAGGATTATATTCAAAAACTACCCTGAAAACCCCAAGTTATGATTATGATTTTATGATGCCATTCAAAAGGATAAATGCAAAGCAATGTTATGTAGGGGTAGTTTATGTAGCTGACATAGGACAAAGAAAAATGGTGTTACGTTCTTTGGCAGAGAATCAGGGAGCCATAATTGTATGTAAGTTGAGTTGTAGCCAGTATCATGAAAGAGATTATGTCATACAGGATTGTACAGACACTAGCCAGGAAGCACTGTGTTTTCACACTGCTAGGCTTTGGTAAGATCTCACCTGGAATAGCATGCCCTTCAAAATTTATGTGAGCAGTTGTAATTCAATGGAGATTAATAGGAATGAATAATTAGGTGTCGAAAAGCATGGTATGTATTAGGAAGGAATCAAACACATGAGTTAGTTTAGCCTCCTGAAGAGAAAATCTCAGGGAGATTGAGAAATCTTTAATTATACAGAACATTGTTGAAAAATGGAAAGAAATTATCACTTTTCCATGTTCATCTCATGGTGAAGCTGAAAGGAGTAAACTTAAATTGCATTAGGGAGGGCTCAACTTGGTAGGGAAAACCTTTTAATGGAAAGAAAGCTTAATATGCTTGCATACTTTGTTTAAGACTTGTGTGGAAGGTGTGAAAATCTTCAGGAGCAGGTTTGGCAAATATCTGTTAGAAGAAACACAAGTGTAGCTGGTCCTGTGCTGGGACAAGAGAATGGACTAAGTGACTTTTAAAAGTGTCTTCCAGCACTGCTTATTTGTGATAATTTCATTTATGTATTAATTATCAGGATTTATTTTTGTGGTTATTGTAAACTTTCAGGGAGAAAATTGAACAGAAATACTAATGGTACAACTTTAATATTTTCTTTTTCTGACATTAATGGCTTGCAAAGAAATGTTGTACTGGGGAGCACTGTGCGACACTGGGGAGGAGAACAAATCTCTGTAGAAATTTTTACCGCTATTCATACATATTGGGGTATTTTCCACTTGAAATCACTGTCAGTATCTGAGTCTAATTTCAAGATATATCTGATTGTCCACCTTTGCTGATGAAAAAGCTTATTTACAATGAATCTGGGGAGAAGAAAATGTGGTGAGAGAAAGCAAAACAGGAGTTTGTAGTGTCTGAAAACAAGGTATCATGGTATAGATTACACTTTTACTCTGGAGAAGGTATTTTTGTAAAACCATTGACCATGTGTCCTTATGGGCAGAAGTAGGATTAGTCTGATGCTGTTGGGCATGAATTCTGTACCACAAAATCACAGAATGGTTGAGGTTGGAAGAGACTTCTGGAGGTCATCTTACCCAACCCTCCTTCTTATGCTGGGTTACCTAGGGCCATTGTTTATGGCTATGTCTAGATGGATTTTGAATATGTCCAGGGATGGAGACTCTAGAAAATTTTGGGGCAAGAGATACATGTGCTAGTGCTTGGTCACCCCTAGAATGAAAAGTGTTTCCTTCTGCTCAGAGGGAACTTCCTGTGCTTCAGTCTGTGCCTATTGCCTCTGATCCTGTCACTGGACACTGCTGAAAAGAGCCTGGATCCATTCTCTTTGCACTCTTCCTTCAGGTATTTGTATTTATTGATAAGATCCCCTACCTGAACTTTTTCTTCTCCAGGCTAAAAAGTTCAAGCTCTCGGTCTGTCCTCGTGTGAGAGATGCTCCAGTCCCTATCTTTTTGGCCTTTTGCTGGACTGTCTCCAGTATGTCCATGTTTCTCTTTAACTGGGGAGGCCAGAACTGAGCACAGAGCTCCAGGTATGGCTCCACCAGTGCTGAATAAAGGGCAGGATCTCCTCCTTCCGCCTCATGGTAATGCTTTTGCCCAATACAGCCCAGAATGCCATTCACTTTGTTTTCCTCAAGGTGTGCTGGCCCATGTTCCATCTGGTGTCCACCAGGACTTCCAGGTCTTTTTTTGCAGAGCTGTTCTCCAACTGGGCAGTTCTCAGCCTCTACTAGTACATGTGGTTCCTCCCCAGGTCCAGGACCTTGCACTTTGCCTTATTGAACACTGTGAGATTCTGGTCAGCCTGTTTCTCCAGCCTATTTAGGTCCCTCTGGATGGCAACACAACCTTCAGGCATATCAGCCTCTCCTCCCAGTTTGCTGTCATCCACAAACGTGCTGAAGACACCCACTGCCCCATCATCTACATCAGTAAGGTATTGAACAGGACTGCACTCAGTACTGATCCCTGGGATAAACCTCTAGGAACTGGCCTCCAGGTAGACTTTGTGCCACTGATCTCCCTGATCTGGGCCCAGCCATTTAGCCAGTTCTCAGTCTACTTCAAAGTCTGCTCATCCAGTCTGTACTTCATCAGCTTCTCTATGAGGATGTTATGGGAGACAATGGGAAAAGCCTTATTGGAGACAAGATAGACAGTATTCACTGCTCTTGCCTCATACTGTCATTTCACTGTAGGTCATTACATTGTTTGAGTATGACTTCCCTTGGTAAATGCCTGCTGGCTGCTGATCACTTTTTTGTATTTCATGTTCCTAGAAATGGTTCCCAGCATTAGTTGTACCACCACTTTCCTAGGAATTGAGGTGAGTCTGACCAGTCTGTGGTTCTCTAGGTCCTTACACTTCTTCAAGGTGGAGGTGACATTTTCTTTCCTGCAGACGTCAGGCACCTCTCCCAATTTCTGTGATCATTCTAATATTGAGAGTGGTCTTGCATATCTTGTCTTGATGAAGAATACTTTTTTCTCCAGGACATATCTACTTCATCATGAGTTTTATCAGCAGTGTTTGAGATATTTTCATATTTTAATCCTTACAGAGTAGAAATTCTTAGCTGTCCCCTGAAGCAACTGTTTTTGATGCTCAACAATCAGCCTACCAATTTTTATTTCTTTAGATTAATAAGGTATATATTTTGTAAAAGGTGTATTCAGGTTGTTCCTCGTTAGGATATGGTGGTCTTGTTCCTAAAGGTTTTGACTTTGAGTTCAAATTTTTCTTTTGCATGAATCTTGGAATGTTATGTAATGGTGTTAAGCTCCAATCACAGTAAAGGAATTCCCATGCTAGAAGGCACTGAAGATTCCACTATTGTAATATTTTATGTTGGCAGCATCCAGCACTGAATACCTGAGAACACACATAAGGAGAAGGGTACACAAAGACTGGTTCTGATACAGGTATTTTAGTGGCTTCCTGAGGCAGTGGCTGCCTGCATACTGTTGGATTTATTTCCTGGCCATAAGGAATCTGTTTGCCATGGTTATTTGCAGTCCCATTTTAAACCTGTTTACATTCTTTGTTTCAGAACTTGGTGAGAATGAATTCTGCAATTTAATCTGTAATTAATCTTTAATTAATCTTTAATCTTAGATTAATCTAAAGATTAATCTTTAATTAATCTGTATGGAGAAGTTCTCACCCTTTGTTTGCTTTAAAACTCATTCCTGATATTTTCAATGGGAAGTGCTAGTCTTGTGTTATATGATTTGTCTATACTATGTATAACCTTTGAACATTTCTGTTATGTTCCATGTACTCTCTTATATTTCATGCAGTTATTCCTTTAAGCTGCAGAGTTACAGTTTTTCCTTCTATGATAGGAACTGCTTCTGGTCATTCTTGTTGTCTTATCTCCTTTTAAAAGCCCTATTAGATCTATTTTAGTTAACAGTGATCAGCGTCACAGTATTCAAGATTTGTATCTCTGTGATTTTATGCAGTGGTTTAGGAAAGAAAGTTTCTAATGTTTGCTGCTTTAAGACATCCAAATATTGAAAAGATGGTGAGTTTTTTCCCCTTTTCCCATAAACAGTTTTGTTTATTTTCAGGCTGGAAGTTTGGTTGCTTGCTAAGACCTGTAAGAGGTTGATCATTGACTTTGACAGCAGAAATTGAACCTCTCTTCTTTCTTTGATAGTTATGAGCCTATTATTAATAAGTAGTAGACAAAATACAGACAGTCTCATAAGTCAGTAAGCATAGTACTTTTTGTAGCTAAATAATTTCAAAATAAATAAATTATTTGATTGCCTTTTTGTACTTTCACTAGACTAATTCTAGGAGAGATTAAAAGATGTACATTTCTTAGCACAACATGAGTATGTTTTTTATGCTAAAAATGGCTTGTCAATAAATAGATATTTATGTGTTTTTGGAAGTCATGTTGTCACTATAAGGAAATGAAGATTGAAAATTACTGTAAGATGATACCCAGTAAAACCTTTTTCTCCATATTTTCTGTAAATTAAATTAATTTTTCTATTGGTAGACTACACCAGCAAAACAGTAAAATTTTCTGCTTATAAAAATGTCTGATGAATTTCAGTTAAAATATATTGACATTTCTCAAATACTTAACATAAATCAATGGATCATTAGGTTTGTAGTCTACATTTACTGCATAAAGAATATGTCTGCCAACCACTAGGTAGTTTTGAATGTCTTCAATTTATCTAACTCACATGTGATAGCAAGCCCACACCAACAATTATTTAATACAATTTGCACTATATATAGTCAGTGGGTTTATTTGCAGTCAGTGCAGATTGTGTTCAGAATGGTTTTAAATGCATCCTTTTGAAAACAACACACTCCACTTGAAGGAATATTTTCCAGAAAGAGAAAAATAGATCTCTGTAGCCCATACACTTGTGACATTGGAGTCATAAGAAGTCTAACACTATTGTGTTTGTTTTCTTGGCCAGTAAGATAGAAAACAGAGAGTAAATGAGTAAAAAGTAAAATTATAATTTCCAGTATCTGAAAAACCAATACAGGGAGACTGTAGCTATTTCAAAGTAAAATAGAAATCCACAAAACACCTCGTAACTATGAAACTGGTTTTGTCCCCATAATATAATAAATATGAGGTACCAAAACAACTTCTGTTGTTTGATTCTGAGGACTTATTACATCTTCTACTGAGACTATTAAATTTACCATTTGCAACATGACATTATAGCTGCCTGACTGTATGGTTGTTCTGGACATTTTTCTCAAAATATTTAATACAAGAAAACCTTATTTATGTTGGTTGGATTGTTCACAATGTTAATGAGGTTAAGATAGCCATTTCTTTACTGAAAGGGTCATTGAGCATTGGAACGAGCTGCCTGGGGAAGTGATGGGCTCACCATCCCTGGAAGCCTTCAAGGAATGCCTGGATGTGGCACTTGGTGCTGTTGTTTAGTTGACACAGTGGTGTTTGGTCAAAGGTTGGACTCAATGGTCTTGGAGGTCTTTTCCAACCTTAAGGATTCTATGAATATAGTGGAACTCAGTTTTATCAGAAGACAATGATAAACATGTTTAGAACAGGTAAATATAGTGATCATAAGAAATATATTTCTATATTTAAATTGGAACCCAATAGATCTATTTTAATCCTAAAACATACATGGATTTGTAATTCTCAGAACCATAGAATGTGGTTAATTAAAAAATAATAGATTCTGCATTTTTAATAAATTAAAGTTTATTAATAAGGAATTAAAAAAAGATCAGGGAAAATGTAAGAAACATATTGTCTGTTTGTGAAAGACAAAATGAAACAAAAACCAAGTAGTATGGTATAGTGAAGAATTCCTTGAGGATCTGGGCTTATAAAACAGACTTGCATATACAAAGAAGAATACAACCAGAAATACTTAGCATTATGGGCAAGGAAAAGGTGATAAATGTCCCCCAAACTGGCATAATCTATGTTTTTATACTTAAATAATAAATTGGATAAAAGAGTAGTAAGGGAAAATATTTCCACTTATTTATAAGGTCAGGCTGAATTGGAGCTATATCTGACCTATTTCGTGTACTAAAATCTCTAGATGTTTTGTGTTATGCAACATAATAAGAAGTAAAAATTATTATATGATTGAAGAATGGAGTGTTTTCATACATATATGCATATAGGTGTAAGGCAATGCTTACTAGGCAATACAGGCTGCAATACATTAACATGCAGCAGCTCCTAAAAGCTTTGTGGGAAGTATTTTCTCTCTAATTTTTGCAATTTCTCGGGGTTTGTGAATGTCACAGGCTGTGGTACTACTAATATGCTGACAACATCCTGATTTGAACTGCTTTCAAAAAGAAATAGACAATACCCCTAGAGGGATGACAGGTTGTCTGAATGAGATAAGCAAATAGATTTAGAAAATGCTGGCTTAAGCTTAATTTAAACAAGACAGAAGTGATACTCTTCTAATAAGAGGAAAACACGTTAAGCCTGCAGCTGAATCAGTGATCTCAGTTTCCAATAGAACATTTAGGACAGAGGCAAAAGGTGTTCTTGCAAACCACAGAGGCTATGCACTCATTTTGGCATTAACTGTAACCCTAATGAATGCTTTAATTTTTATTTTCCAAAGAAGAATTGTGCATTTCATTTGGTGAAGAACTGATGATAAAACTCATGCATCAATTTATATGATATTTATCAAAACTTGTGCTAGGAAGGTCAAAGCTTCTAGAGAAGATCAGACCCTGGCTGCTACACTCTACTGGCCCTACATTATTCATGATAATTTAATGTCTTTCTCCTTAAAATGACTGGGCATGTTATATTCTGTGAATAGAAGTGATGTGAGCCCTATTTTACATGCAGTATTACTAGTTCCAAGTAAGACTATTTCAAGAAGTGGCATAAGATGGTTTTGACTTGCTAAATGAAATCTGAACCATTTTTTTCTAATTTGTCAGGGACTAAACTGGCAGAGGAGTGACTCTTACTGCTGAGACACTCTGACTAAGCTATGGTGAAAATATATAAAAAAATAAATGTAGGTAATAGTTAATTCTTGAAAATATAGATCTACATTGAAGAGACATAGTTTTTTTTCAATTTAGAAGTTACTATTCAGTGCACCCACTGCTATGACTATGTATAGAGTTTTTTCACAGATTATCTATAAATTTTCAACTATTCATGGTACATAAATTTTTACATCAGTTTGAGAGAAATCCAAGCTTGCGAAAGTAACTTTTCAATAACTTTCTTTTCTTTTAACTAAGGAAATATTGTCATAAGCAACATATTCTTAACTTTCGTATAGCGTTTCTATTTTGTTAAAATAATCTCTTAGTCACATTCATGGAAATGACTTGGCAGAGACTAAGCAAAAGAAAAGAAAAAGAGATATCTTCTGGTTCTTATGTTTTCTTTTCAGGTTGATAGAAAATGTTATCTTTTTTTATACATTTGTCTTTTTCTTCAAACAGGGAATAGTTATCTTCTCATAATTGGATAGAAAATAAAAAAAATACATGTGTGATATTACACTGATGAATTGTGGTCAGGTTCATGATTCTCATTGTGAACATATCAAATACCAAAAGTTGAACTTCCATGGGGTTTATATTATCCATATCACTTCGTGTGGCATGCTTTATGTCATTATTTGCCCTCAGGTAATTTTTCTTATTGAATTGTTATTCCCATTAGGAACATAAGCACAAAAACTTTATGCTATGGAGCAGCAGTTAGGGTGCTTGATGCTGAAGGGAAGCTTGGGAGTTCAGCAATTTTACAGCCTTCCTGCATAGACAGAATCCTAGTCTGAAACCTAAAGGGTAAAACCAGAATGTACAGCCAGGCTGTGCTTGGTATATGTGATTTTTGGGCTCCAGTTAGTTGAGACAATTCCTTTTAATAACACAACATTGTTTTCATAGACTGTCTTCTTCAAACTCAAAATTTCTGCTTTCTAGTTTAAAGATTTTCTGATCTCTCTCTGAAAAGTTCCAAATGTATTTTATTTTGTCTCTCTGGGCTGCTCCACTCTTTTACACTGCTTACACTTTTCCTCACCATGGATATTTGCTATTTTTGTCAGTATTTGCTGTATTCTAAACATTTTAAATTTAAGTTAATACTATTGGATTTGAAGAATAGATCAACACATTATAGTGTTTTCTGCATTATCCAGATTAAATATATGTCAAAATAGAGTCTTATAGGTTAGTGTTCTTCTTTTTAGTTGAGTTTTCCAAAAGAAAATAATAAGCTTAGCAGCCAGAATCATAAAATCAAAGGATGTTAGAACTAGTTAGGCTTTAAGGGAACTGATCTCTCTCTTCCCTGAAGCCATGCTTCTGTGAGTCATCCACCCACCCTCGTAGTACTGTAAATGTAAAGAGTATGTTCAGGATGCACTCACACAAGACAGCAGAGTTATGAGTGTCTGTTTTCATCACTTGGGTAGTGTAATTATGGCATGGTTACCTTGGGCTTGTTTTGGCATTACAGCTTCTCTTTTCATATGAAAACTGCTGACCTGAGCTTTCTGGTGTGTTCAATGCTTGTAATGAGGCTCACCTGGTGTTATAGGCTAAGAGCTACTGTCTCCAGGGATGATTCTCTAGACTTTTTGCATGAGACTGTAGATCAAAACAGTCCTTCAATACCTCTCCTCAAGATACTCCTCCTTACCACCTTCTTCCAATCTATTTCATCCTGTCAACATTTTATCTGGAAAAACTCAGCATGGCTTTTACCAAAGAGGAATAACCTCTCAGTGTATTGAGTATCACACATGAGTAAGGGTATGACTAATGTAAAGGTGCTAACTTGTATAGTTTTTCAAGAGCAGTATCTTTATCCCAGACTAATTCCCTTTTTTTTTTTTTTTTGTTTGCTTTGGGTTTTTTTCCATAAACTGTCAATAAGAAAGCATGAACAAAAGATACCTTCATTTCTTCTGCTGTACATGTTACTGAGTGATTGAAAAATTTCTAGAAATAACTAGAAAATGTTTTTTAATTATTGGATGAATTGGGAAGATAGCTGATGAAGCATTTGAAGTCAGAGATGTATAAAAGATTATTTAGTAGTAAAAATAACACTTCCTGAAACAATCAAAGTGTCTTTACTGATGACTTTTAACTGTTTGTATCAAATCCGTCAGGCTTCTTAAATCAGTAGTGATTGGTGCAATAAAAAAAGGTTTTCAAAGGGTAGTTTTAATGAATGATAATTTGATATAAAAATGATTCTAAATATTTTTATTTTGCACTACAGGTAGAGATATCATGATGAGAGCATAATGGAAAATGTCAAATAAATATTCAGGAAAGTGGAGAGATTCAGTTATCATGTTGGAATCAATTAAAACACCATAACTGCATAAATACCTCAAGATGTTGGATCAAATTCTTGGAAAATCAACAGTTAGGTTCACGAACCAATACCAGATTTCAGAACGAGGAAGCAAGTTCTAGAATGGTTAATGCCAGTAACTCTAGAAATGGATCTGGTGGATACCTTTTAACTCTATTGAGTTTCTTTGTACTGAAAATGTTTGGCACTTCACAAAGGCTACCTGTGTGGTTTAAACCATACATCTTAAGGTTTGCTAATGTATGCAGGTACTGAGAGGAGATTTTATCCCTGGAATGGCTTCTACAAATGACCCAGTTGTGGGTAGTGCTGAATGCTAATATGAAGTATTGGGCACTTCCAGCTGGCAATGCTACCAGTGGAAACAGTGATTGTTTTTCATACTAAGTTTCACATAGCAGTGGGTATTTTTGCTTACTTGCAATTGAAAGCAGAACCAGACGTGTCAGTCAACAGCATCTGGGGAATTCCTGTCCCCTGGAGTCAGGAAACGCAATTAGGCTTGCTGAAAATACAATTAGACTTCCCAGCTGCAGAGCTTTTCAGATGAAAGTTCAGTAATGTTTGCTACATGCTTTAAAACTCCCAAATTCTTTCAATAACATTTCTGTTTAATTGATAGCTATGAGTCAATGTTGTGTTTGTCTTTGGGAGGGTTTTTTCTCTCAGTTGTGTACTTTTGTTTTGATGTATTTGCAGTGGTTGATAGTGATATAATTTTCAGAGTGAGAGTGAGTAAAGTGTTCTTATTACTGTTGTCTTGTTTTATTCCTTTGATAAGGAATAGTTGTAGTATTTGGTCAATTAATTACATAAAAATATAATTAAATATTCATTCCTTAATTGCAGAGGTGTTGAGGGGCAGCAAGGCTAGAGGAAAGAAGTGTCCATTCTCCCTCATTTAAGGCAGGAAAGGATTAGACTGATTTAGAAAGGCTGACCACAGGATGTGGAGCTCTGCCATGTTTACCTAGGGAAGACATACTAGATGAGACAATTGTCTTTTATCATCAGGAGCAGATTTTTTTAAAGTGGTGGTAGTCTTTAGTTCTGGTTTTAGAGATTTGAGGACAATTGAACAGGTAGTCAGAAGAGTCAGGTATGCTCCAAAAGGAGGACAGTCCTCAAAATATTTATATCATGAAACCCTCTGTCAGCTCTTCTGTTTTACAGATGAATGTATCTTTTTACTTTTTCAACACTATCATTCCCATTTGCTTTTACTTGTGCACCATGGGTGGCTTTCTGTGATCATAGGAGAAGTAATATTGATTTTACAAAAGTAGGGAATATACTTATCTCTTGCAAAAGACGTTTTTCTGATTATGTTCTGTATAGAGAGAAAGCTGAAGTAAATTCATAGTGATGTGGCTCCTGGAGTATCTTGGACTCAGAACAAACACAGACAGATGGTGCCAGGGTGAGCTGATCAGAAGCCTGGGGTGAGGAGGAATACTACTGGGTACAAAGTCTCATCTATGAATAACATTAACAGACGGTGAAGATTCTCACAGAGCAAAAAAGGGCATTGTCACAGAAAGAAAAATCCAGTTTTTATTTGGGCCTATTCAGAATTTGGATTTGTCACTAACATAATTCAATGACTCCAAATTTTGAAAGCCGATCAGTAACTCTAGTTACTCTTTCCACATGTTATCTTTTTCTCATCCTTTAGGAAGTTTTGCATCCTTTGGTATATTCTCTGGTTCCACAGCCGATTACTAAGGATTGGTTTATTATAGGAAATGGATTTTCCTGTTTCAGCATGATGATATTAAGCAGTGGGAACTTTGATTTTGTCAGCAGGAACACAGTCAGACCTCTAATATCAGATGTACTTTATCCATGTAAACATACCATGTCAGAAAACAGTTTTGGAACTGTTGTGGACACCCCCTTCTCCCAGTTATGTGCCTAACAGCTAAACATGTTTTATTATTTATAGTGCAGTGTTCACCAACAGGGTGAAAATCACTAATATTTGTATGAAAAAAGTCTGATTAACAGACTTAATAGATTAACAGGTAACTTCAGAAACAGCAGCATGTTGTCTGTTTGAAGATTAAATGTGAATTTAAAGTAACAAGCATACTGTAGTCATATTTCATCATATCTAGTGATGTTGCTACAGTCTTGTCTTTACAGTATCTATATTGAATCTCTTAAGAAAATATTATACTATGTGTTCTGTTGGAAACTATTCTTTAAAAGATTTGCTATTGGATTTGGAATTCCATTGTGTATATTTCCTAGCTGTTACAATAATAA
Organism: Orthonyx spaldingii; assembly: GCA_013397795.1. Lineage (NCBI taxonomy): Eukaryota > Metazoa > Chordata > Aves > Passeriformes > Orthonychidae > Orthonyx > Orthonyx spaldingii. The sequence goes on along the minus strand of VZTJ01006312.1, from coordinate 1,875,646 downwards.
TTACCTATGTACACTAAATGAATATTCTTTCTTTGCTTAGACATGCAACATCGATGAGTTGTGATAATCCTAGGATCAAAACTTTATCTCCTCTGGTGATTTGTCAGGTGTTGGCTGTGATATCACAGCCATGACTTTGCCTCTCTTTTGACTCTACCTTTAGAAGCCAGGGAAAGATGAAAGTGAGATATATATATAAAATAAGCTTCTTCTTTGGGTGTCCATACTTAAAGAAAGCTCTTGCTTCCAATGTTGGAAACCCACTGTTACAAAGATCCTGTTGTAGCAGCTTAGCTACATTAGCAGAAAGAATATGAAATATATCAGTCATCTTTGAATAGTGATGTCTGGTCAGTCCTGGATTCAAAAGACATGCAGAATAAGAATGGCAATTGATTTTGAACATGATTTATTTTCTACAGCTGCAATTGACCAGGTTCTGCAGTAGGGAGGATAATAAATATTCTTTTTTTCTTCAAATTTTATTCCACAATGTCTACAATTAGGATAGTAGATTTTTTACAAAGTCATGGCAATTGAGGATACCTCTGTGAGAAAGACCAAAGGGAAAACCACATTATAAAGTAAGGCTTTCCTTCTGCCAGAGTCTGCCAAGTTTGATTTGCATTGAACCCACTCAGGGATTAGGCCTGCGGATCTTATTATTTAAAAAAAAAAGCTTCTCAGCAATTTACACGATGGCATCACAATATAGTAATCTATGTGCTCTGATCAATAACACGAAAGAATAATATGCATGAACATAAGAACAATGATGCAGGAGAATAACTGGTTGATGAAGAGCAGAACTAAGACTTATTCTTCTTGTTTAAGTGCAATTGTGCTAAAACAAATGTGAGTAAAATCTGTTTATATTTACCACAGTATTCAAGCTTTGTAGGAGAACAGATATTCACAGAGCTGTCAGTGTCCTTTCTCCCTGTGGTAGCTCCCGGGGCCTGCTGCTGCTGCTTCCTTCCCTCTGTGGGGTTATGGGCAGCCGAGCACGGGCAGCAGGCCAGCTGGTGGCCTGGCTTCATTCTCTTACAACCCTCATGTATAGCCAGGAACTCTGAGCTCTTAATGGTTAATTAATACGCTTTAATTAAGAGGTTAAAGGATTTCAATATAGGATTAAATTCTGATCTTCTCTCTGACACTGATTAGTTGGGGTGGTTTTGCACAACTCCACGTACTTGGAAAACTCAATATTATCTGTCAGAAATAGTATTAGATTAACTATTATTTATATAGTTTTTGACACAGAAATTTCTTGTCTTTTACCAGATACTTTTTAATCAAATTCTTTTAATCTTAAATGAAGAAATACTGCTGCAACCTAAATTGACATATTTTACTTCTGAGGAGAGAAGCTTGAGTTTGGTGCACTTTTTCAGTAAAGAGGAGGCATGGAGGCATAGATTTAGATGTAAGTAATGTGGGGAAAATCGTTACACACCTTGTTCACGCACTTACGAAAAGACCATCCTGCAGGTGGGAACATCTGTCTCTCTGAGCTCCTTCCTCATTTAAAAAAAATTACATTAGCATGGTGAAAATATTTTGGCCTTACTTCCTGTTACTTTAAATATGTGAGCAGTATGGAAAATTACAGTCTTCTGAGAGCTGGCAAACTGTTTCAAGAGGCTCTCCCTCAATAGTGCTGCTGGCAATGTGACTTCACTGGTGCTACTTTTACAGTAAGAATACGGACACAGTCAAAACCAAGATGCCAATCACCACTTCTGGTGGTGATTATGCAGCATCAAACATGTTGGTGTAGTTTGCTGGGGTGAAGTTGAGGCAACCATATGGTGAGCACAACCAAGACTTGCTTACGCTTGCTTTCCCAGCACTGCTCACATTTATTTCCTGTTTGTTAGAAAAGGAAAATCATCAAGATGGGAACACTCCTGTCACAGAAGTAAAAAGATAGGGGCTAGTTAATAATTGAAAATGCTCATGAATGTTGTAAACAATGTGGAATGAACTCATTCTAATCATGATACTGCAATGTCAGGAGGTGTTACATTTCGGAGCTGAGACAGTCTGACCTATTATTTAGCATGTATTTATTTTGGCTATGTGTGTAATTGTCCAATGAAAAAGTAATTTTTCCTTTCATAGTAAGGATAAAAACATTTATGACAGTACCTTAGTTATTTTGGCCATTTCTAAAACTACAGGTGTGAAGTGAATGGCTTTCTATTGAAACTCAACAGATGATGCAAAAAAAGTAACCTGAGTGACAATGAGAAATACTATCTCTGCTGGAGATGCCCCTTATAAATGTAATAATGTTACAACGTGCTTAATTGCCAACAACTGAATTAGCCTCTTTTTCAGGCACTTTTGGCAAATACTGTATAGCTTTAAAAGGAAATTTAGAATAAAGTTAATAAAAACGTGATTTATGAAAACAAGTAAAATATAAGATAAACTGAAACTTCTTGTGAGTGAACAATTTAGATAGACCAGTAATTTATATACTTTTAATAATAAGGCATTTAAAAAAAAGGTCTAGTAATTAAAATGTATATAGATGTGCCTCAGATTCCTTAAAACTGATATTTATTAGAATTCCTAATATAAGCAGTGTTACCAAAAATGTAGAAATAGTCAAGATACAACTAGATTTCTATTGTTTTTACATTAGTGTAGTATTTCTGCTTCAAAACAGCAATCAAGTCAATCAGGAAAAAATGTCTAACTATAAAAATCAGCACACTTTTTAGATATAAAAAGTAGAATAACAGGACACAAATAGACTATAAAAGGAAACTTTTATGAGAGCCAAGTGTATTTCTAGGAATTTAGATTTCAGGTGAGAATGTTTATATAGGGTATGAGAGTTTGTGTACTCCCTGTCTCAGCTGTGTATGGAATATATCCCAATAAAATTCTTGAGTTTTGCATAAAGCTCATAACATAATAAGGGTGCTTCAATAGCTGCAAAATTATCCTAATTCTAGATAATAAAGTACTTTTCTGTTAAAAAAAAATAAAATAAAATAATGAAATGTTATTTCCTTTCTGTTCAACAAGGAGCTCTGACCTTTCTTTCTACTTTTTTTTACCTGGGGATCTTTTGTGGTTGATTGACTTACAGGTCTAGAGATGTTTTGGTTTCTGGCTGGGATTTTCTAATAGACAGACTACTGCAAGTGGTGGTAGTTGAATGTGTCATGTTTCTAGATGTGTACAGTCCTATGCCTGATGTGCTTATTTTACAGCAATATATAGGCTACAGGTTTTCCCTGTCTATTGTGCCTTCTCTCATGGAAATTAAGAACAGATGCTGGTTGTCATCAATATGAGACTGAATGCAGAAAGAAAGGGTCACTCTTCCTATGTGCAGTTTTTGAAAACTCCACTTTCAATTGTCCAAAGTGCTTAGCAGCAGCAGTACATGATAATGTTATGGTATCAGTAGAACTGAAGATTCAAATAGTATCACCTATTGTAAGGTGTCTCTGATGGTGTTCTTTTTAATATTCAGTAAAGCTTGAGCTCAAGTTGCATCATTACCCTTAAATGAGAGAGTTTTAAAAGTTTCCTTCTGTCACTATGACTATTTTTCCAAACTTGACCCACAATTGTCTTTGAGACAATTGCTCTTTCCTATCAGAATTGGCAGAAATTATTTAAGTGAAGTTGAAGGTATCTGGATATTTAAAATATAAAGAGTGACTGTTTACATGTTTTTTTTTTGTAATGAATTAGTTTAAAAAAGATTGACCATAATGGTCTGTAATTTTTAATCTATAATCTTGTAATTTCTTTTACTTACTGTAACTGGGATGAAATATAAATATGATGGTGCATATGCCCAACTTTAAAGATCCTGGTCTTGTGCTTTGTCACATACACTTCCTGGCAACCTACTTTTGCTCTAAGTTCAACTGCTTGCTCCTGATCTTCATTGTCAGCTGACGTTCAGTTCTTACAGCTTCAGCACTTTGTCAAAGCAGCTCCTTTGGGATAGTGTGGATTGCAAACACAGGCACAAGGCCACGGAACTGGAGATAAAATATTTTTAACTGCATGAATGCAGTTGTGGAATGAATTTGGAGAGTTTCCTTGGAGAGTCAGGCACTTTTTCAATTCCAACTGGCGTGGTTAATCTTACTTTAAATGAGACCTAAAATTACCTGGGAAGTGTTGGCCTTGTCGCAAGGGTAAAGAGCAGAAGGAAAACTACCACTGTTGTGTGTAGCAGTATGGATTTAGTTACCCGCTTGATGTTTAAATGTTAAAACCAGAGTCCTACTGATACGTCCAGTACAGCTGGAGAAGGTAAAGAATTAGAGGACAAATGAAGAATTTTTTTATGGAGAAAGAATTAAAAATGTAGCTAAGAATGTTTATTTTAGCGTCAAATCAGAAAAACATGGTAGGACTAGACAGACTCACAATGGTTTAAGAAACGATTTTCTAATTTTTTTTTTTACTGCACGAACAGCTAAGGAGAAAAATGAAAAATACCGTAGTGTAATCACCATATTATTTGCATGAAAGTTGTGGAAACTTGTGTTGTAACATTGGATTTTAAATAAGAAACTTAAAAGAATAATTAGAACCTTTTCAATTACATTGAAATAACACAGAGTGGTGTGAAAATATTCAAAGGTGTAAAGTAGTTTCCATATGGACTTATGAAGGAACCTTCTTTGTTTACAGGCAGTTACTCTTATAATTAGCAGCTATGGAGAAATTAGGGAGTCTGAATGATTTGGCCATTAAACTTTTGGAGCAATGTGGTATTATCTTTAATTTTAAATGCCCATATTTCTTACTATCACTAAAGAAGTGTTGTAACAGATCTTGATAAATTGGATATTTTACTATATTGTGTCTGTTTAAAACTTAGTTGTGACTTTCTAGCTTTATATCTATTATAGATTGTAAAAGTACAATAAATAGTTCAGTAAAAGATGAATTTTAACAAAAAAGAAACAATTAGAAAGAAGCCACTTCTCAGTTTAATCTTGCAATTAGTTTGAACTGCTGAGGAAAAGGTAGAAGCAAGTATCTTGTTCTGAGGAAATCTGGAAGAAATAGGTACAGCCAGGAGCTACCTACTTCCTTTTTCCTTTTCATGCATGTTGTCTAGCTTTATCTTGATCTCATTAAACCCACACAGAAATACGATAACATTAATTGTGTCAGTCCTTTATAGTCCATATGTTCATCTTCTTCATGTTCACTTGTTCTTGTGTTCACAGAACTATTGTACTTAGCTATTGTTCCCTGCTCCCCTCTCAACAAAGAGCAGTTTCACTGCTGCTAATAAACAAAGTTAATAAACAAAGGCTGCACTTTTATTCAATACTGAGCATTATAAAGAGATAACAAATAGGTAAGGTAATCCTGTCTGTTCCAGCTAGGCTTTTTGTCTAGCTGGTGTGTTATCTGTTGATTCATTTACAGAGTCATATCCTCATTTATTAAAACGGAGGGGCTTTTCTTCCCACATTTTTTCTTCTCTTTTTTTTTTTTTTTTTTTTCCCTGGATTTCTGAATGTATTAAATTAAACTAGAGTCAATGACATGGCTTCATCTGTAGTTACAAATTAATTCATTCATTCTGATATCAGGAAGAGTGTAATGGGAGGATATTTTCTATGTTATGGGGGAGATCAAATAAGCTGTGAACAAAATGTGATGCTGTGTGACCTGTAAGCCTTTGCAGAAAGCCCTAGTAAGTGGGGAAGAGAGAGAATGGAGCCAGGCCAACTTGAAGGCATCATATTGGCCATGTATTTTACTTCTAAGAACAGCCTGTTACAAGGTTCCCACCAGCAGAGAGCATTTGGGTTCATTCTCCAGCATGAGGCAAATGTTGTTAGGTCATAAAAGGACATCTTTACCCTGCTCCCTTGCATGGAACAGAGAGACTGAAACAGAGATCTGGTAGTTCTGGATGATCTTTAGCTCTGATATAGTTGGCTTTTCCCACTTGAGTTACAAGTGAGCAGCAGCACTGGTATAAACCAAGGCCAAGGTCATGTAGCAACCACACTCCTTTCTTTCCATTCTCTTAGCTCTTTTGCTTCTCTTCAACATTTCAGGCACAGTCAGTGTATTCACTTAGACCTAGAATATATATATGCACTTAGATTAAAAATATATTAATTTTACAGTATTTTTTCAGGGAAACTGTCCAAAGATATAATGTTCCGTATGTCTGAATTTATTTTAACTGTCAGTGCCCTTTTAACCTAAGATTTAGATTTTGGCCACCTTGTGGTTGGGGCTTTTTGCTTGTTTTTTTTTTTAGATTTTTTTGGGTGAATTCAGTAAGAGTATTATATTGGTAAATAAATACTTCCGTGGTTGAGAAGTAGGTGGTATTTTTCTTGGTGTGAACAAAGTTATTTGTACGTAAACAAATCTTTCACCATGTTTCGGGCCTTGTTATTCTCTGACTACTCACTTCTGTAGGTTCTTTAAAGATATTCTGCACTTAAAACTGCATCACTGTTCCTCTGTGTCTATTTGATATTAATGAATATCACAGAATAATTAAAGAACATATTCCTTAATAGGTTAGAGATTAGGAAACATGAAAATCATGGGTTTTTTTCCTATGTAGCTCCACCTGTAAACCAACTCAAGTCATAAAAGGTGAAAAAGCTAAAAATTTCAGATATATTTCTACTGATGTGTTCAGGAAGATTTGTTCTACCTTAGGAAAAAAAGTCACAGTGAAATATCTCACTATCTGACACTGCTGAACAGGGCTGTTGTTATATGGCTTTGTTTTAACCTTTTTTTTTCTAAGCAAAATACTGAAATGACTGAGAAAAATCTGTCTGTTAACTTTTAAAGCGGGCAAAATGCATTTCTCACCTGAAAAAAAATACTGTGGAGTTCATTTTCCACTACATTCTTCACTTAAACAGATTAAAAAAATCAAATTATTTATACAAAGTACAGCTCACAGGAGAGACTATAATGGTATTGAAATAAGCTTGGGAGTTACTGTTTCTGCATAGATTTCTTGGACTCAGGGCAGGTAGAAATTCAAATGAATTGGATTTTATGGTATCTTCCTATTTTAAAAGAATAAGTTTGTGAAACTTTGGCTAAAACTGGTATTTTTAGCACGAATCAAAGTAAGCACCTCTGACTAGCTCTTTTCAATATCTTAGATTTCTCCTAGTTATTGTAAATTCCAGGGTATAGATTAAAAAATACCATTTTTACAGTTGTATTTTTAAAGTCCTTTCAATTTGCATTCTCTGAATGTATTTTTTTCAATCTAAAATCTAAAATAAGCTTTGACATTTCACTTAGGTGACCCTGAAGTTAAACCAACTGGCAGTAGAAAATAGTTAATTTTTATCTGAGGAAAGCAGTTAGGAATAGTATGTCAATTCCAATGAGACAGTCGAGGTTTTGCCAGCAAGAAGTTAAAGTGCTGTGAATTGAGTGAATGTTTGTAGAGATCTCTGCTGACATCTACTTTCTGTCAATACTTCATTTTCACTGATATGAAAGCTGAAAATGGAATTGTTAGTGGCTTCAATACTCCAGTTGTGTTATCTGCCTGGGTATGATAACCCATTAGTTTCAAACAGAACAAGATGTGAGGTTTTTGTTTGAAGTTAGATTTGAGTCTTTAGTTGCATAATAATTTTTCTTTATCTGGTAGACTTAAAGTAGAATCATAGTCTTCTGAACAGGAGTTTTGTGTGATGCCCTTTTTCATTTCAATTGAATACTGGCAAAATTATAATTTTTCAATTAAGTAAAGTTCTATTTTGTATTGTTGAACTTTTTTTTTTTTCTGTTTTGTTTTTTTTTGTTTCTATTTTACTGCCTCCACATATCCATATCAAAGCATAAATTCCAGGTTTTTCTGCCCTTTGCACTACATAGAGTTGAAGGCAAATGTGAGTTCATTGGTCAGACTGAGAGAGTTAGCTATTCTCACAGTAGTTTATAAAAAACATAAAGAGCTGGGTTTCTTCTGTTAGTAACAGTGGTCACTTCTTTTTCTTCCCAGCACTGCTAAACCAAATAGTTGTTGAATATTTTTGCTTATGATTCTGCTTGGGCTTATACTTCATATCTCTTGTCTGATTCCATAAAGCCCTTGCCAATTACATAACAATAGAAATATTCTTTGAAGAGCGTCTCTGGACTGACTGAAGAGCCTTTCTTTGAAGAGCATCTCCTGCTCAAAGCATGGTTATTGCCAAGACTCAGTTAAGGCAACTGGAGCTCTATCTGGGCAAGGTTTGAAAAGCTTCAAGCAAACTGATCTTACAGTATCTTGGGACTTTTATCAGTGCTGCATTGCCTTCCTAATGAACATACTTCTCCTAATGCCCAGCCTGAACCTCCTGACAAAGTGCCATTTTAGTGCCTTTTTCTCCTTGATTTAGATTTTTGACTACCAGGAAGAATTTGGCCCTGTAATTTATTTTTTTCCAGGTAATGTTTAGATTAGATAGGTAGTTTCAGACAGGTGTTAGATCTCTCCTTAGTCCGTTGCTCTTCACTGGATTAAGCAAAGACATGATCATTTTCTTTTTTGTTGACAAACTGGACTTGTCAAACATGTCCAATTTGTTACCATCATCAACAGGCAGACACCAACCTGGGCACAATGGTCCAGGTGCAGTCTTGCCAGGGCCAGTCAAAGGGAATAAATAACTTCCCTTAATCTGCTGCTTATACTGTTACTAATATGGACCCATATGTAATTTGTCCAATTTGTAATGCGGGCACACAGACCTCTGGCTCATTGCCTGGTTTCCACCCTATTTTACAGAGCTTCTTATCAGCAGAACTGCTGTTCAGCTTGCTGTTTCCCAACCTCTGCCAACACATGGGGTTATATATATAAGAATAGTATCCATTAAGAAGTGGGTGTATTCAGTGACAGGTTAGCTGGCACTATTGTGAAAGTGGGAACTTCAAGAGTACAGTACAGGGAAGAATGTCTTACGCTACCAGATAGTCATTGCCACCAGCAGAAAAATTTTTAAATGAATAGACTTGGCAGAACTGAAAGTGAACAAAGCCTTTTTGAAGCCTGGATTAAAGCTGCATCTGTGCTCTGTGCCTGAGAATAGGAAATGAGGCAAGGGCTACATCTGTAATAAAACTTGGAGAGAAGTGTAGCCAGGAAATGAGAAGCAGCTTCTACACTTACATCTGGTCTAAATATCCTGGATTCTTTCTTAACAGTTGCCCTTCCAATGGTAGATTTTAAGCAGATTTGGAAAGTTCAGAAACATTTATGTGAACTTTTGGAAGGCAGGTATAGATTCAGAACTTGTCAGTAATTTTTTTTTAGTTTTGGTAAAATGCTGAAAGTTTTAGGGACGTTTCTGGAGGGGAGGAGAAAATAAAAACTTCTGTACAATAATAAAATGTCAGACTACTAAACACGCTCTTCTTACTTGCCTTTGGCATGGATCATGAGAGACTAGCAGTTTGCTGCTTTTTGACTGATATTGAATTTCTCATTTCTGGAAAGCTGTGGGCATTCAGGAATAAGTGGAATTAAATTAACTCTGTTCCAGAACAAAGCAAGTATTCCAATAGAAACTATTTCTTGATGTTGACAGAGCAAAACAGTTGTTTTTTATACTCTACTTCATAGAGGACTTTTCCTCTATGAAGTAGAGTATAAAAAACAACTGTTTTGCTCTGTCAATAGAGGAAAAGTCCTCTATGAAGTTATCTTAGATATGTTGTTGTACAAAAAAAGCTTCACTAGTCATAAAAGTCGCATGAACTTCACCACTGTAACTTCCTGGAGATAGATGTGTGGTTCAGGGGACTAATTCTGACAAGAGCAGAACTTAGCTATCAGTTTTCCAGGCTAAATTTTCATTATTATTACGTGTTTGCATGAACTCATACCAACGTCTCCTTTTCCTCTAAAATGTATAGCACTTGCTAAAGTACATACTTGTATTTTTGAAACAAGTGTAGTAAAGGAGTACAGTATCAGTATGCATAGATGGCATATGCTATAGAGGCCATTGCCCAAATACACATTATAAGGGTTATGGATATGCATTGTTGAGTTTTCTACTTAAATGATCTCTTAATTATGATTTGATATAATTATCTGGATTTACAAACAAAAAAACTGCCTGTCATGCCTAAGAATAAGGCTTTTCATTAAGGACATAAACATTTTGGCCTGAAATGCCATTCTTGTACAGAACCCATTTTTTGACTCCACGAAAGACATTGAGGTGCTGGAGTGTGTCCAGAGAAGGGCAACGAATTTGGTGAAGGGTCTGGAGCACCAGTCTTATGAGGAGAAGCTGAAGGAGTTGGGGGTGTTTAGTCTGGAGAAAAGGAGGCTCAGGCGTGACCTTATTGCTCTCTGGAACTTCCTGAAAGGAGGCTGTAACTAGGTGGGGGTCTGGCTCTTCTCCCAGGGAACAAGTGATTGGATGAGAGAAAATGGCCTCTAGCTGCACCAGTAGAGGTTTAGATTGGATATTAAGGAAAAATCTTCATTGAAAGGATTTTCAAGCATTGGAACAGGCTGTTCAGGGAAGTGTTTGAATCACCATCCCTGGAGGTATTTAAAAGATGTGTGGATGTGGCATTGGGGGACATAGTTCACCAGTGAACTTGGCAGTGCTGGGTTAACAGTTGGACTCAATGGTCTTAAAGGTTTATTCCAACCAAAACTATTCTATGAATCATGGATGGCTCTTGACCTTTTGCATTAACAGAGTAACTCACTGGATATAGGGACTGGAAATTGCAGTCTTGGGATACTTGAGTTCAGTTTCAGGCTCTGAAGTTTGCTTTGGTACTGGTTACTTTAATTTTCCTGGTAAGTGAACTCCTGAGCCCCTCAGGCAGCAATGTTCTGAGTAGAAGATGAGTGCAGATAGCTTGAACAAAATGGAATTTTACTTTGCATTAAGTTTTCTGAAAAGTATATGCTATACAGATTTTACTAAATGTGTTTCAGAGACTGTGCTTTTCTAAACACCTAATTATTGCTGTGTGTTTTTAGTTTAAATTTTGACTTAAACCTGTGCAGGCTAGATGATAAAAAATAATTATTTATCTACAAAATAGATAAAATTTTTTTTAATGAACTTCCTAAAAGGATTACTTTGTGTTTTGTTTCAAGTATGTATATTCATCTCAGGTGGTTCTGCTTAGTAAGTAGAACACATATTGTGTTTAACTGAATAGATTCTTGTCTTCTCTGTTTAATTTTTTCTGACAGCTATCAATACATGTAATATTTTTCTTGGAACAGAAAATGATGTAATAACAAACAATTTTGGCAGATGATAAGTTGTTTCCTACTGGAACAAGGATTTTGGAAAACTACTCTATATAACCTTGAAAAGTTTATGCTTTAAAGGAAAAGTTATGACCTTAACATAGATTCTTGTGCCCAAGAGGAAACACAAGTGAAATTATTTCAGTACATGAGGCTTAAGATTTGGCAAAAGCCTTGTGCTTTTTATGCATCAGTGAGACTGGTAAGCAAATAATCATACAAACAAAGGCTGTAGATTATAAGGAAGCCACAAAACTGAATGCAGCCTAAAAATAAACTTGGAGTTCAGCACAGATAATATGCTTTAAATGAAGAATGCAATGTTAAGCAAAATTAAAAGGCAGGCAAGGTCTCAGAGATTACATGTGTTGTTGATGGAAACAGGCCAAACTACCAACTACCGATTATATAGTGTTGTCAGTGTAAAACACTGACATGTGCCAGGTTTCCAGATTTCCAAATTTTGTTTTCAAGTTCATTCAGCTCTTACTTATTAGTAACTCGTGTCCTGCCCCATTCAACAAAGAGCACTCAACAGTGAGCTCTTTTGAAGCAGAGAGAGGGCAGAGGAAGCCCCTTACTCCTGACTGCCCAAATGACTTTTAGGACAATGTCAGCTCTCACATCCCTCTCGCAGAAGTGTCAGAGGAGACCCCTCTCCCTGTCCTGTGGCCGGCCAAAAGGCTGGTGCGTGTGAGAAAGGGCTGAGAGAAAAGGGAGCCACTGCTGCTGGGAGTCCACACTGCTGGGCCTGAGGACAGCCCGTGGGCTCAGGATTGGGCTTGAACTGACAAGAGTAGGTACATTGGAAAAATGACACATAGGCAAATGGAGTAACTCTATTTCCCTCTTCCTGGGAAAGGGTCAGTGGCAGCTGAGAGCTCAGGCAGCAGAGTACAGAGTACTCTTCAGTACTGAGAAGAGGCATAACTCCAGCCTCCTGTCTTGTCTGGTGGAGAGAGAGAACTGCCTGCCTGTTCCTACAATTCTTCTGTGATGTCATGAAAAGTACGTTCTTAGGGGAGAAGAAAAACAAAATAAAACCCAACAATTTTTGCTATATGTGTGAATATCCATGGTAAATAACTGTTTGAGTTAATTTTTAACTGGTTAGTGTAATATTTGTTTTGGTAGGAGCCTCTGAAAATTCTGATGAAATAGTTTTGCATCATTAATTTATATGTGATCTACATAAAGGATATATTTATGCTTAAACAAGTTGGTCTCCTGGATTTAGTTGTTTTCTAGGTAGTTATTTCTTGTTCTATCTTGTGATTCATGTGTGTTTTTTATTAACTTACTTGCAAGATTCTCAAAAAGAATAATTCTAAGGAAAAATAAATACCTTTGTAATTTTTTTTGGTCTTATGTTACCTTTTTAATGTTTCATAAAAAGTGCCTAATTTTTGGGTTTTGCATGAGCTTATTCAAGGAACTAAAAAATCTGCTTAAATTAGATTAATAGATTTTTGTTTACTAAACTTTACAGTCTTTATTGGCAAAATTAGGCAAGTTCAATTCCATGCTAAGAATTTAAATACCACTGTTCAGACCCCTTTAAATCACAAGGATAAAAAAAAGGAGGGAAGTCAAAGTTCTTTTTTTTTTTGCTCAATGGGTTTGAAGCTTTTGTGATACGCTATGTCGCCCTCCCCATCTTTTTCAGAATGTACACAAGCTAAAATATTATGGCTTTTTGCAATGAAAATTAAATTTCCCATGACATCATTTACCTTCAGAAATAGGGCTTTTGAGAAAAAGCCTGACATTATAGACCATGAAATGTGTCTGTAGGTTTGGACACAATGGGACACTTTTCATCATATATAGAGATTTGATGATTGTAGACTCAGAAATATGGGTGAATTAGCATGACTGAAAGATTCATTGCAGTTCTGTACACTCGTGGTCACTGACTGCATGTGTTTCTAGTTCTGGAAATAGATGGTAAATGTGTATGTGTATCTTAAGCAACGTTTTCTGGATTTTACACCTAAGGCAGTCTTCTAATTTACGTTGTACATGAAATGACACTTCCTATCCAATGATACAAATGGCTTAAATTATTTATAATGACTTGTTAATATGAGGTAACATATTATGGGCTTAAACCCAGTGATTGAAAAGTCATTGAAAGAGCATTTTGGAATCATTATTCTATGCAGTATTGTTAAATAAATGGAGATAAGCTAGATCAAGAAAAGATATTTGCATCTGTCTGGTGGAATTAGGTAAACGTACACTTTGAAAAATGAATTAGATTTTTTTCCCCAGCTATTAACCAGTTTGTTGTTTAGTACTGTGGGCTCTTGGATCACTTATCCAGTGTTTCCAACTGTGTATTTGCAGCAAACAGCAGTCCCATCCTAAAGCCAAGTTACATCTCTTTGTAACAGCTGGACTGTGAACTGAAGATTATCGATGTTGAGCTTCCTGCTAGAGTTTAGTTATAATAAAAAAGAAATAATTCTTGAGTGTAACACTTCTGGAGCATCATAAATTAAATATATTTGATTTACTACAGTATTTCTCTCTGATTTATAAAAAATGATTGCAGTTTAGTGACTATGAAGTATTCATGGACAAAAAGAAATCAACAGCTAATGATCTCTTCTCTTCTGCAGAAAATTACATCAGCAGTTTGAGATGTATAAGGAGCAAGTGAAGAAGATGGGTGAAGAATCACAGCAGCAGCAGGAGCAGAAGGGTGATGCCCCGACCTGTGGCATCTGCCACAAAACAAAATTTGCTGATGGCTGTGGCCATAACTGTTCATATTGCCAAACTAAATTCTGTGCCCGCTGTGGAGGAAGAGTGTCTCTGCGGTCAAATAAGGTATGGAGTGATGAGAGTTTAACAGCAAGCTTCTCCTAAACTCAGTATCTCTTATTCATTGCTTATGAATCCATATCACATAACTACTGAAGCAGATTTCCTTTAAGGAGATAACTGTCTACTTCAGGGGCTTTTAGGACATCTGTCCTCATTTCACGTAATTTCCAATTGCACATCAATTTGTGATTATGGCTTTTAAGTTAACATATACCATTTTTTGACAAGCAAACTCATGCAAGTACATTTCTTTGATTGGAGGCTGAGTCTCTATTTGAGAAATGGAAGTATATCTAGTGATCTAGTGATGCTAATATTGAGACATTTATTATTGTGACGTAGAGCAAGGATTTGTTTCTTTCCTGCTTGCCCAGGCTCTTCAGTACAAGATTATTGTAAAATTAATGTTAGGATATGATATATAATATTGTGCTTTTAAATATTTATTATCTATTATACATATGCACACATATTATGCATATTTATATGTGAATACACATGCAAATGTTAACCTATTTCTGGAAAATAATTAAATGCACTAACATATATTGTTACAACTTCTATATACTGGTGTTTATTGTATAGCAAGTGGTAAACCAGCAATCTGAATTCTTAAAAAAGCTGAATGATAGAGCAAAAAATACAGCACAACTGATTTAATCACAGAAAACTCTTCTGAGATAATTTTACTCAATATTTTAGATAAAATCTTCAGATCTGATACACAGAATCTGTCCAATTCTGACAGATACTTGTGGAAGAAGTATGGCAATATTCAGGAACTATTATGCTAGTCTTTTGTGGAAATACATATTTTGTAAACAATGCAATATTTTATTATTTAAATATTTATTAATGTAATATTTTTATAGAATTTATTTCCATGAATTAATTTTTTCCAGTAATATGCTCATTGCAAACACCATACAATTGATAAATATTATCTTTTGTAAGGTAGGAGACAATAGTATACATGTTATGTATTTTTTTGCCTAAGATTGAAAAGTGGGTTTGAATAATGGACTGAAGTTTTTGATTAACAAAGTGTAAAATAATAAAAAATATAAAAATATAATAGTAGTCCCTAATGATTAAAGTAACTGAGATTATATGTAAATGTCTCAAATTGCCTTGGTTTTCATTAAGGTAATTAAAAAATATTGCCTTCAGTAGGTTCACATATTTTATTTTTTTTATAACTAAGTCATGCTGCTAGTAATGAGAGAGATAATAATTTCTGCATTAATTTAATCTGATTATAAAAGCCAATTAGGACAGATATTTGAGTCCTTATGCCTACATACTTAGAAACAGCATTAGGAAGAATGCTTAATTTCCTAATGAAACATTCCATACATCATTTAGATTCTCCTTGGGACGGATCATCTGAACTTGACAGATCTGTGTCTGGCTTCTCTTGACAGATTTCCAATGAGATTCTTCCGTAGCCTCTTAGATAACTTGTTCCACTGCTTCACCATGCTCACCACAGACAGCTTTTCTTGCTGTCTAACCTAAATCTGTCTTTCAGTAAGCTGACTTCTCCGTTCAGTCTGAGACTGTTCTGCAACTCTTATCAGCTAGCATTTTTTTTACTACTGTTGCTAATTTAGTGAGGCTTTCCTGCACCTCATTCATTTTTATTCTAGATAATTTATGAATATGCTGAACAGAGTACCTCTAGACTGATCTGTGAGGCTTCACTGGTGATAACTTTCCCTTAGAAAAAACTGACCATTTACTCCTGTCTTTTTCTTCTTGTCCTTTCATTAATTAAGTTTTCTCATGGATGAATTTTTTCCTATTCCATGGCAGCTCAGATTCTTTAAAAGCCTGTAATCCCAACTGAGCAGTAGGAATAAATCCCTTTTTCTCACTTTCTCTGTGACTACTTGAAAGAATTCTAATACATGTAACAGACATGAATTCCCTCTACTAAAGCCATTCTGACTTTTCCACATTTTATCATAATTTATTCATATGCTTGCTAATCTTATTCTGTATTTGGGTTTCTAAAAATCTGTTCAATCTGAATGTCAGACTCATTTGTATATTCTTCAACTGATAGAATGTTGAAACTCCTTAAAAACATCTTGGTATTTTTGCCAATTTTTATATGTCCTATCAATGAAACACTGTATTACAGTTAACAATTATTTTAGACTGGAGATGCTTTACACTAACTATCATCTCATTTAAAAAAGGAGTTGCTTTTTTTTTGTTGACCCACTTTATAGCATCTCTTTCTGAAATATCAGTTCAAAGTATGCCCTCCAGTTTATTCTGCATAAAATAGTATTCTAGAGTAAGTACCTTCCTAATCACTGTGAATAGGAACAAAAAAAGATCTAATTCAGAAAAACTGTGTCAGTCTCCTATTTATGATCTGTTTTCTGCCTACACTGATTATTCTATTAAACTATTTTGGTCTACCAGAATTTACCAGAATTCATTATTATCTCTTTTCTTTTCTGGATACATCTTCATACTTTTGAAGGATGACTTCTAATAACTTCCTGTTTTAGCTTTGCTTTCTTTGGTCTTTGTAGACATTTTTTGACACATTATATCCATATATCTGTATATACAGATATCTCTGCTTTGGACCTTATATAAGGTGATACTTACACTGTCTGAAATGTTCCTTGATGGATCTGTTTGAGATCTTCATCATATCAAGTTTCAAGATAAACTCCTGCCTTTTACTCCAGATTCTACTACTAAACTGTTTAGTACAGACCAGTATTAGCAGCATGCACTCCGGATGAGGGAGAATTGCAAAGAACACTTCTTTTTCAAAGGTCTCAAGGCTGACTACTTACAGGGCTCATGGCCAGGAGTAGGAGCAGGGAGGGAGTGGAAATGTTTTGGTTGTTGTCAGAGCATTAGATCAGGGTTCTGAAAATGTCTGGATGATTTATTCCTTTTTCAGTTTCGTTACAGTGCCTGAAATATATACGCATTCAGTTCAAGCTGCACAAAAATTATTATGTGGGACATCCTTCTAGCTCAAACAAATAAAAATTATAATGGTGGCACTTTTGCTTCTGTACAATTTATTATCTTAGTGAATGGAGTGTTTAGCTAGAATGGGGGCTTAAATTTCATGGGAGTAAAAAACTGTGAACAGTTGTCTTTTATGTTTATGAACAGTTTCAGGTTGATTAAAACTGAATAAATCATGTGAGAGCAAGCAGTAATTGTTCTTATTAATAAGACTACCACTGATATATAAAATATATTGTTCTTTTTTTAAATTATATACTGATTTATATAGGGAAATGCACATTGAAAGAGTCAGTAGACAGCAGAATGAGGTTTATGCAGGTGAGAAATCTAAATGCTAAAATGTTGGAAAAATAGAGCTTCCAGATTGATACAACATTGTGTGCAGTGAATATAAGTTTTAGCAGATCAGAATGTCAGTTCACTAAACCAACCTTTCATTTGTAGAGAAAGAAAAAAAAAGGTTGTTTGAAAAGTTAATTTAATGCATTTCAGGGTATTTGGCAACTTACCATCACTTGAAGCCATTGAAATATCCTTCTTTCTTTGAAGAACAAAAGTAAGAGATTTTCGGTTGTTTTATAGGACCCAACAACAATATGGGAAACATGTAAGGTGTAAGTAGGGAACTTCTCTCAGTTCCCCTGGTTCAGCTTTGCATTCTGATTATTTCCCTGGGCCTATTTGATTTTGAAAAAACCATCAAGTTCCCTTTGCTGAGTGATTCTAACTGCAGGACTTGCAATGTGACCATCTGTATGGAGCTGCAACACAAAATGGTAGCATACTTGTGCTAATGCATAATCCATTTCATTCTGTTGAGAATTAGCAAGCACCGAAGAATTAGTCTGTCACAATCAGGTTTTCTAAGTCACTAGGATTTGGGATAAATTCAATAATTTGTTATTACATACAAATAAATTGGTCTTTAGAAGAGGTGGTTTGACTTTGCATTTCTCTACAAAATATGCATAACACTGCAAACATGAGGAAAGGATTCCTCTAAACCATTTGTGTGGTTTTTCTTTTCAGCTCAATCCATGTAACATCTGTAAAATCTGATAACCTACAAGTATATTCATCTTTCTGGAGAACAAGTATCTCTGAAAAAAAAGAAAGTTAGTGGTAAATTATTCCAAAGACAATCTCTTATTCAGAAGTTGTAAATTCACAGTTGGAGGGTGTAAAAGTTATACTTCTCATTAGGATGAATTTCACATCTCAGTCTCCCCATGAATAGAACAGAATTTGTATTATCAAATATATTGAAGTCTTCCGGTCTTAAATCTGATCCTGATTATATTGGAACAATGTTAATGCCATAGGAACATCTATGACAGTTAAGACATCTCTAAACAATGATAATTTTAAAAGTATCAAAAAACCTCCTATTTTATTTGAGGTGATCAACATCTTTATTCTTTTGAAAGTTATACCCAGACTTATCAGGACTACAGTTCAGCTAGTATACATCATGGTCCTTAGCAGCTTTCCACACTCCTTTCCCAGTGGAGTTTGGCTTCTCTGATGTGGCATAGCTGTAACCTGGGATCGGCCTTGGGGAAAGAGCTGTGTGGGGATGGTTTGCAATAAGCCCTCTTGGGAGCTCCAGTCCTTTGCTGGGAGCTGCTCAGTGCTCAGCCTTGGTCCCTGTCTCAGCCACGCAGCTGCCTGGATGGTTCCCTCACTGATCCCAGTCTGTAGGCTTGGCTTCCTAGACTGCCTCAGCTCTGCCTCATCACCATGGGCCTTGCTGGGGACGTGGATTCTTTGTTGACCCTGGGCCCTACCCTTGGATTCCCCTGGGGTGTGTGCTGTGGGACACAGGTCTGTAGGTGGGAGCATGACCTGCCTCATTCCACCCTTTGTGTCCTGGCCCTGACCCAGCTGCTGACCCTGCTCCTGCCAGGACAGTATAGAAGTAGTGCTGTCCCAGCACAACCCTTCAGCAAAACACTTCTTCAAATTGCTGCATTTAATACTAAGAGTAAAAACCTTGCCACAACTGCTTGTGGAACCAGGAGATACTTCACATTTCCAGTCTGTAAACTTTGCTTGCAAACTAGTGCCTAGCAGAACTGATATTCAGAATCTGCATTTCTGTATTGATACTTTGGATTCTCTTGATTGTTCAAAAAACCCCTGTGATTTTAATACAAGCTATGTGGATATGATCAGTCCCTTCAAATGACAACTACACAAACTATTTCTGTTATTAATTTTATTTATTTGAAACTATTTGCATTTGATAGCTCTTTTGATCTCAATAAACAGCAAATGATGGTCTCAATTTCAACAGAGGCTACATGTTTGAACTCTTCACTACTTTAAAGCTTTCATAAACCTTAGAGGTTATTATGATCCTGATACAATGAAGAACTCACAATTTTACCCAGACTTATAATTTTAGGCAGTTAACATGAGAAAAATACAGTCTTGAAGAGTAGATTTGGCTCATGAAGTCAGATGCCAGATTAACCTTGTAACAGATCTTTTTAAAAAAGGATAAGGGATAGATACTGACTCATTATAGTTTTATTTTGAGTATATGATGGAGTTCCACTAATTTTGCTAACATTTCTGTGTGTCTGAATACTCATGGAGATAAGGCCTTTCTCCTTAAAGCTACTATTGAAGTATACCTGCATTTTCATGTGGAGCAGGACAAATACCACTGAAGTCAGACTGAATTGTTGCTATTTTAGCATCAGTTCTTTGAAAACTGAATTGAATGATTTCTCTAATGTGTTTGCTATTGAAATGACTGACTAGGATGTCTTTCATATCATCAGTCATGTCATTGCTTGCAGTGTATTGCTATGAAATCAAGAATGTTTGACAGCGTGTGTGAAGGAAGCTGAGAGGCTGTAGGCAGTCTTAGGTGTTTGGTAAAGTGTGATGGCTTGTCTTGAACTTCACATATCTTTATATTTTATAGCTTGTTTCTGAAAAGAGATTCTTCATCCTGGGCATTATTCAACATAGGCTGATTGTGTTAGTCAAGTCTTGGTTACTGTTATGATCAAAGTATGAATGACAGGATTTTGAATTATTCTTATGGATTATAATCCTCTTGGATAGTAGAGTGTATGTCTTCAGAGGTGAGGATGAGAAATCGGTGCTCTAGATATTTCCATATAAAATGTCTCTGAATAGTACCACCTTTTGTACTGCAGTGGGACAGGAAACCCTGCTAGGAACTTATGAGAATACCTGGTGCTGAGTAGAAAAATATGTCTCTGCACACAGAGTGATAATGCATGGATGTCCTGTGGTTTAGATAGCTTTCAATGCTATTTACTATTTGTATAGCTGAGAATACCACTAAAGCCCATAGCATCTCTGAAAATACTTTAATCTTTTGCCACTGAACATAGGATCATAGAATAAATGGGGTCAGATGGGACCTGTGGAGGTTTTCTAGACCAGTCTCCTGCTCCATGCAGGATTAACTTCAAAGTCAGATGAGGTTTTTACGACCTTTTTCACTTGAATTGTAAAAACCTTCTAGGACAGTGAATCGCTAACCCCTTTAGACAACCTCTTTCAATGATTAACAACTCTTGTGATTTTCTTTTTTTTTTACATGCAATACAATCCCTTGGTTGTTGCATTTTGTTTATTACCTGTGCATCTTCAAGAAAATTCTGTCTTTGTGTTCCTATAGCTAAACTTTGAATAGTTGAGGTATGCAAGTAGTTCCTCTCTTCCAACATCCTTCCCTATCCCAGCCTTCTTTAGGCTAAACAAATCTATCTCCCTCATCTTCTCCTTGTATATTGTGTGTTTGATTGCCTGACTGTCTTGTTTGGCTTCTGTTGTATTCTCTCCTGTTTGTTTGTAACTTCAGGATTGGAGGGAACCTAACCCTTCTATAAGAGTAACATGTTATAAAGATACATGTCATACAGGTATCAGAACAACAAATACATAAAATGGATTGTCACCCTTTTTTGGTAAGCAGTTGTATTCCCAGCACAGCCAATGCTTAATCAAGTGCTTAGATTTAGTCTCTGTATTGGCATGTGAAATTAAAATACCTGATAAAAATCATCGTTCTTCATTCACCAAAATGGGGAATATTTTTGACTGAATTTTGAAATCTTTTTTCTAAAGTGTTATTCCATTTACAATTTTAGACAGCTAAAATTTAACTTGCACATAAAAAGACAATTTCTTCAAAGAAAATAACCAATAGGAATGTTTGTATTTAATATTGATGGGTAATGAAAAGAAAGTGTTATAGACCTGGCATGACATGCAGTGAACACTCGTGACAGACTCTGTCTCCTTGTGCTTTATAACTCCAGGATTTTAAAGATCTATGGAGTGGCCGACATGCAGTTATGCCATTTTGAATACCCTCTATTTGTCTGTAGTAAACAAACATTCTTAATTTCACTGAACTCTTTGCAAGTGCAAAACATTGATGAAAGCTAATCATTTGCAATACTGGGGTCCAGGGTATGAGCTAAATGCTGTATCCTTTTGATGACATGACCCATCTTTTTGTGAAGATGATTCAGACATGACTCTCAAATTATTTTTATGAAAATAATTTCCTTTGTGCATTTTTGTGCAAAATTTTTTATATATAAGATTGTAGCCATTTCATTCATGAAAGGATTGTGAAAATTATTAAATGACTTATTTTTCACTATATCTCCTTCACCACCAGGGAAAATAAGAAAGATATATATTACTTCCTTTGATATCTATTTGTTTATCTTACTAAAAAATTCTACTACTTGCTTTCAAAATGGAAGTGACTCTTTCCTTATTTGTGTTTGTTTTTTTTTTTCCTATCCTTTCTTACTTGCTTTCGTGGATATGAACTCCAGGAGGACAAAGTGGTTAGAGCCTTTTTCTGTTTAAAGTTCTTTTCTTTTATGGTAGACTTATTTCCTGCCCTACATTTGCTCTCATTTACACAGGTGTAATTCCTACTGAAGGCAAGGGGAATTACTGTCATTAAAATGAAAGCAATGCTTGGCATAAAAGGCTTACCTGTTTTTCAAATAGCTTGCTAATAATCTGTGAGTTGTTGTGAACAGTATGCATGATATTCCTCTCTGTTTGCAGCTTTTGCAAGCATGTCCCTGCCTTTCCTTTGCTTTTGCAATATGATATGTGCACAGTTTAAAAACGTTATATGTCATTTGTGTCATAGGTGTTTCTTTGATAAAATTCATTTGTATTCTTGTAGAAGAGGCATAAAGTGATCATAATGATTTTTCCACTCTGTATCACTGATATGTATGCTCTCAACATTTTAGGTTGTAATTTTTTTTGGCATGGTAGTTCAGTTCTGATTTTCAATGACAATACAATTACATACCAGCAAATATTAAGAAAGCATGTTTATCCTAAACATTTAAGAATGTGTCAGCAATGTCGTAGAGTTATTCACTAATATAAAGTATTTTCTAAACTGGTTTGTAGGTTTTTCTAAAGTATAGTGCACATATTGTATTCAGCATAATGTTGAAATAATGTTAAATGTTGTGCATGTCACTGACATTGTTTGTCTTGATAATATTACACGTACAGTAAATATTTTAATCTTTTATTTTAGCAATGTTTAAAAATGGTAGTATAAATATGAATTTGAGAATAAGCCTGGATATGTTTCAATATTTTACCAAATTAGTGTAATTTTTTTTAAATAACAGAATTGAGAAAACTACAAGCTAGTGTAAATCTGTTCTTCCATGAAAGTCTCTGCTGTATTCTAAAGAACTAAAATTGCAAAAGCAATTTGCCCTGTAGTGCTTGGCAAATAAGTTTCTGTATGAGATGGAGTAAAGAAATTCAGTAGTGTGTAAAAGTTCAGTGGAGTAAAGTAGTGTTCATAAATGTTAATGTATTTTAGTTAATGTATGCACAGAATGGCTTTTTCTGTAATAAAATGTAATTTTCTCTTACTGATAGAAGTGCCAAGGCTCACATTTTACTTGCACATACGGTTCAGAAATACTTTGCTTCACACAGAAGTTGTAAGCCATGTGCTGTTGTTACCATTTAGGGTATATCTGTAGTAGTGGGCAAGTGACACTTGAGGTGGGCCATGTACTGGTGCCCCAGTCTGTTAGAGGGGACACAGCGTTCTTCTGGCCTACATCATCAGAGCTTCTCACAGTTAAAAGGCCGTGAAGGTTAAAAAGCATGAAGTAATGCCAGTTTGTAGAATACAGAGGTAGCTGTAGAATACAAAAAGTAGATGAAAAAAAGGAACAATTTTCTCCTTGAAGAGTTTACCCTTTCAGTATAGTCTTGCAAGTAATTGATGCGTGTTAACAGTATTTATTCCCATAGTCAGTACAACTGATGTCTGTGATATCATCTGTGTTGGAGCCATGTCAAATACTAAATTCACCTGGAAAATAAAATACAAAACTTGTGAAGGAGGTCACAGTAATAAGGTTATATTATTATCTAGCTTTATCATGTACTTGTGTTAAGGGGGAAAGGGAGAGGAATTTCCCGAACTAAACAACTAATTTGATTTTTCCATGAATAAGGGTAGTGGCTCAAGTTGCTTTATGTAAAGTCTGTTCCTGCCGATTTTGAAATAGATATTTTAGAAGTTATGAAGGCAGAAAAAACAACAAATGTATTTAGTCAACTTTTTCTCAACTATAAGCTATAATAGTGAAGAAAGAACAGCAGTGACATTTTTCTTTATATCTTAGTACTAACTGTAAAGTTAAAAGTCCTGGAAAAGCAGATACTATCAAAATAGGCACTTCAATATAAACAGTATTTTTTTGAATGACACAGCATTTGCCAGTAGATTAACACACCTAGTGAAGCCTTAATATTATTTTTTATCCTTCATTTTCCAGTGTTAGGGTAGAAGGTGTGAATTCCAGTATTTCTTAGGAGGCCTATTCTGTATTTTGTAACTGTAGAATGGCAAATTCAATAGAAAATGCTCCTGGATAAAACTATGGATACTTGGTGACGGTTTGTTGACCCAATTAAAAAACATGGATTTGGAAAATTAGGTGTATTCAAAGCATCAGGTCTGTAAGGCGTTAGAAACATATTTTAGTGTGTCCCCTGTAGAAATCTTGTTACGTCTTTTGATAAAGATTAAGGTTGTAGGGAAAAGCTGGGACTGCACATGGTGTTGAATAACTGGGACAACCATACAGCAGTTTACTGTTGCTGTTAGTGGTGGTGGGGAATGGAGTTAGACATGGATCCTGACTGTGTTTTAGTGTTCTACCATTAAACATGCACACAAGGAAACTTATACTACATATCCTTTGTCTCCACTTGTGAGACCCTACCTGGAGTGCTGCATCCAGCTCTGGGGTCCTCAGCACAGGAAGGACATGGACCTGGGAGTGAGTCCAGAGGAGGCCACCAAGATGATCAGAGAAATGGAGCACCTCTCCCATGAGGAAAGGTTGAGACAAATCTCCAGGCTGAACAATCCCAAGACCCTGGGGACACCTTGTAGCAGCCTTCCAGCACCTAAAGGGGTCCTACAAGAAAGATGAGGACAAAAATTATTAGCGGGACCTGCTGCAATAGGAAGAGGGGAATATGGTTTTCAGCTGAAGGAGGGTTGGTTTATAATAGATATGAGAGAAGGTTTTTACAGTGTGGGAGGTAAAATGCTCGAAGAGGTTGGTGAGAGAGGTGATGCAGTGGGGTTCTGAGCTACCCAATCTAGTTGAAGATGTTCCTGCCCATGGCAGGGGGATTGCACTAGATGAACTTTAAATGTCCATTCCAACCCAGACCGTTCTGTGGTTCTATGATATTAATACCACTTCAGAGTTTACAGCTCACTGTACCTTTTCCCACACAGAACATGGGAATGACTCATGAATGTCTCAGTCCTTCATTAGTCAGGCATATAAAGAAGTAGTTTTACAAAATCGAGACCCGAGTGTGCCAGAAAGGAATAGTTTATGTTAAGATTAAAAGAGTTAGATTGTATCTGAGAAGGAAGCAGTTGATGTTTTAAAACTGAAAAATAGTGTGAATTTTTTTCAACTTCTGGATGCTTTTGTTTTAAGAAACAAAGGTACATTTTAAAAGATTTCCTGCATTTCTGTCACTATTTTTCAGTCAAAATGTGACTGTGAGAGAAACCAGGGTCAATTTCTTTGAGAAACCAGGGTCGGTTAAGGCTGATAAAAATGAAGTTCATTTATAAAGATACACAGGATCATTTCCCTTTTACTTAGATTTTGACGATTGTATTCCTAATCAAATAACTTTATTGAAATGAGCAACACCATTAGCTAGAATAGTGAAATTGTGTGACTATATCACTGAAAATCCTGGAAAGTGTGATTAAACTGATAAGGAACTAGGAAGTGCAATACAGTTTGGACAAAAATATTTCTTCATTTTAAATAGTGGGAAATGAAAAAGTAGTAGAATTTTTCATTTTTTGCTGAATGTTATCCTGAATTTAAATGAAATTATAGACTTTGTATCTTTGCTTGGAGTCCATGACTTTAAAGTAACCACTGATACTCTGGAGACAACAAATAAGTAAGGAACCTAATATGTTTTTGGAAAGATCTGACAGCAGAAAACATGGTTCTTTCACTTGCTGGTCATTGTCTGGCTTTTTAAAACTCATAAAATTCCAGTGCAGTGACATTTGAGGTTTAGATACATCGGTTCATGTTTGGTAAGTGTTTGTTTTCAAGTGACAAGTTTTGTAGTGACATGAAATCATCAGTGGCACGGCCTTCAGTGCTTCTGATACTTTTTCGGTTCATTCATCTCTTTCAGTGGATTCAGGAACTTGTTTTTAGGGAATCTGTTTTAAACTGCTACAGATCAAAGCTTTCACCAAAACTGTTTATAATTTCGTACAGGATAAACCTGAGGAGCAATGCAAGGGAACTTGCTTTTTGTTCTGTCTTTATTCTGTCTTACTTCTGTGCAAGTAAGTAAAATATTTGGCACTTTCCTTCAAGTAAGTCTTCTACCTTTCTAATGTTACTAATTTTTAAATACTTAGGACACAGACAAATATCTTGTATTTAAAAACCAATTCTGAAACCTTCACCAGTCATAAGAACTTACAGAATATTTTTTCCTAAAACAATTCTACATAAAATTACAGTAGAAAAGAGAAAAAGCAATTATCATAGGGCATTATTCTCCATCCCTTTGTCTTACTGCAGTTAAAACTTTCTATTCCCCAGTTTTTCTTCAGCATGTTCCAAAGTAATTAACATTATTATTCCAGTCAGGAAAGCCCTAGGTGTTGATGATAATGTTTTCTGTCACTGTTGTGAAAATTTCACTGTTAAAAAAGAGAAAGTTTTTCTTATTTTACTTTTGACATTCTGAACAGGTCCTGGGCCCTACCAAGTGCCCTATGGTTTCAAAACCGTCAGTGTTGTAGGTTTGTGCCTCCACAACACCCAACAACTTTCCTATCTGGAATTGTACAAATATGACAAATATTTGTAGAAGCCATATGTTGCTTCTCCTACCTCTGCCTTCTTCCTCTTGGAAAATATCTGTTTGGGGAAACTCTTAGCCTGTTCTTGACACTTGACTGAAGCTGATTTTGTGTCACTCAGAGTCTTATCAAGATTTTCATGGGCTGTGTATGCTCTGCGTGTTTTCTTTAACAAAGAAATATTAAATTCCAGGTCCCTGAAATTTGGAAAAAACCCCTTTTTTAGAAAGAGACTCACAAAAACTATAGAATATTTTCTATACTTAGAATACCTCAGACAAAAGTCTCCTGTACCAGCTGTTCTATAGGTCATTTTCTGAGATACCTCTTTGCTGTGGAAAGCTTAATGATTTTCCTCAGCTCTTGAGTATTGTCTTTCAGATTGGGATCTCTAGGAGTCATTCAGAGAGTTGGCAACTTAGATCTTCCTGAACTCACTTGGGCCACTGGTCTGAGCCTGTTCTCTGATCCTGTTTCTCACGTATCCATTTGTCTAAGCTGCTCTCCTTTATCTTACTGCGTTGAGACTGCACTCTTGTTTCCTTGATCACTAACAGAATGCACCTCCAGTAGCAGAAGGTGAACAAACACCTTGGTTGAAATTGGATTGCCAAACATATTTCAATACCACGTTGCTCCTTTTGCCTGTCAAAATTACCCTGCAATCAAGTCACGTCCTCTACTCAAAATGTTGCCCAGCTTTATTTTCACTGTTTTCAAGACCGTCAAGATGTGACATGATAGAATGTAGTCAGTATATGTAGGTTTTTAAATCTGCAAGTAGTGGACTTAAACTTGTCTGAAATCCTGGTGAAGACCATACATAGTAAATGCCCCCTACTAATGGTTAAATTGGCATACAAATGTTTTCCCTAAATTAGATCCCACGTTTTGTTAACTTTTAGGGCCCTACTGTCATACCAGGATACCCTGTCTGTTGGCCATCACAGTCAAAGAACAGGGTGTTACACTATATTGTAATGCAACTTTTTATTAACTTCTTTGGGCTGTTGGAAATGTTGGGGGATATGGGGAAGAAGTGAGATTTAATGTTTTTTTTTTTCTCTCTTCGCTGCAGTGCCCATTGACCTATTTTCTCATGCACAGATCAATGGCTTACCCTCCACAGTGTTCAAGGAAAGGGGAATGTCTTCCTAGGAACTACCAATCTTTGAAAGTTAATTGGAAAATAAAAATAAAACAACTTCTTGACAATGTAGCTTCAAAATGGTCTTAGCTATTTCAATCTAATGACTACATGGGGTTTTAAATCTACGTAAGGAGACTGCTTTTGTTATCTATGCTCCACGCTTAAAGAACACACTCAGATATGTTTCTTGCTTAACAATGTACAGAAAACTGCTATGAGAGTGAGTCTGAAATTCTTATGACAGTCATATTCATACTGCTGTACTAGATGAGCAAGGGTTTATATGCCCAAAAGCTTGTATAATTTTTTTCACCCACAACAGTCAGTGTAAAAGACACTAGTCGTTCCTATAAACCTTGTCCTTTAGATGTACACTATGCTGGTGTAATTTTACAGTACAGAAATTAGTAGTAGCTAGTTCGGTTTTAGATGGTACTGAATTTCTGAAAAGCACTAGAACTGATTTAGAGAGAGCCTGGTGAAATTAGGGTCACCAGTTTTCATTTTGCTAGCTATTTTTCCCATCTGATGGCACTAGAAATTTATCTTTTAACTTCAAATTGTTCAAAATAGATTAATTTTCCATTGAAATTCTTCTTCAAGCTATCTTAAAATAATCTCATCTTAAAACATACATGGAAACATTGCTATAACAATAAAAACTATAGCACATCAATACATTTTCACTTTTGTTCAAATTAATAGAGCAAGAACAATTACAAATAGCAATTCTGGAACCAGAAGATGAAACAGTTGTTGAACAGTAAGTTTTCTTTGCTACCTGTTGCAATATTCAGAAACCATACCATGTGCTATTAAGTTCCAGGTGTAGACCTTTATCAAAGGTAGCCCAGCAAATTCCTCATTTCAGTCCCAGGTGTGTAACAGCACACCTAGGACTCTTTGGACACAGACATTATGGCACAGCAGGGGATGGTATAAATGTTTAATTATCTAGATTCAGCTTCAGTGGCTGGAAACCAGTGCCTATATATATAAATAATGAAGACATTGCTAGTGATAAAGCGACAAAGCTCCCAAGGTAGTTTTTTTCCCCCCTTCAACTGTTTACTCAGAGCTTTATTTAGCTAGTGTCTTCAAGGAACAGTTTAGTGGCAGGTTGAGGAATTGAATGAAAAAGGCCTTGCATCTGGGTTAATATCTCTTTGCTGCTTAGATCTGCTGTGTGAAAAAAGGAATTTGCAATGGCCAGCATCTGTTGATATATGAAATATTGTATGCACAGGCAAGGCAGTTATTCAGCTTAGGATGAGTGCACTTATGTAGACAGTTTTAGCTGATGTTGAACTTCAGTGCATTCAAGGAAAAATTTAAATAAATGTGAAAAAATCTGTGTTTAAACAAGATGTCACCTATGAACTATAAACAGGGCAATGAAAAATTAAAACTTCCGTGGCTTGAATTATTATAAAGATGCCTTCATTCAGCATCAAGAAGAACTACGGAAAAGCCTGGATTTCAGGTAGATAATTCAATTTCAGTCAATTTATGTGTTTTACTGTTTGTGGCTTTTTGAGAATTAGTTTCATGTAGTTCAAAAGCCCTTTTTAGCATTTTAGACCTGCCAGAAAAAAAATACCAATGGTTTGTATACCAAATGCATAAATTAACAAGATTTCTGTTTGATATTGGAGATAATATACTTTCACAAAATAAATCCCTACAATATTTTAATACTGACAGAATCACAGATATTAATTTAAGTGGGAATCTGAGTAATCTTTTTTACCATGTATACATGTACCTCCCATTTATCTTTAAATGTTTAAAGCTGGTCAGTGTTAATCACTTGTGTTCATTTAACCTGTTCATCTTTCAGTTTCAGTGTAATTGCTACATAACTTCAGAGTCATGACCTGTTTAATTAAGGTGTTCTTGCTCTCAGATACTTGGTCATGTGATTATGAAAGATGATATTTATTGCTGTTAACAATTTGGATTTCTTACAGTTGTAGGTAGGCAAAGTATTGTATCTCTCTAGGAGGTTAGAATAGTTTAACCTCTACATTAAATATAGGGTTCAAATGCCCATTTCTCGCAATGTGTGCAATTGCTTAGTGTCTGTTTGCATTCAATATTAGTTAATTTTTAGATTATAACACCATAATGGTTATATATTTTTTAACAAATTGGTTTTGCTCTGTAGGTGTGAAGCACATTCTTCTTACTTGGCTTCAAATTATTTTTTAGTTATTTCTAATCCTTGTTTGGCATCTATTTGTCATTGACATCATTGTGAGTGGCCAAAGAAAACTTTCAGTGTAGTGAATGTCTGGCCTCAGTAACATGGGAGGAGCATAGTTGTTTACATTGTTCTTAACATCGTTGTATAGCAAAAAGTGAAAATCAGTTCAAAATTTAGCCTATAGATTCAGACACCAATCTCAAGTGCTCATTAAAAATGTCTAAAAAGCTATATTTTATTCAAGAGAAAGTGCTTTGTTATTATTGACCATGTTGCAAAAGATTTTTTGGTCATAATTAATGTTTCTAGAGTCCTTCCAGATTAATATGAATTTTTTTTTTATAACTTATTCATCTGTTTATCTTAACTGACTATTTATAAAAGACTTTGAAATAAAGTAGCTATGATCCTAGAATGTTACTTCTGTAATTTTATTGTACCAAAAGCTTAATAAAATGCTATAGATGTATTTAGTGTTGTGAATGGAATTCTGAAACTGTTGTAGGTAAGGGTTTGCTCGTGCCCCAAGTCCATAGAACGGCTGCCTGCTGTGTAAGGGAGAGCATGCCACCAGTTACAACCAGCAGCTAGGGAAGAAAAGGAGGGCTTTATCAGACAGAAATGGACCACCACCTTCACTTTCCATGGACTTAAATGAGGGTAAGGTCTGGTCCAGAAATGGAAATTAAAACACATATAACTTCACCTTCTGAGAAGATTAAAAATTCTTTCGTAGAGAAACCATTGTGTCAGGATTTAATCTCAACAAAAGTGCCTGTTTAACGACTTTTCTTTCTAAAGCCTCAAACATTTAGTCCAGCCCATTTACGTAGGCTGCATGTGGTGACTTCACAGAGCTGACTTCCTTCAACAATTGTTTGTAGTGAATATTGAAAAAATGAAGGGAGAAGCAGAAGCCACATGGAGATGTCAATAGTAAGATTCAGGGAAAATTGATAAGAGCTTCCAGCTGTGAGTTGGAATTTAAAACTACACAGCCTATTTAAAAAGAATTCCCAAAAAGCCACAGGCTCTTTTTCAGGCAAATTCGATGTCCTTTCTAAGTCACAGACATAGTTTCCAGGATATAGTTCTAGAAAACCTTTTATTCTTGTGAGAGCTTCAAATACTGACGCAAAGTTTTTCAGGACAAAATTCTCTTTATAGTTCAGTGATATTCTTTGAAAAGTCCACTACTTAGTTGTTAGCTGCAAATTGAAATTGTAGTTTGGGTTCTTTTTTGAAAAGAAATTCAGTTATTGATGTTCTTCAAGACAGTCCATGACTTGTTTGCTGTTCTTACTTCATCTGGATTCTCACAGTAAGAGTTTGGAAGGAGATGAAGCACTTATTAAGGTATGACTGCTTTGTAGTGTCAGTTCACATACAAATAATATGTACGTAAAGAGTTCTACCATTATATATTTAATTTTTCTTGCAAGAGGGACTGATGCAAAAGAACTATAAAGCAGAAAGTGGTCATTAAACTGTAGATACAATTATCTGAGTGAATTTGAAATAGAACTAAGTTTAGGGAAGATGATAATTCTCACTAATAATGCTTTCGAAGCCTGTTGATTTATATTGGCATAGAAGGGGAAGCATTCACCCAGCTGCCTCTGCTGAAGTAGCAGAAGCACTTTGCATATGTGGAATTTGTAGATATTTTAAACTAAGAGATAATTATGGAAGTACAGAAATATGTTAATATATATAAAGTAGAAATATAGGCAGTTAACCATATTTGCTTCCTAACAAACAGAACTATTTGACACTGGATTAAAAAAAAACCAAAAGAAAAAAAAGCTTTATTTCATTGTTCATAAATTCCTGTTTTCCTTTTGTTAAATATGATTGTTCTCTTCAGCATATTGATAGGTGTATATACCTGACTGTGTAAAGTGTCACTAAGTCTGTTGATTTTTTACCCTATTCTATAGAATAGTCTCCTATTCTATTTTGAAATTCATGAAACAAACATACTGACATACATATAATTCTTTTTTTTTTTATGTTAGATTTTCTTACTATTCTGTCAGAGTTAACTGTGGCTGCATCTAATGCAGGCATAAGATGTGTAGCTGTTACAGGATGCAACTCAGTGTGGGTTTCCAAGCTGGATAGCACAGCATCGAGAATCGGTGGGAGGGGTGATTGCCCCACCATACCCTGAGCTGGTGTGGCCTCGCTGAGTGCTGTGTGCAGTTTGGGGCACCACAGTGTGCAAAGGACATCAGACTGTTACAGTGAGTCCAGAGGAAGGAGATTAAAGTGTTGACAGCTCTCAAAAGCAAGATTTATGTGTCGGGGCTGAGGTCACTTGGCTTGTCCTGGTTGGAGAAGAGAAGGCAGAGGGGTAACCTCATTGCAGTCTATGGCTTCCTCACAGGCATGGGGAGGTGGGCTGGGGAGCTTCACATTGAACATTAGGAAAAGGTTCTTCACCCAGAAGGTGGTTGGTCAGTGGAACAGTCTCTCCAGAGAACTGGGCATGGCACCAAGCCTGTTCCAGGAGCATCTGAATAATGCTCGTAGTGATACGGTTTACTTTCAGGCAGTCCTTTGAGGAGCAGGGAGTTGGAGTCAATGCTCCTTGTAGATCCTTTTCAACTCAACATGTTCTATGATTCTATATGTTTTATATTTGTCTGAGAGCTGTGCTGCTGTGACTACATTGTTAGAGCCCAGGCAGCAAGTTCATGTCAAGTTGAAGAATGTTTATGTGGGATTCAATACAGCAGTAACTACGTGATAGGCATCTCAATTTTTCTATTACCATTATGTTACATTTCATTAGAATTGGATCTTTCATTTTTCTCGGAAAATTTCTTTAATGAATGATGACACAGATGATGTAAATGGCGTAATTCTGTTCGTTTCAATTTAGTGCCATCTGCATACAGACCCCAGGCTTATTGTAGTCTTGTCACATTTCCTCCCTTTTGTCCCCTGTTGATATTGATATTGTGTCTTATATTTCTAAATAACTTGTGAACACTTAGTGCCATTCATCTTCAGACAGTTTACAAGTGTTGATTAATGAATATGCTCAGCACCTCTGGGCTGTAGATAATTTGTTATTTTTATTAGCTGGTCCCTTAATGAAGCTGTGACATTAGTACATATTTTTGAACACAAAGAGGCATAAATAACATCTAATTGAGACTTTCAGGAAACAAAAGTCTCAAAATGAAATCACTTTAAGATATTTGAATATTATTTAACATTGCCTTTGAGAGTAAAAGTCTTGGTAAAATAAAACTTGGAAGGTGTCATTTGGCTTATTTCTACTATGTCCCAAATTTTGTGGAAACCAAATATTTAATGTAATAATAGCTCATAATAATTGTTATTAAAATATTTAAGAAAATATTGTAATAATATTTTGCTATAAAAACCCTTAATATTTTCAGATATTCTATATTTGTGTAAAAGTTGTTAATGTCAATCACTTTGCTACAAAAATTTTGAAAATTAGTAATTCTAATGCCTATTTGTATTACCTTATTCCAACCTTAACTGCCTATATGTATTTTTTACCAAAAATTTGTCTTTCCTCCATCACAAATTTCTAATCCATCAGCAAAGTTGCTCTAACAACAGTCTCTACATAGAGAATTTTTTTTTGAGGAATTAAGGTAGTAAATAGGCAAAAACAATTGGACTGAGGAGTTCAAGGAACTCGGTTTTGTCCAGGGATGGCTAAGGGTTAGCGTAAAAAATAACTAACTTCTTTGCAGAACCTTAAATTATACTAGATCACCAGAAATTACTGGTTAAACTGAAACAATGAGGATTAATTGAATAAAGAAATAGAGGGTAAATCTGTAAACAACTTCCTAGCTGAGTTTCTCAAGCCTTAGTACTGGCGAAGATCTTTAATATTTTCAGTAGTGGCCTTGGCATAGAGAACAAGAATGCTGTAATTAAATACATTGGCTACACGAAGTTGGATACTTATCAGCACAGGGGAGCAATGGGATACTGCACAATAGAGAGCCAGATGACCTTGTGAACTCTTGTAGTGAAAATGAGTGAGATAAAATAGCACTAAGTGTAAAATCAGGAATTTAAGAACTAATAAGGATTTCTACTCTGAACTACAGGCCACAAACTCCTGTGTGGATCAGTCCTGATCAACAGTCCTGAATTTTGCTTTCCACAGCAGGGTAACTGAGTCCAAGCTGCTTATTAGGAACAGTTTTTGCTCCATGCTGTTCTCCTACACTGTGTGCTGGCATTGTCTGGGAGATGCTGGTTAGCAAAGGCCTGACTGTGCCAGGAAGCATAAGAATTAGCAGGTAATCCTGGGCCAGCACCTGGCCCTGTGACAGGGTTATGTCTTGCTAGTATAGGCATAGCCTGAAAGAGCAAAATCTGTTTGGCCTTGAAAAATGAAAGCAGAGAGAGTGTGTGACTGGTCACTATAAAAACATCAGGCAGCAAACACTGAGAGAAAGGAGCTATTTACACTTAATGACAATACTGGTACAAAAATAAATAGCAATAAACTGGTTTGGAATATGTGAGCACTGGAAATTGAAAGACATTCTTTCCATTGTAGCTGTAGGACTTGGAAAAGCATTTTGACAGATTGGGCTCATTATTTATAGTTAATTTTAAGATGAAAATTTATTAAATGATTAAGTTTTTTTAAAAAAATATTTTCTTTGAAACAGCAGGCAACTGGAAGAAATCCACGAGGTTTCTTCCTATTCAGTGCTCTTAAGGAGCTTAAGTTTCCTAAAAAAAGTGGAGGAAATGTGTGCTCAATTCTCTTGCTTTTACTGTTTACAGTTTACAGACTGTTACAAATCTGAAAATTTAGTAAATGTGTAGCTTGGTCAACTGTACCTTCTTAATATATTAAGTAATTATTCAAATTTCCAAGATTAAAGACATCCTTTGTGAAACATGTTGTAGACTCTGTTCACTTAGAGCAGGTTTATTTCATGCCAAACCCACTGCAGTTATTTAATAAACCCTCAGGGCCCTCTGGAGTGCTCTGTAGGTTTATGAATTCCATTTTGGAAGCAGTGCAGCTGCATTTGTTGAGACATTACCAGTTTGTACTATGTCCAAATCACACCTGATGTCACAATAGCCGTTTTCTCACTGGAAGTCATTACAACATTCTAGTTCTTCATGAAATCATGAAAGCTCATGATGGAGCTGAGCATGGCCAGTATGGCACTGTGTGGGAATTATGCACTGTCTTCATTGGCATGGACTGGATAGTGCTGAGTTGCGCCTGTACCATAATGAAAAAAACCAATTTATTGCCTTTACAGATCTTGAAGGATATAATATTTTTATACATGAACTTGTTCTTTTTATACAATATACTTTAGAAAGGATGTGCTCTGGCTTATATTAACCCAGCTAGATTAGTGTTCTGACTAACAGTTTCTAGTCCTACTGCGCATGTGGAGGGATTTTTTTCCACATTTTTGTGAATATAAATAATGTGTTTTCCTAGTCAAATGTCTTAATTGTACTCTAGGTTGAAAAAAATATATGAACAAAATTACTAGTATATGTCTTACGGATAATAAAAGTGTGATACAAAAGAGATACACTGTCCATTAGGATAAGGACACTGTTGGTACAAAAGAGTGTACCTTTAACTAATTGTAGTCACATATTTTTCCCTTCTCCTTGAAAGATAGTGTCATGTAAATTTGTATCGCATGCACAAGAAGGAATATATTTATTTCATTCTGCCTTGATTGTTTATGGCCGTTTTAACTTTTCGTACGTGATAGATCTATTCACTACAAAGTCAAGAGCAAATAGTCAGCCCCCCAGTACAAAGAATTTTTGTAGTGCAAATATAAAATATATGTAAAGGTATTGGTCTCATACCAGTATTGTAAACTTCCCACTTTTCTTAACTGGTATTGGAATTCTTGTGATATTTAACACAATTTTAGCGGATAGGTATCTGTTTGTCATTACAGATATAAGGCAAATAAACATTATAGCAATTTTGGCATTCAGTCAAACTGATTGTAACAGGAAAGTGAAAAATCAGTACCATAGCACAGACTAGTGGCATATAAAAATATTGAAAAAATAGGTAATCTTTATCAACTTTTATAAAAGTCACAAATTCAGAGATTAACTTTGCTCCTGTAATATACTTCACTGACTAAATGCATTAATGTAACAGAGGGAAATGAAAAGGGGACTTGTCTGTACAGTCTGAGCAATATAATGAAACAGAAGATTTTCTTTTTCATTAAAGTTATAATCAGACTCTGCTGTTTCCAAAGTATGAGCATAAAGATTTATTCCATTCATTCCAAAATAATGATTTTGTGTCTTTAAAATAGATCTTAGCAGCTTCAAAAGATGCATCTGTATTCCGGACCCAAACCTCTAGAATTATGTCTCTGTAGAGAAATCCTGCAGACATTGCAAAAGTCTCTGTGTTCTCCAAAAATATGAATGTTGGCTATGGATAGCACATGCTATATATAAGTCTTCCACAGTCATAGACACTTCCATTAAAAAGGAATGTCAACCCAGAAATTTTTAAAGGAAGCATCTCATAGAAAACAACACAAATTTGCCCTCACTAGTAGTGGAAATCACTACTCTTTGCTGTAAGGTAGAACATAGACTTCAGAAGGGGAGAGCAAAAGGGAATTACTGTTTTTTTGATGCAAATATGAGCCA
The DNA here is from genome assembly GCA_013397795.1 of Orthonyx spaldingii. Classification (NCBI taxonomy): domain Eukaryota; kingdom Metazoa; phylum Chordata; class Aves; order Passeriformes; family Orthonychidae; genus Orthonyx; species Orthonyx spaldingii. The sequence continues at coordinate 1,839,042 of VZTJ01006312.1, read as the reverse complement.
TGTTTTGGTGGTGTATAGAACCAAATAGATAATATTTTATTTTTTAGCTAACTTGTAGAAGTTTTCTAGTCTAAATTGAGGAAGATTGAGTTCTAAGTAATAAGCAGAATACTAAAAAGTTTTACTTCTGACAGGGACAACTAATAATGTTGTTGTAATTTTACTGGAAAATTTTGGGAGATCTTAATGTATTCTGAAAAAAAGCAATAACCAGAAAAGCAGTTTCATCTCATTTTCTGAAGAGATGATGTTCAAAGGGATCCTCACACTCTCAGAATCAGGACACTCACTTATTAAACTTACAGTTCTTTGGAAACACTGTTACATTTCAAATAGGAAAAACGAGGTAAGATTATCTGGAACAGGAGCTAGAGGTAAGGAAATACCATCGGCTCCTACTAATGGGGGCTATATTACCTGAAGATGCACAGATTTACCACAGTAAATTGTAATTTCTGTGAGTGCACAGAGGAAGGTGACTCATGTTACTAAGTGTCAGTGCTGGTTCAGCAGTGTCTATTCCACACCAGCATGGGGACTCTTTTTGGTGGTGCTCAGTGACAGGACAAGCAGCAACGACCACAAACTGAAATACAAGAAATTCTACCTCAACATGAGGAAGAACTTACTAACATTGAGGGTGCAGAGCAATGGAACAGGCTGCCCGGGGATGTTGCTCCCTCTCTGGAGATATTCCAAACCCACCTGGACACTTTGTTGTGGCACCTGCTCCAGGTGACCCTGCCTTGACAGAGGAGCTGAACTGGATGATCTCCAGAAGCCTCTTCCAACCCTAACGATTCTGTGATCCTGTCATCAGCATAGTGACTAATGGAGATATACTATGTCCTCGAAGAAACTTCCTTAGAACAGGGTGGCTACAAACATTGCACTGGTCCATGATGTGATGAAGTTTTGCACCTGTGACAAATTAGGGGGGGTGGGTAGAAAGGACTAGCAATAATGTGTTACTAATCATGATTAGTTACCTCAATGGTAGACTCAAGCAGGGTTTTTCTACTCTTCCTTTTGTCTTCTCCTTCTTTTCAATGCTGTGGTCTTGTTACCTTGTATCATTTTTAAGGAATTGTATCCTACATGAAATATGAGAGCAAAAAAAACCCAAACCAACATAAAGATATATGTATTTAAAACATATGAAATTTGCTTAAGATTACTAGCAGCAAGAGCAACAGTTAATATAATGCTAACGTATATTAGATGCTTCTGCCAAGCAGGTGAACTCTAATAGATTTGCTGAAATAGTGGGGAAACCTTCCAATACAATTTTCACCTCAGCACACCTGTAATTCGAAGTAATGTTCTGAAGGCTGATGAAGATTTGGTGTAATTATTTCTTAGGCTGCAGTGTCAAAGCTATCAAACTCAAGCTTGTGCATAATCAAATATACTGAGGCTTTTAATCTAACCTTAAATAAAGTAAGGTTTCCATTTTGTTCTCAGGATTTATAACTGTGTTTATGAGAACAGTGAATGTTGTTTTTTACAGGTAGTTGTCTTTTAACATGATCTATCTGAAAATACTAAAATAAATGTCGTGGTATATATTTTTATTAAATTGCATTTTGTTTTTCTTGAAATGTCTGCAGATATAATTTCTTGATAAATATATTTCCCATTTATTGAAGTTAAAGTGGTGTGTTAAATGTGTTTTGAAGAATTTTATCTAAGAACAAAAAATTATAATGACTTTTTTAGGAAAATACAAAGAAGGGATTTTTTTTGTACATTAGTTATTTCTGTTATGTAGATGTGAAATGGCCGATTACTGTAGGTTTTGCAGGATTTGTTTTGTGGGCCCACATAATAAAAGTGCTAGTAGTATGGGATGAAAGCTGCTGGGCAGTGTTAGAAGAAGTGGGAGCATATTATGAATAATATTGCCAAAAATAGTAAAGAAATCAAAAATTAATTAGAACATATTAGTTCATTGTATGGAACTAACCTTTGTGAATGAAAAGCAAATGGAAAGTTTAAGGTAAATTAAATCCAAATCTAATCTAATCCAAGTTTCAAATACTTATTTTCATGTTGTATATAAAAAGAGAAATTATTCGTTGAAAAAATGGATATAAGGGTTAATGTGAAAATGTCAGATATATTTAGTACTTTCTTTTCAGCAATGAGAAGTTGAACTGAACTTCAGCAATGCCTGTTGTATGCACTAGGTGGTGTTTCAGCCTTTCCTACGGAAATGCACATCCCGATCCAGTGCCTCTAGCACTTGGGATTCTAGTTTTGAACTAGTACTTAACGTTGGAGAGGAGATTTTCCTCCCATATTTTCCTTTTCAAATTGGCAGTGTTCTCGTGTGGACAATTAACACCTACAAATTGCAACATTGAGTTTTGTGTACAAAATATGCTCATGATTGTTGAACTTTTTAGGAGCGTGGTTAGGAGAGTTGCAAATGAGTGTAGTAGATAGTGTGACTACCCTGGAGCGCAGACTTCTGATGTAAGGGATTAGTCCTTTTTAATTTCTGTTTTAGAAGGGAAAACTCTGTGTTTTCTCCTTGCAGGTTTGTCAAAATGCATGTATTGAGCATGCAGCCCGTTCATGTGGTCTTTGCTTCTGTGCAGTGCTGCTGTCACAGTCCCGGTCAACGCTGTCTCCTGGCGGGGACTTGGCAGGGACAGATCTGCTCTGCCTGTGTGTGAGCTGCCGAGCACTCTGTCCCAGGCACCTGGGGGCAGAAGGAGAAATCCCATCCAGGAAAATGCCACCTTCCCGTCTGTGCTCTTATGACACCATCTTACAAGTGTGTCTGTCATTTAATTGAGAGGTCTGCACTGTAAATTACCAGCATTTTTTGAATTGCAAGAATGCTTCTACATGCTGCGATAAGATGGGGAAGTCAATTTAGCCCAGTACTATTTGAGGGCTTGTAATTTTTGCACTCACTGAAAGCACAAACATTTCTGTCTGTGTGACAGTTCCCATTCTTCTCACTGTGTGTGATTATTTGAAGCGCAAATTATGACTTAGGATTAACACTATGAAATCCTACATGTTGAAACTATGTTGGAAATCAGGCTTTATCAGAAGTGTGACCTGTAATTATCATTAAATGCTCCTAGAAAAGCAGAAAAAAAAATCTGCAAAATTCCTAAATCTACGCATTTTTCATGCCATGTGTTTGGTTTTTTTTTAAATGTGAAATACCCTAAATAAATTTTTCAGGAACCAGGTTAGGTCAGGAGTACTCTTCCTGATTCTGCTTTTAGAGGAGGAGATAGGAAATCATATTCATTCAGAGGCAACTCTTATTCTGTTGGGTGCAAGAGAATAATAGTGGTAATCCTGGAGTCCATTGTCTGGGAACAAAGCATGACTGTCAGCCAAGGACAAAGTTGCCCAAGTGTTTTGACTGTAGTATCTAGTTTTTGTGATATTTTAACATCTAGTAATAGAAGTGAAAATAGCAAATGAAAACTTTTGAATTTTATCTCATTGTCATTCAAGTTGTTATATATTTGTATGCTTATACAATTGTTCCAAATCTGGTCCTTTCATTGCTCTGACACATACATGGAAAGTTTAGAACTAATTTCAGCTGTGTACAAACCTAGCAGAAATACTAAAGCCTTTTAATTGCTATTGATTAAAGTGGGCAAAAATACTTCTGTCTTGGGTTCTGAAATTTCACTTTGGTTCTTTCTCATGTACTTTCTAACTTAATTAGCAAAGGTAAAACAGGTCTGTTCTTAAATTTATATTTGAATGATGGCCAGGCCTGAAGCATACACAGTTTTGACTTTTGAATGTCCTCTAAGGACATTTAGCGTACCTCAGAGGGCAAGGTTCTGCTTGGGGAGTCTCTCTTTTTTGCCCTCAGTATTTTGATGGTTTGTTTTGTCTTGTTAATGTAAGCAGACATGAGTTCTCATAAATGATATCAACCTTCTTATAAAAAGATAAGAAGGAAGTTTACCAGGATGGGGCATATCACCACCATTAAATGGGCAGGTGATGCCTCCTTTCCTTGCCCCAGCCTGACAGTTTGTGAATGAGGCAGTTGGTGACTTTAGTTTGAGTATGAACTTTGCATCCAAGTAACTTTCTATATTCAATCTCTCATTGCAATATTTTTTGAGACTTGACAAGAGAGCATGGCCCAAATTATCTATTAGATAACAGCCTGGAGAATGAAAACAAGATACAGATTGCAGCTTCTGAAAGCTTTTCTGGTGGACTGAGCTAGATGTATTGTGAAGGTAGAAACTACATCTTCCATGTGATTCCATGGAGTTGGCTGCATTTAAAAGAATGATGAGCATTGATGTAGGCCTTTGAATGTCCTGTACTCTAAACTGTTGAACAAAATGCAGCTTGCTGTAGGATTGGAGCTGGAGACATGATAACTAGATTGAAGGCTCAGTGTAGACATTCAAGGAATATATAGCAAAACTGGTACAATTTTGTCTGTGAACTTAGACAAAAATATCAGAAGCCTCTTCAAAGAAAAAAAGAAAAAGAAAAAAAGAAAAGGAAAGCTGAGATAAGGCTAAAGAAAAGTGAAGATTAAGGAGTGAAGGGTGAAACTTGCAGTGAATTAATGCTGTCTACGATCCAAATTTTAGGGTAACACAATAATCAGTTTGAATGGTCCAATGTGTTCATGACTGGTGTGTTGTACTTGATTCATTGCATCCTGATTTATTCTCATATAACATAATAACTGAATATGAAATTAACTTACAGATAATTGGTGTTGTTGATTTCCTAAACTGCCATGTGACTAAGGTGATCAGATACAAAAACTTTGCAAACAAGTACATTTTACAATACTAAAAAAATCTCATTACTATATGCAGGATCACACAACTGGGAAGCTGTAATAATTTTAATTATTTAGTAAGCATATAGTGAAAGCTAGATTGTGGCTATGAAGTGGAGAGACACACCACCTTATACATGCGATACTTCAGTTATAAGATGGCTTTAATTTAAAATTGCTGTGAAATTGAAGTCACTTCTTGAAGTCATCGTCATGTAGGCATAGGATACAGACCACCAGGGAAGTAAATAGGCAGAGCATTTTGGAGCATTATAAAATTGCTTGTTTGCAACAGCAGAGGACCTTGTCTAAAGTTCCTTAGTCTTAGTGAGAGAATTAAAATGGATTAAAAGTTTAATGATTTTTTAATTCATTTTTTCCGTCATCCTCAAAATGTTAGTTTTCAAAGCTTACGTTTATTACTGTTGGAACCTCAGTATTAGAACCTTTTCATTTATATTGCTACTATCTGTTGTTTTTCCTTGTATTGCAAATAATGAAACAAAAAAAAGACTGAAAGTATTTTTGTTTGTATTTTTTTCCAAAACTATTTGCTCCAAGGTTGTACAGACATATTCTATTGTATTGTAGCTAAGATATTGTAGTTTTAATAGAAAGAATTAAAACTTTAGTCTTTCTACCTTTGGAAATGGTAACAGTTGATGCGTGTTGGCTGAAAATGTTGTATACAGTGTTTACAAGCTAACAGATTTTACATTTAAATATGTCTGAACAGGTAATGTGGGTATGTAACTTGTGCCGAAAACAACAAGAAATCCTCACAAAATCAGGAGCCTGGTTCTACAACAGCGGATCACATGCACCACAGCAGCCTGACCAAGAAGGCATTAGAGCTCTGCGGAACGAGGAAGCACCTCAAGAGAAGAAAGCAAAACTGCAGGAGCATCCGCAGTACCAAGGACCACCAGGTGACATATCCACACAAGCTTTGGACAAAACCAGATCTCAAGGGCTCACAAGGCAAGACTCAATTAAGAATGGTTCAGCAGTAAAGCATCAAGTATCAAGTGACACATCAGACAGGTAAGACAGTACTTAATGTTTCTTCTGATAAGATCTGATGAATTTATGCTACAAATGTCATTCTATCTTTGAAAATTGTATCTTATTTTTATCCTGTAGCCTATAAAATACATACTGGGCATTTTGTTGGTTTCAGATGGTCATAGCTAATGTTTGCTCTTCATTCCTTCTCACTGAAAAAAATGTGGAACATTACAGTTGCAGTGTGACAGAGTTTGTCCGTGAGCTTGCAACTTGGTCCAATCATGGTCAGTGTGCTGTGCAGAATGTTACCATACTTCTTTTGTGGTCCTTAACTTTATAGCAAAGTTTTAGAAGTCCAAAATAGGACTCAAAAAGGCAGATTAATGGAAGACAGTGTCTGTTCAGACTACTGAATTGGAACATCTGGTTGTACTTAGTATATAGTATGGAGGACGGTGAAATCTTAGTGTAATAACCTGAGCCTTTTCGTGGTTTCTCAGTTTCTTGCTGTGAGTTACTGTCATTAGTATAAACATTTTTTCCTTCACTGGTTTGTTAGTGTTACTTGCCTTGTTTGAAACTGTAACTTTATCAGTGCTAATATAGTAAGAGCCGGTTTAGCCAGAGACTGGAGCTGGAACTTCCCTCCCTTTTTCTTCATGTGATTGTACCAAAAGGCACCAAAAACTCTCAACCTCTGTGGGTAGGTTTTACTGGAACACAAAAATAAAAATGGTTTCATTGAATGAATTTAATTTTTTCCTAAACAACACTGGTATAGAACTTTAAATATGGTGGGAAGGGAAAGATGAGAGTGAGTTTGCTCAGGTGTTTCCATGGAAATGATATCCTCACGCGTGTGTGAGAGACCTCCAACTGCCTTGGAATTTGGCAGCCAGAGCAGTATAATCTGGCAGCTTTTCTCTGCTGCCCAGATATGACCTCATTACAGCACTTATTCCGCAAGCTTGAAACAAATTAGACACATATAGTATCTTTTACATTTAGTATAACTAAAATAGTTTTCATTTTTCCTCACCTCTTGTATTCCACCATATTTTATTTCCTATTTTTGGTCTTACATGAGAACAAATTGAATGTAATTAATCCAACCGTTTTTGTTTAACTTATTCTGCCTATTGCTGTTTGCTCTGATTTTGGCTGTTGGGTTCAGTAGTCATCCTGAGTGCTCCCCAGTTATATCTGTAGTCTCTGAAAAACACAGCTGGCACCCTAGCTTGACACTAGGGAGCAGGAGAGACAGACTGATTCTCTTGTGGTTCATTTTCGCCCCTTAATTTTGCCAGGAAATTGATATGATAGATAATGTGATAACAAAAAAATTGCATAACCTTGTTAGCAGCAACAATTTAACACTGAAAGTGTTTTTATGTTATATGCATGCAGAAATATGGAGGGAGTGATAAATAAATATATAATTCAAATATGCTATATGCATTTACCCTAAGTAGAGGTAAATGATAAACATGGACAGTATAAAGTAATATTTGCCAGCAGGAAGAATGTAGGCTTTGTGCCTGAAATCAGAACTATTTTGCTGATTGTGATAATTTCTACTCAAAATATTAAGTTCAAATAGGTTTTTCAATCATTAACCTCTCCATGTTTTATTTGGATAATGCTGATGTTCCCTAATTAGCATATGAAAGTATGCTTAGAATAGGATATATATTGTACACTACTGAAGGATAGAGGGTCTTCTGAATAATTTTCTTCTCTGATATTCCTCACATTGACTTTTTTTTTTTCTGGACCTAATGAAAATGACTCCTCTGTGATGCCCAATCAAAGTATTACTGGTCAAATGGGCTTTTAGAGAATATCAACAGCTCTGAGAGAGACTACCCCAGAATTCAGTGGTGGGGAGAGGCTTTAAGTTTGGATCTATACATGTTGTGGTGCCATTGCTATTCTCATCAATAGTACCAGAAAGGCTTACAATTTGTGTTGGTTTTGGCTGGGGTAGAGTTAATTTTCTTCACAGTGGCTGGTATGAGGCTGTGTTTTGGATTTGTGCTGAACTCAGGGTTGATAATATAGAGATGTTTTTATTATTGCTGAGCAGGACTTACACAGAGCCAAGGCCTTTTCTGCTTCTTGTACTGCCACACTGGTGAGGAAGCTGGGGATGCATGGGAGACTGGGAGAAGACACAACACCTGTCCTGAGCTGGAACAGGTGACCCAAACTGACCAAAGGGATATGCCATACCATGTGATATAATATTCAGTAAGTAAATTGGGGGAAGAAGAAGGAAGGGGGATGTTTGGAGTGATGCCCTTTGTCTTCCCAAGCCACCATTGCACCTGATGGGAGCCTGCTCTCCTGGAGATGGCTGAACACCTCCCTGTCCTTGTTTTGCTTTGCTTGTGTGAGTGGCTTTTACTTTACCTCTTAAACTGTCTTTCTCTCAACTCCTGACTTTTCTATCTTTTCTGAATCTCTCCCCCATCTCACTGGAAGGGAGTAAACAAGCAGCTGTGTGGTACTGGTTTGCTGGCTGGGCTTTAAACCATGGCACACTTTGATTACATTCAACTACCTTTAAGAGCAGAAGATAATATATTCTGAAGTTATGCATAGGACATATATATATCCTAATTTGATTTACTTTTAATATTAAAATTTATAAATCTATGTATGCTATGCTTATTGTTATTGATCAAATTAAGAAAGATAATTTTGTCTCTTTGAAACTTGCTGTTGTGGTCAAACAATTATATACAGTTTTCCTAAGGGGCTTCTGTCTTCTTTTAGAATATTTCATGTTATAGGGTTTGGGGTTTTTTTAACATTAACTGAAATAACCAACCAATAGAGAAAAATATTATATGGGAGATCTTCATGACAAGTTTTTTTTCCCTATTCTTAACCTAGGTATATGCAGAAATTGAGCAACTAACTAGCATGTTAGACCATTTGCCTATATGAAGGATGAAGGAGTTCTTTGAGAAAAAAATGGCCATTCAAAATGTCCAAAATTATAAGGGAATAAATAAAAAAGTCTCAAGTATTTAGAAGTGATTGTTGCTTGCCTTGCACAATCACAAAATGGAAGTAAGTACAATGTGAGAACTATATTTTCTGTCTCATTTTTCATCCCAAGAACATTAGTTTTGCCGGAAAAAAGTTTAAAATCTTAAAAACAATAACCACTTGTGGAAAAAAAGGTATTGTTAAGACTTTATACGCTTGGGTTATGATTTGAATAGAAAGGTAAACTGTAATTTTTTTATCAAAGTTTTTTTAACATTTGCAGCTTCCATGGGTGTTGCAGCTATCGTTGCTTAGTAGTTCTTTAAATCAAGTATCATATATCTTATCTTGGTCTTCTGGAGACAAGTTGGTCACAGAGTAAAGGGCAACATTCACTCGTTTAATCTCAAGATCATCAATGTCCTTTCTCATTCCTCACTAGGTCTTTTCTGGTTGTGCTTTTTTGTTTTTCCATTCTTGAGTAGTACTCACCATATTTTTTTTCCCTGTTTTTTTTACTAATATTATTCTTCATTAAAATTTTATTGTTTCAACCATTAGATTAGTATTCTGTTTCCTTGATGTAAGCTAGAGTCCCATTTGCAATCGATAGATCCCAGCCTGTTTAGACAAATAGATAAGTACTTGATCATAGATCTTCTCTGACTAATCTGTAGTTTGTTGCCTGAAGAAGCCTAGGATTATTTTGGGTTGCACTTTCTCCAAGGATGTTTTTCTTATATTGGATTTATTACAGAAGAAAGTAAAATGAAAAAAAAATGTTCAGAAGCAAGTTGTACTTACCAAGAGCAGAACAGTTGTCCATTACTCTTTTTTTTCCCAGTTCATATAACAGAATCATAGCATGGCTTAGACCGAAACCTTAAAATAATCTAGATCCACCCCACCTGCCCTGGGCTAAGACACCTTCCACTGGACCAGGTTGCTCTAAGCTCCATCCAGCCTGACCTTGAACACTTCCAGAAATGAGGCATCCACAGCTTTTCTGGACAATCTGTTCCAGTGCCTCAACACCCTCACAGTAAAGATTTTCTTCCTTATATCTAGCCTAAATCTACCCTCTTTCAGTTTAAATTATTTACCACAGTATTTATAATCTTATGGTGCTTTTACTGCTTTTTATATAGTAAACTTGTGGATAAGGCAGGGGCAGCAGGCACACGTGTATGATTCAGTAAATGACCATGGTGTATTTGCCATTGTTTGGGGTGAGACTGATGTAATTTGTACCACATGGAGGTTTCATGTTAAGCACAGTTGAACTGTAACCATATGTAGTGGTTTTCACAGACTTGTGTGCAGGTTATATGGATGCTGATACAGTGTAACACTACATTCTCTGAAAACTGCAAAATGGTGTGAATCAAAGAAATGCAAAATATTAAGTAATCCATAGACTCAGAAGGTCTATTCTGAGGTTTGCTAAGCACAGATGGTAGATTTATGGCTGCAGTTCTTTGATTTGCAGATTCACGTTAATTCTGGATTAGGCAAAGGGGTCCAATTTTATTTTATTTTCATCAAGATCTTTCATGTAGTCTGTTGTTCCCAAGACGTACACTACTCATTGTACAATATGTGTTTTCTTTCTAGCAGGAAAATCATTTGAACAGACATAATCTTTTTTTCCAGTCATTTTGCAGCAGGCAATCAGCTTGTAAAATGGTTGGTTTCTTCATTCCAAAACCTATGTTTATAATGTCCTATTAAAACGTATATAACATCCTAATATTAAAATCTGAGAAACAGGGAATCTTAATGCTGATATGAAGCTTTTTTATTTGTCATTCTCTTTGCCTGAATTGTTAGATCTTTAGGCGGTGTTGCCATATGTGGCTTGTAAAAGAATTATTTTTCTTACTCTTAGTAGGATCCTTTGTAAAGCCATTTCAGTAATTTTCCACATATGAACTCAGTGTTTTAAACTGTAAATATTTTGTGACATTCCAGAGGCATTGCTTCACACACCCTTAGTTCTGTACATATCCATAGCTCTTTTAAAGTAGTGAACGACTCATGCATCTTCCCAAAGCAAGGTTACGATGACACAGCTATTAATATATATCTGAAATGGTGTTATGTAGTTCAGGTAGATGTGAATTTTTCAGGGTTTAAAAAAATTATTGTTATTTTCCCTAATCTGTATTTTATTAAACCAAAATATTTTTCAAAGTTTGAAAATAACATTAATTTTGCAATATATATTTGTAATGAATTATATTAGTGCAAGAAAATCTTCCTCAAGAATATTTTTCTGAGATTCAATAAAAAAAAGAAAATGAAAATATTGTGAGAAAGTTCATTTTCATGTGTCACGAGTCAATTTATTCCTGCTACATCTATCAGAGGGTGAGCCTTGTCACAAAAGGAGAATTGGTTCTTGGTATAGGAAAAGATCATGATGTGTAAGCTCTTGATCTGAAGCAAGACTAATAAATAAAGCTGCCTGAACCCTTTTCAGATTAACTGTAAGGATATGAGATTAAATCATAAAAACCAGAATGAAAACAACGAATTGAGAGAGTGAGCAGCTGCAGAGTTGCACAACAGCGGTATTTATTTTCCAGGCCAGCAGACGCAGTAAAGATATATCCTACCTCCCTCTTCCTTGTCTTTTCCTTTCAGAGATACATATGTATTTGGGGGTTTATTTTCTATCAATCCTCTTACCTCAGAAAAACAAAAAGAGGATTTTTAGAATGGTTTCCACACACTATATAGTGGGCTTGGAGAATGCATTTTATTCTGAGTAAGAAATGTAAACTAAAGTGTTGAGGCTGCTTGGGTCTGAAGATGCAGGAGTTATGCATGTATTCTTTATGAAATGTATACATGTGCTTCCCACATATAAAGACTTTATTCTATTGTGTTACCAATGGCAGTAGCATGAAAGTGGTTTCCCGTATCCCTTTCCTTCTGTTCTTGGGAGGAATGCCAGTATGAGCTGGGAGCGGAGGATCTGTCTTTTGGGACTGCAGTTGGGGATGTCAGGGTGTGAACAGAGAGGAAAAAAGAGACCAAAACAAGAGAGAAAAGGAGGAGAGAGGAAAAAGTAGGCATAAGTGAGATGAGAAACATGAAAGAGCATCATGAATTAAAAAGTGAAAATGTGTGTCCATCTGTTTCATGTTTGTATCTTTTTAAAATGATTCTTCTTTAATTGTTGGAACATGAACAACTGACACTGAGAACAGCACTGATTGTAGTTTATTGCAATTTAAAATATGACAGTGTAACATTAAAGTCAGTCAATTATACTTCTTTTGGAAAGGCTGAAAACTGCCCGTTTCTTGAGATTATAACTATTTTTCTTCTGCGACACTTGTGACACATCATTGTAGTGCAACCTCTGATTTTGATTGTTTCTATTTCTGAGTACCTGAGTTGATACATTTCTAGGCCAGATGTGTTAAAATCTCTTTACTTGGACCCGTGGAGACTAAACATATTTGAAAGCAAAGTATGTTACCAGATTCTCAAGTAAAATAGAGGTGTTTTAACTTTTTTACCTTTTTTTTTTACCTGATGACATATTTAAAGACAGTGAAAAATATTAAAATACTTGTGTAGAGACAGTATTTAAGAAAAGTGTTGGTATTCAAGAGTCAGACTGATAACGCTGTGTGCAGATTTGTTCATGCTCAGAAGTATCTGTTAAGGACAGCAGGGTCTCTAAGCCTTTTAGAATTCTTTATGTAAGACACAAAAAAACTATATGATCTTTTTTTTAGCATTTTTGATCACCACAGTAGCAAAACTTCAACAATTGTTGAAAAGCATAATTATGTTCTTTCACTTAATAAATAAATCTAATACTCGGTACAAGAATTTTGCAGGTTGAGTTTGAAATTGAATCAGTATTCTTTTCCATGCATGACTGCAAAGAGCTCACAGTGACTTTCCCTGGTGCTAGAACAGGATGCAAAGGGCTTTAGAGGTACCCTACAGTATTTTTAACATATTAACTAAACATTTTAAGTTTTACAGGATTTGAACTACGTCTGAATAATGTTTTATATTCATTTTCCTACTCCCATTCCAGCATTTTTTACCACTTTAATAGTCCTTAGAGCTTTAAAGTAAAACCAATGTCAATCTGAAAACTAGTCTCTAGTTTTGCTTTTGTTTCTTGTGCTTTCATTTCATTGTATGCTTTCTGTGATTCTTGAGATAATAGTTTAGAACAAATAAATTAGTTTTTTCTTCGCAGAACTGCTCTTTTAATTATTCAGTTCATCTACACATAGGTTTAAGGGTGTGAATCAGCACTTCATGGCTGTTCCAGTTTTCAGGTAGAAGCTGAAGTTAAGTTTATCTGCTGTCTCAATCTGTAATGACATTAAAAAGTAATTTAATAATAATTGTGACCAGAGGAAGCAATAGAAATTTATGGGAAAAGAGCCAGAGAAAATGCAGTATTTGATTATTAAGAAGTACCTTGGGTGCAGGAAAGTCAGAAATCCTTTAGTTCAGAAATTGTAATGAAATAATTAGACACTTATCACAAGGATTAAGCTACACCAATTTATGACCATGAGTAAAGATTTTGATCTCATTTATAATGCAAGGTCTCTGTAAGGAGTACCTGAATGATGTTTACATTATCTATTTACAGTCCAGACTACCAATAGCAGGTACACTTTGTTTCTACTGTCATTATTAGGTTGCAATGGGTTGTTAGCACATGCATTCTGTTCTAATTTCTGGAAAAGAGGTGGAGCTTTTTCTCTCTGTTACCTTTGCAGAACTGCCTGTTTTCTGAGAAATGAAATTCCTTGTACACTTCGTCTCCTAAGGTTGGTTTTATGGATCTCCTGCTCACATGAACAATGTCAACACTGACACAATGTTCAGGACTGTGACTTCAGTGTGGTTTTTTCTGAGCTGTGTATCACTTCCCTCCCTCCCCTTTTATTTTCTCTAACTGATTATGTTTTATTAAAAGATAGCTTTTATTATTATTTTAAGTAGAGTCTTTATCTAGCTATAGAACCTGTATCGAGTAGCATTGGGCTTCTGACCAATGGTAGTTACAATTTGGCATCCTTTTTTTTTTGAGAAAGGTAATCTGTTTGGAGAAGAGAGAAAGAGAAGAGGAAAATTCTGTACCTGTAGCAGAAATAACCTACCTTAATAAACAGTCTGAAATGATGTCTTCTTTTTCAAACACTAGAGTGTTTTAATTAAGAACATAACAAAAATATTTAATTCCACCTTTATGTGACAATGTGAACTCAGCTGCAATCATTCTCCGCAGTGAGCTAATCTCATGTTGATTTCAGGGAATTTCATTTTCAGAATTTGCAGTAGAGTGCCTGTTCAAAAATAATTCCATGGCAACACTTAATTTTTTTCTCAATTGACATTTGTTGCATGTTGCTTATTTAAAGCTATCAGTTACTATTTGACTTTTCTCAATCTTCAGCTCAGGGAGGTCTGGATATTCAGTGCTGATATTTGGTATCTTTGAAGAGGAGTTTGGCCTTCCATTGCAGTGTTAGATTTCTGAATAGCACAGCTGTGTTCTACCTGTGCTAAAAGACTGTTGATAACCTAAATCTGTAATCACAGATATCATCTGTACCATAATATTGAATATTTTTATTAAGTACTGACTGCAGCTAACATTTATGAAACTAAATGTAGTTTTGCTTTTAACTAAACTGATCCTGTACAAAAGTAATATCAGAAAAAACTGAAAGTAATAGCATTTATAAATTATTTTTTAAAATTAATGAGGCCAGTACTCTGGGTTGAGCATCTCTTCTTGAAATGCAGTTTTGTTGACTTTTCATAAACTTGAATGTTAGAGCTCATTGTGTGCTCATAATCTGTAGTTGTACTGTCCTCTGTTCTTTGGAGGCTAAGAACTCTTCAGAAGTATAAATAACAGATTTTTAAAAATTTCATATTTTAAAAAAATGGTGTGTAAAGGTAAATAAGATACATCTCTGGAGTTTAGCTGAGGGAAATGTCTAACATTTCATAAAGAATTCTGCTACGTGAAGTGTAACAGCACAGAACTCTTTCTCACGGGAATTCTACTGAAAGTTTTATAAATATAAAATAAGTTTCATGTTTATGAGAGTGGCTTTTGGAAACAGGCGGTCAGAGTTCTGTCCAATCAGTCCCAGGGGGGTGGACTAGTTTCATCCAACGCGAATAGCTTTCTTGCGTGTATATAAATCTGTTAATAATTAAATAAATTCACTTAACATTCTCTCAAATTGCTGAGTCCCTTTGCTCCGCTTTCGGTCCAACTGCGACAGTCAAGTTTATTGTTTCTAGCAGCCAAGTCGTTCTGGGATCTGCAGTAAGCAATTCAATGAATGGCTTTTTGTTTTCATACTTTTCACCACAGCTGTATAGAGTGAAATAAATAAATAAAAAAAGAGACTGCATAGTTGTTACTGGTGCAAATTCTTTGGCTTTTCCTTTGTGTCTCTAGAAGTCACAAATGATAAAGAAATCACTTCTGTAGTGCAATTTAGTTGTCACTTATCTTTTACATGGTAAGATTAAAAATTTTAGTAACTGTCAATCTATTTTATTAAGTCAGATTTGAGGAAAACCTGTAACAAAAATGAATGTAACAGGACCAGGGTGACCATATTTTCCTAATTCAAAGTTACATTATTAAGCAATATGGTTTTGTTTTCTACCTTGTCTTTAGCATGATTACTCTGTTTCTTTTTCTGCTCCTTCTTCAAGACAAATCCTTTCATCTCTTTTTCTACTCTGAAATGTCCTTATGGAATTAGTTAGTTAGTTATTTTATTACCTCATTTCTTTTGTGTATCACTATCTCTTTCTCACTGGTGTGAGAAACAAAACCAAACTGGCTAGACATTGAAAGTGCTTTCAAAGATATACCCATGATCTTTTTTCACCTAAAGACAGACATTCTTTTCTTCTCTAAGCCACTTCTTTTACTTTCCCCTTGATGTAGGTCACTTCTTTTGCTCACTTTACAACCAACAATTCTACAACCATTCCTAAGTGTCCTTTCAGTTTTATGGTGAAGTAATTGGACACTTCTTTCCCAAGCTTTGAGAAATATTAATTTTGTGCCTTTCAAAAAAACCCAGACCTCTGTACATCCTTTACTAACCAGAATGAAGTCAGCTACAGACATTTTAAGGGAATAGTTTCAGCAAATTAGTGCAGTACAATGTCATTTCAAGTTAAGTAGAAAATGTAGGTGACCTGAAGTCAGTGACTCTTAAAATGGAGTTTTAAAAGCCAAGGTAATGTTTATATATGATATGCAGTGGGTTGTGTATACATGTGACTTGTTCTGACTTCCTGCACTATGCAGCACTGTGCCCTGTAATCCTGCTCTGGTGTTTTTAGAAAATGACATCAGCAAGTGCCTGGTTCTACAGCACTGAGCTTCCTGAAAGTGCTATTAGGGACCTCAGAAAGTGTATCATCTTCATAGAATATCAAGAGATTAAGTTGTTCCAAACACAGTTTTCCAAATTTCTGGTCCAGTCTTTTGTCAGCTGGTATTATATGCTTGAATTGATCTCTAGATGTAATTTGTCTGCCTAAGCAAGTTTCTATTATGCAGCTTGTAATAGGACAAACCATGAACTTTGCTGCAGAAATCCCATTTTCCTTGTAAAAAGAAAACGTCAAGGGAAGAGTTCTTATGGTAATGTTGTGATAGAAAGAAATGCATTTTAGCTGCAAGAGGTTACATTTGTAATGACTTTGTGAAAATGCTGGACTTTAAATGACTTCTTGATGATCACTTAAAAAAATTTTAGAAATACCTATCAAGGCAGAGGAGATTAAAGCAAAAAATGTCTGATTTGCGTTATAATGCCAAATAAATTGGGAAGCTTCAGAAAGACATTGCATTCTAAAGTTCCAAATCAGTGCACAAACCTGATTTTTTTTCCAAGAGGTAGATTAATTTTAATTGAATCTTTTTGGCTCTGGCATGAGGTGCTGGGCTGACAAAAAATGACCTGCTTCAGTTGTATCTTTATGCTGCAGTTAGAACTGTGAAAAATATTCAAGCTAGAAGAGGAATCACAATTAGTTCAACAATCTCAGCCCTTGAATATAAGAAATTTGACAACTCAACAGTTAGTTCGGTAATTCCACCTCCTCACTAGGATGAGATAATTGCATTTTATTCCTAAAATGGACATGTAGTGATTAATCTTCCTGTACCTTATTAACAGGGTCTAGAACAAAAAGCTATTCTTGACAGAAACCAAATTTAATTTGTATATGTATTTCTTATAAAGCAATGTATGTTTTGGATGCTTCTCATGTCTCAAGTAAATACAATGAAGACTGAAGAATTGACTTTCAGTTACAATACATATATATATATATATATCAATATTTGATGCAAGAAATTTGATCTTCTGAATAAAGTAAAATTGAAGTAAAGAATAATTTAATTTCTACTCAGCAGAATTTTTTTTTAGTGCAGACATTCTTTCCAAAATTAGAATATCATATAAAGACCCTGAGAACCAGAGTGAGAAGAAAAAGCGGAAGATATGTCACTTAAATAATGGAAAAAATAGGGGTATTTTGTAGATGGGACTCAAACCAAACTCTGGAGCTTTGGATATTTAGTGCAGTACTAATAGTGTCTCAACTTCTCAAAAAATTGTTTTGGATGGTGATAAACTGCATTGCAGTAAGGACTAATGCACTAACATATATCTGGATCATTTTTACCTACTTTACTTCTTTGCTCCTCCTTCAAGTAACTAAGAGCGTGCATAAGAATGTTTGTGTCCTTTTGGTAGACATTCCCAAAAGCTGTCAGTTGTTTTTGGTGTTAAGCCTGGTGAAGCTAACCAAACCAGGAGATTTTGCTCAAGACAAGGATTTTAAATTTCACTCTCTCTGTGGCATACAGATATTTCTTTCAGAAAAATTTTTACCTTTCTGAAAATGAGATTTATTTAGAAATTTATTCTGTGGTATGTCACCAAGTGTCATGAAACCTTACAGTTCCAACAATCAATTATGAAATTAACTCTAACTCCCTTCCCAAATGGCCAGTGCTGCCTTTATTCCACTAAAATAAAACTCCTGTATTAAATGGAAATCTTTCCAAAGTAAAATATTTACATAAGCCTTAGTGCTTATAAAACCCAGGCTCCATGACACTGTCAAATGAAATTAATTCCAGAAGTGTGTGATCATCAGGAAAATATTCTTCTGGTATTCCAATCAGCTGAATTTAGGAGCAACCCAGGAGACCATAAATCTCATAATGACATGAAAGGAAGATAAATTAGTCTCTTTGAACTCATCCCCAAGATATGGAAGGCTCAAGTTTTTAGCCAGTGTACTGAACAGAAAAAATTAATAAACAATCCAATGCATAGATGTGTTGTCATAGCTTCTGTTAAACTAAATGAAAAGACTGATCTTAATCTTACTGTCATTTGGACAATGATCTATCTTTTAGTTTGCACATATATTAGTCTTTGTTTCCATCACAGATCACCTGGACACATTGACACCCAGCACAAGTTTGGGCCTTTAAGGACCAAATCAGCCATGTGAAAGCAGAGATACAGCAATAAATCTCAAGATATTTTCCAAGTGAATAAAAGTAATTTCTAAAATTAATTAAACTCCCAAATTCACTGTGAATGAGAGCCGATTTCTGCAATGTATGACCACCATGGATTTCAAGATCAATGTAACTGTTACTTTCTTTACATAACAAGGAGCTTTTTGATCAGCCTCCTTACCAAAAAACCACTTGTGTAAAGGATCTCATAACTGTGGTAACTGTGTCTTTCATGAAGAAAACATTATCTCTTTATCTGAGTGTGAGATTATTGAAATAATGTCTGTGGTGAGGGCATTTACATAGTTGGTAATCATCATCAGACTGTTGTAGGATTTATTTTTTGCTGACTCTTTGCTTCCTTAAATTTCTGTGACTTGGAGAATAAGGGATCTAAGTACAAACTGCCTGTGAGGACTGAAGAAATCAACTTGCACCTTGAATACCTCATCCTGAAATGGAGTGGAAAGACAGGTATCTGCGAACTGTTAGTGAGTGCGTTTTCAGGTTCTTTTATTAGTATTTTGCATTATTAATCATGCATAATACTTTGTTAGTAGTATTTTAGTATCACTTTTTAGGTTTTTGAAAGGTGAAAAATGTTCACTTTTTATGAAAGTGAAGAACAGAAATCTCTTTTGTAACAGATGAAGTTTTCAGCGCACTGTTTCAAAAATCAGTCAAATCTCTGTTCTAGGCCAGCAGTTCTTGTCTAGTGAGACACATCTCAATGGTGAACCATCCAGAACTGCAGATGAGGCATAAAGCAGGATTCATGTACTATAATGAGCTGCAAGGAAATATCAATTGATTGTAAGTCAGTTGAAGGTAAAATTGGTTGAAATATACTATTCTAAACCACATGTTCTGCAAGGTGCAGCATCTGCTGAATATTGAGCCTTTTGTATCAGTGTGTATTACACATCTCTACTTCTTCAACCAGTGTATGAAAAACTTGATGTTCCTATTGGGTAAAGGAGCTATTCCTTTAGCCAGGGGAATGAAGTCTCACTTAGAACTTTTCTAAATCTGATTCTTCCACCCTAATAGTACTCCTTTAATGCTTTAAGAAATATTATTTATGTATTATATACTATATGTATGGACATGGACAAATGTATATATTCATATTAAAAGGTTAGGATGGCTAGCCATTTCAGTAAACTATCAGAACTCTGAGGAAAGCAGAAGACTGATTATGGGATCATCATTTGACCCAGAGTTTCCAGAAGTTTATTTTGTGATGTAGTGTTTCTCCTGTAGGAAGCTGACCAGTCCTGCAGAAATGAGAAAAAATTAGTAGCATGTATGATTTATTTTAGTACAAAATAGAATCATGCTCTTGCAGGTTGAAGAATTGATTTGTACATTTATTAGACAAATAGGTTGGTTTTTCTTATTTGCCAAATGCAATTTCTGCCTCTAGCTCTTTATATAAATCATGTCTTAGGTTAGGATAGTGGTTTAAAACCCCCATATCCCTGGATTTTAAGGTTTCTTTTCTATATATGACATCTGCCATCAATAGGATTTTGCTAGAAACCAGGAACATCCCTAAAATACCTGTTATATGTGGGGAAAATGCATGAGTTGGAAAAAGGGAGAGAATGCACACATCTGGATTTTTTTACTGATGTGGTGTCAGAACACAGCTAAGGCAGGAACTGGAAAGTGTTCTCAGATCTAGGAATAGAAATGCTACCACAGATTTATAATCCTACCTCCTAAATAAAATAATTAGACAAGCATAAGAGCACTTCATTAAACCTATTTTTGGGTGCTCATGCAATTTTGGGTCATATGATTTTTTCCCCCCACGTTCCTCTTTCTTTCTATTAATTATATAGGAAGAAAAAGGTGACTAGCTTTCTAAACTGCACTCCTTAGTCATCTACATTTAGGTGGGATGAATCTGTGTGTCTTTGTTATTAAGGTCAAACAATCTAAATTCAAGCTCTGAATTTGCCTAAAATCACTAACATCTTTATTATTAAGGATAAACCTCCCTAAGCAAGGAAGACTTAGAAATGCCCAGATCTGGCAAGTGACGCAGAACTAGGCACTGGAGTTCTACTGCAGACCAAGCAAGTTGCATGTATTATGTAATATTCAGAAGCATGAGAAATAAAAAGATAAGAGAAATAATTAAAATGATGCATTTTATGTAATTATTTTCAATTATTCTAGGCGTTGTCATATTTAAATAAAATTTCCCATATTACCTTTCAGCTAATGTATTAAAGAGAATTCCATAGAGAGGTTTGAGAAGCCATAATCTATATTGAGCTAAGGAAATGAACCAATAAGTCAAAATTATTCTTGTTAAAGGTATCTTAAAAATAATTATACTGGGAGGTATACACAGTTGTGAGGCATACTGATTCATTTCAAGAATTAGTACTGTTGTGGTATAGTCTATCACAAGAAGTAACAAAAGGTTTTCAAATTTTAATTTTCCTGTTTCTCTTGTCAATTTGTTTGGTTTTTTCCTATGTCTTACTCATCCTCAAATGCACAATTTGTGTGTGGTCAGTGCCAGTTTTTGTATGTGTCCATACCAGGCCTAACAGTAGGATTTCCCAAGTGAACATATGGCACATTTCCTATTATCTGTGTAAGGAACAAAGTTAGACCTACCACAGTGTCATCCGTGTTTTAAAAAATGTAGAATTATTTTATCAATAAAAGTATTTGTTGTAAGTCATCTGGCACTTAACTTTCACAAGTCTTTATTTTTGCCTTTCATAGATTTAGAATTTCATTAAACAGAAACTGATAAAAAAATAATAAAATCTCAGCTTCCAAGTATTTTATTTGTAGAATGTATTCTTTCCTTA
Source organism: Orthonyx spaldingii (assembly GCA_013397795.1). Taxonomy (NCBI): domain Eukaryota; kingdom Metazoa; phylum Chordata; class Aves; order Passeriformes; family Orthonychidae; genus Orthonyx; species Orthonyx spaldingii. Next base: position 1,817,822 of record VZTJ01006312.1, on the reverse strand, counting down.
CTAGTATGTATATAGGCAAAATACCACGTTTAACTTGCTTGCCACTTTTTAGAAAGTTTTAAAGCCATACTGATCACTGGATCATGATTATTTCTTTCATTTACTTAGACCATGATTAGATGCAGGGAAATGAGTTACTTTGTGTCCTCAAAGAACTCGGCACACCTGATTAAGGACAGTTGGCCCTTTTCTGGTTAGGAAGTCCAAAGCTGATCTGGAACTTCCCATCAAGACTTGGCTTTTTGGGCTGATGTACTTTGCTCTCCTTAACTTCGTTGAGAATCTATAGATGTCAAGGTTAGTTTCGTCTTTTACTAAAAAGTAGACAGTTGCTTACCTTTTTTTCCCTGTGTGTTGAAGGCATAAGTACTGATAATTTTCAGAGATGGAAATATCCAGATACCTGTAAAGGTGCTAAAGGTAAACTGACAGCTTATTTTATCCTCAATGTAAGTAGGTTAATCAGAGCATCCTCTTAACCATTTTGAGTATTGTTGTGCTTGCTGGGTGAGTTCGTGACTGAGGAACAGTGCACAGACTGCTTCCATTGGCACTAGAGCAGTTCCAATATTTGGAAACGTGCTAGAGGCATAGTGTTGAACTGCGCTTTTGGGCCATAGTCCAAAGACTGTTGGCATGCAGTGTTATCCCTGATTTCACTGGAATTAGGCTACTTAAACAGTTGATGCTACAAGGAGTGTAGCTCAACAGACTTTGGAACAGCAAAGTTCTAGTATCATACACAGCAAGTAAGAGAAGGGCTTGGGATCCACACCTCTTGTGTGGACTACTGACATTACTCTTACCTGCAATCTTAATCACATCACTTAAGCTTTGTATCCTAAAGTATTTAATAGAGAATAAGCTTACAAGGTTTGTGATAATCAATTGTTTTTTGAAGCTTTTTCTAAGGACAAATTATTATTATTTCATTGTTTGGTATTACTGCTGGTGGAACAGGAGATAAACTTTTGTGAGTCCTTTGTGCATGGGATTTCACAAACAGCAAGTCCAATGGAAAACGAAGAAGAGGAAGTTAAATACAACTGGGAGGCAGTTCCATGAGCTCCAGAATCAGTACAGCCTATAATGGCATCTCATGTTTTTCTGTACTAATTCTTCTGTGATGTGATGGAGGACCACAGCAACTTAAGTATCTTTTTCTATCACTTTTGATAATTTTGTCCAAGTTCAGATGGCAGTGTTGTGGCTATTTACTGACCATACTCTGACCATCTTTCTGCTGTGAAAGTCAATGGGTAATGACTCTCAGTTCTACCCACTCTTCCTCTATGCACACTGACTTGGGTCTTTCTGCTCCTATGATGATACAAATTTTTACAGAGCTTGCTGGAGTTTAACGGTATAAATATTTATGCCCTATGAAATTAACCAGTCTCCTCAAGCATATTAGTCAGGATGATAGATTGTAATATAGAGGAAAAAAGAGATAAACATACTGTCCAGGTTTTTAAGTCTCATCTATTGGCTTAAACTGTGTAACTTATACTAAAGAGAGAGTATGGACTACTTTCAAATGGCTACATGGGAGATATATGAAGAAGGACACTGAAAAGAATTAGATGAATATAGATGGAATGCCTCAAAAATTAAAGAAACAAAGAAACATGAAGATACTGAGAATAAAACACAAGAAAGAAAACCCAATGTTATATGGTGTAAGATGAAGATGAATTTGCTTTCTTTTACATTACTATACATTGGTAGTGGATATTTTCTGGAACAAGGTTTGGTCTCTTAGCTGGAATTTCAGTATCTTCCATTGTAGATCTGTGACCTGACTACCAAGGATTAAAATCAGTATCACTTTTCCATTCTTGATTAATGTTTAACTCAGTGAATTAAATAGTTCTTTCAATATTTAATCATTTTACGAGAGAGAGAACAGCGCCAACAGCAAAGACAAATTCCCTTAGGAATAACCAGGGGGGCATTGATAAGAACTTTGTGGGCATATTTTAGGAAGCCAGTAGAGAAACCTGGGACTCAGTTTTCCATGCTTCCAAACACTGTTCTAACTGCCCAACTACCTGTAATAAGAAGAATGGTGCATTTTGAATGACTGCTCAGGCACCAGCTCAACGAGAGGATTCATTTTTACAGTTCTTGGACAGAGACTGATGCTTCCCTGTAGCCTGGATTTAGGTACTTTTATCCTTTTGGGGTTGAGGCTTTATCAGTATCCCTTTCTTTATTATTTACTATAGTAGGTATTGAGAATACTGGCTTCTATGGCTCTTATTGTTATGTGTTTAAACTTACAGTTGTAGATTTTGCATTAGTTTTTAAACTTCTCTTGTGAAACTGAATCTTTGATCATTGATGTGATGAAATACAAATGTGGGTGTGCTTTATCCCAAAAGAAAGTCTGCTTGCATTTCACTTGAGGTGGTGAAGTGAAATGTTCATCCTTGAATGGAATTTCCAATAGTCCTAAAAATCATATCCTACCTTGGAGCATCAGTTTTCTGACCCAGAATGAGTAGTCTTATAAACAGTAATAATACAACACCATCTGATGTCCAAGGCCACTGTTGTTAACTTACCTGTTTGAAAAGAATTTGTTCAGAAGGTTTTTCTTTTCATAATGAATGTCAGTCAAAAATTTTTAATCATGAGTATTTAAATGCTTTGATAAAGACATATTGGAGAGCAATGATGGTATAATACAGGTATTTATGTGCTATTAATTATAAAATTTTATTGAGTATCTAGATAGAAAAACCAGTAGATGTTAGACTTTCTGTATATTTAAAAAATCCCACTTTTATCCCCAAACACCGAGTGACTGAACTCTACCATTTTCTTCTGCATTTCCATCAAACTATATGTACATTCTATTCAGTAGATTGGAATGGAATTGAATCCAAAATTGTTCTTGATAGTATCTTTTATCACAGAAAAATCTTTGCCTTATAAGATGTAATATAGCTTTAATAAGGTTGTATGACTTTACCTTGTTTTAAATACAACCTCCTGTGAAATCTTTTTTATATGCCTATAATAAGAAGTGATGCATGTAAGCAATGTTTAAGATAACTTCTACATATTGACAACTTAATAGATTTACCTTCCAGAAACATGGAATCAATTCAAGGAAGTTTAATCTTGTGTTTGAAATAGAAATATTTTATATAAATTGAAAAATATCCATATTTGGGAATTTTCTAGAATAATTTTCTTCCTAAAAACTTGTAGCTCGTGGGTGTTTATTAAGATGCAGTTTGGCTGCAGAGAGAGGTATCTGTATGGACCTCAGTGTAGCTTGGCTTAATGGATCCAATGATGCTTTCCCAGGCTTGTCTTTTCACTTTGAAATAGGCTGTCAGCCATGTCAGGTAGTTTTCCAGACTATCTGGTACTTGTTTTCCTCTTTCTCTGCAATATTGTTAAAGTACTTGGTCGAAATGAAATTTATTATTATTATACTATAAATAGCAAGAGTGTGTACATATATATTTTTGCAAGTAGAAATACACCAAATACCACAATAAAGATCACTGTCAAAATTATTTTAATGAGGCCCTTAAAGGATAGGAAATGCTAGAAACACAAGTGCTTGAGCAGTGCTTGGCTTACCTGGTGCTTATTAAGACGCAGTTAGGGGTGTTCCAAAAAAAAGGAAGCCTGTGCATATAGAAGCTCTTTCTCTTCTAATACGGGTATTGGAGAGTGTAGAGTGAGAGCCCTGAAGAACAGAAAAGGAGATCTCGAGATAAATATCAAATAGGTAGAAAACTAATCCCTATCTTTTTGAACATTCTCATGTGAAGCTTTTAATTTAGGAATGCGGAGGGTATAATTTCCTGAATCTTAGAAATTACGCTAAATCACTGCCCTTCACAATACACATTTTTTTAGTATAAGAAACTGACATATTTGAAGATCCATAACAACACTGACATAAGGTAACTAGTGTCTGTACTATTTTGTTCTCAAACAATATCAATGTACAGAAAATAAATTTTAGGCGTGGTTCTACAAGCTTCTTTTGATTGTCAGTTGCAATCTGGTTCTCAAAGGATGGGTATTTCAGAGGCTAGAGCCTACTCTACTCATCCTCCTTCATTCCCATTCCCTTCAGCCTCTTCTTAGGTCTCCTTGCTTCCTTGATTCTTCTCAGATGAATGATGAAATTTTGGAAAAGGTGGAAGTACCTAAAAAGAGATGTTAATAGGAAGTCCACATTATTGGGTCAATACAATACTATAGGGCACATAATAAATATAGGAAGCAATTGTTTATTGGCTAAAGGGTCTCTTGGAGTGCGTTAGAAGGGTCAGGAAATAAAGGCAATTCTGTTTTATTCTGTACCATTCATTTTTTGAAATAACAAATAGTATTTTAAAACAACAGTAAATTCAGTTTTGCACAAACCCCATTTCATTTTAGCTGAATTTTCTGCTAGCAGCAACTATGAAATATTTGCCTTTAAAAGTATTCTTTTACTTTTATTTTTCCCTATGAAACAGTTTACATGCATGAGTTTCTGCAGAGTACTCTTTATTCCTTACCCCAAAATTAAATTAAAAATTTAAAAGTTTTAAATATGTCTTTTGTCCATAGTATTACAACAATCTTAAAAAAATAAGAATAAGAAAAAAAAAAGTGATAACTTCCATTTTAAATATTTGAGGATGAAGACATAGAAAAATGAATGTCAAATGTTCAGAACTTGGTTGCAACTACAGGAGCATTTTGACTGTGATGACCGTTCATAAGGCACACACCAAAATGGTAATGTACTTGAAATATATGATAAAATACTGGTCTTGTACCTAGTCCATGGCCAACATTGAATGGTTAAGTGGTGGATATTATACTGACTGGAATGACTTGAATCCTTCGTGACAAGACAATCCTGTTTCTTGGAGCAGATAAGAAAATTTGGGGTTTTTTTGGTGGAATGAACGTAAAGGCAGATTTTCTTACATTCTTACATTTTCTTACATGAATTCTCTGTAATATAGGCAAGGTGGTTACCAAGTATTACTTTTTCATTTTATTATAGCAAGATAGCCACAAATACTCATCAGTTCCCACTTCAGCATCTCAAAATTTACAGGCTTTGACAGACATATAGCCTGTTATTTTTATCACAAATTGTAATACATTGCTCAAATACAAATGCTTCCATAATGCACAGTATGCTATGGACAGAAAAACAGATACTAGAAACTATTTTGGATAGTATTTTGTAGGGTTTCAGAAGAGTTTTGCAGACAGCTTTATTAGCAGATATTTTTATGATTTTCTAAAAAATATTTAACATGGCTAGTAGTGGGAAGTTGTATATATCTTTTTTAGGGAGCCAGGAGATGAATTTGTTCCACTTTCTTTTTTCTTTTGAAATCTGTGGTGTAGGTGCCATCCTTCTGGCCAAAGAAGCCTGGATGGCTTCTTCCTTCTGAGCATATCAACACACTTGAATTAGCTGGAAAGATGCTTAGTGCCCACATCATCCGAGATTCAAATTGCTTTCAGTGGAAGAGCTTTAGTAATGGCCCTCATTTTATGTTGGTTTATTTAGAAATTTTGTAATTAGTGCTAGGATGTTAAAAGCTGTGGATAGAAAATGAGATATTATAAAGAAAATGTTTTTAATTGTTATTTTTCAAATTGACAGTGATAAAATATTTTCTGTACTGTTATGTAATGTCATCCTCTGGCACAAGCATTGAAAGAAAAGAGGAAAAATTGGTTTTTAGTCAGGGATACTTCTTTTTTGTACATTTCATGTTATTCACAGTGCATATCACGTTGCAAAATCTCTGTTCTGTTAGACGACTGATTCAGCTTCTTGCTCTTTGATATCTGATACTTACGTGTACCAGTACACAGGCTCCTAAAATAGTGGGTTTTCCTGGAAGCAGACAAGTTTGGAACACCCTAAGAAGTGATTGATTTTCCCCAGTTCTATCATGGCTGATTCAGTGCAATAAACTTTTAAAAGATACTGAAGACGTCTCATTTTGAAATGCAGTGCTTATATATCATGCAGCCATTGCTTTTAGTAATTGTTCAAGTTGGTAAATCATTGCCTTGATGCTGTATATACAGTCCCTGGCAGAGTGGTTACGTATAGAATGTGTACTGTTTGCTTCAGGCATGAACTGATACTACATTTAAATGCTTGCAGTGAAAAACCTGTTATCTCAGATACAGTATAGCTTTTCAGATCTGAGACGAAAGATCTATTGTTACAGTCTCAGTGCTACATGTTGTTTATTATGTGAAGAATATTTTTAGAGTGGTCTTTCTGCCCTTTAGAGCTGCCTTTACATTAAAAAAGAATTAGGAATTCTACATATATGGTCACGGATATTAGTCATTTTTACAGGGGAGGGAAGGAGGAGGGGAAGATGCAGAAATCCTCCTCCTCTTAGACAGTAGTAACAGTGTGAGGATGCCTTGTCCTCCTTTTTTTTTCACTTCTGAGATTTTATTGCTGGCAGCCAGATGTGCTGAAACTCCTGACGACAGCATCTATTCACTGCGTGTTTTTAATAGGCTTAGAGAAATATGAGTAGAGTACATGAAAGCAGCTCAGCTTCACACTTCAGCAGGGAATGCCCAAAAAGCTTACTGCTGTTTAGAATTCTCGCTACAGTCAGGAGAAAGCCGCTCGGGTGCTAAATCTTCTACGACTGAATTAGAAGAATAATGACTGTACAATTAACTATCAGCCCATGCTCATTTAGGCACAGTTTTTACAGAGATCAGGAGAAATATGGAACTTGATTGGCATATTTGTATTTGATGGTGTGTACAAAATAGATGACTTTTAAGACAGGTGGTGAAGAAAAATAGAAGGGAAAGAGAGAAAATGCAATTTGAAACACTGCGCCAGGTCTGCAATTCTGTTTTATCTCATTTTCATGGGGTTTTCTCATCCCCTCCAAATATTTTACAAAATGATCTTTTTGGACAAACGTTGAACAACACTAGGTAAGTAGAAATGAAACATTTTTGCTTTATCATTTCTATTTTTATGCTGATGGAATATATTTGCATGCTTTTCTGTGGGGTACTTTTATAATTGCACTCCTAGAGATTAATATTTCTATGGTAGCAGTGAGTCTGTTAGTGTTTTTATGTTTTATGTAAGGATTTATATGAGAACCCAGTCTGCAGAAATAAAGCCAGCAAAGATACAATAAAATATTTAAGATGGTTATGTATCTTTCAAGTACATTAGCTGCCATTAGAAGCTAGCATTATTAGCTGTAATCCTTAAAGCATATTAAATATTCATAAACAAATTTGTCAGAGCAAATGATTTCTATGTGGATATGGCAGTGAAAAGATTAAATGCTCAGGGATGTGTCTGTTTAACCATACACAACTTATTGGAAAATGCAAATTAGTAGTCTTGCATACCTTTTGCAAAATATAAAGCAGTTTCTTATTTTTAGAAGATTTTGATCCTGTGTGTGATGCTTTTCAATAATCTTTTTAACTGGCCAAATTATAGCTGATTAGTGGATGCTTTGCAGCAGGTCAGTCAGTTCTGTAGGGTATCCTTTTGTGAATAGCTGTTGTTTTGTGGGAATTAGAAATGACAGGGTGAAGTTGTTTATTGGTGTGAGGCAGTTATTGAATTGGTTTCTTAGGATTTTTGGAGGAGTAAAATGAATTAATAATGCCTCATTCCTGTGTCATTATTCAGTAAACATATTATAGTACTCATGTTTAGAACTTTTTCATACTGCTATTAAATATTAACTATAAAAATATTAATAATTTTATCTAAGAGAGTGGGAAGGCATGTCAGGAAGAAAAAGAATGTTGTAGTTTTTTGTAAAGATAGTGCACTGATGGAAACGTTCTGGAAAAAGGGTGGAAGTAATAGGCAGAGACTATATCCAGCATTTTAATCTTCTGTCTCTGTAGGAGAAATCTCTTTTAAATGGGATATTATTTCTTAAATACAGGCATATTTGCACTTTATACTTCAGAAAATTGTTGTAATTTTATTTCCCAGAATTTTGTTGTAAGGATTCTCTCTTTTACTGCTGATATTTCCTTTTAAAATATTTTAATATTTATTTAATGTTACTGTTCTCAAGTTTAGTTATCTTGGTTATGAATTTCTAATTAGGTATGCAAAATTATGTAGGTAGTTTTAGCAATCATAATCACTGTAATGAATTAAGGCATTTTTAGGTATATATGAAATCTGTATTCAATGAGATTTTTCTTATTTCCCTTTGGTATACTGTGAAATATTTGAAGCTCTACAAAATGGAGCAATAATTTATGTGTTATCAGCTGTGATTGTAAAACTGTGCATATCTCCAAGTGCATAGTTTCAGGCCTGCAGCAACCAACAAAGCCCTTAGCAACTGTTCTAATCAGCTGCCATCCCAGTCCTGATTCCCTGGATCTGCTTTTGCAGATCAGAGTACATGCTTTTTGTAGATCAAGGTGCATGGTTTTTGCTAATTTTTTTTTACAGATGCACGTGCATGGTGCTTTTTGGTGTTTATTGTTCTTGGGAGACTTGGGCAAAAGCTGCATATGGTATCAAATCAAAGACAGAGTTATTTTATTCATTTGCTGTGCCTGAGATTAGAAGTATATTTATTCTAGAAGACTGGCAAACAAGAAAGGATTATTAGGAAATGGAGCCTCCTACCTAGTATGGGCTGTGGTACTCAGGGTGAGAATATTTCTGTATTTATAAGGAGCAATGACGTGTTTTTCTAGGTATCAATGCGTTTGGCCTCAAGAAAACATTGTGCAATTTTTAAACAATATTGAGCAGTAATTGTGAGAGATTAATTCATGCTTTCTCTGTCTTCTGACACTAAAGTTAGGTGAAAGTTTTTTGAGGTTATTGAGTAAAAAGATTCCCTCTTCTGAATAACTATTTGTATTTTAAATTTGATCTTGATAAATTGTCTTTGAAGAAGTCATCTATTAAATAGTCACTAAAAAATCTCACTGGCATTTATTGCAGAGGGTAGTCCTTTGATTACCTTACTGATGAAAAAAACCCTGTTCTATTTTTTTAATTAAATCAATGTAGTGTATAATTTAGGTAGATTTTTCATTTACAGTTTTACACAATAAATGCAATGCACTTGCTAAAAACTAATTTTTCATGTGTTAAGAGTTAATGCTTCAGAACTGTGGTGTACCTCCAACATGTAAGAGAGCTTTGATGAGGTTTAATGTGGTCTATCTCTTGAGTCTTCAAAGTTATATATTTTGTCCTTTGATGATCCCTTCTCTTTTGAATGTGTTTTTTCTGTTTTTATATCTAAAACATACAAATCAGAGTCCAGAAAGATAACAGCTGACATTGCACACAGTGATTAACTGCTGCTTTCACAAAGTAATAATGTGAAGAAAACAGGTTAATGCATACAAATTGTAGAGCAGATAATGAAATGTGAAACAGAAAGTCATAGGAAATAAGGTAGTATACAGATAACTGTAATTGAATATATGTTCCCCTTAATTTTCATATCACCTGTTCTTGGAGTTCTTGTTCTCCAGTTCTTAAGAAAGTTTAGATATGCTGAGATTTTGTTGAAGGAAGGACAGGGTTCTTGGGTTTTGCTTTCTGATGCTATGCTAAACATTGACAGGAACACACATTAAACTGTTTTTTATCATTTCCCATATAAACCTTACATGAGTTGGGTTTTTATTTCTGTAGTTTTGGCTTTGCAGTAGCTGATGTGAGAGAACCTAAATGACATTAAGCTCCTTGTGAGTTAGATTGGTTTTAGCATTTAAATGGGTTTAGCTATCCCCTCCCAGCAGCTTCTAAGGGAGGAATATTGCAGCTGAGTTCTCTTTTGCCAGCTGCAGGGCAGCACTTTCCTGTAAGATGCTATTGTGTGTGTAAAAGAGAGAGCTGGTTTGCTGGGCCTCCTTCCTCTTCCTACACAGCTCTGTCTGACATTACCAGCTCCAGCCAGTTGAAGCAGTAAGAGCTATCATTTTACTTCAAAATTGTGTTTCACCTGTGTTGGGGATTGTGGTGCTATTTTCTGGGTAGTAAGTTATTTTTTATTGAAAAATTATTAGAATTACCTCATGTTAAGAAGCCATAAGAATTGTTTTGCATTTTGAGCATTTGGCAAATAGCTAGCTTGTGGAATAAATTCTTCATGTGTCCAGAATATAAACCAGGAGACCTTTTATGAAAACGCACTCTGTGCTTATATTATATCCAAATTTTACAACAGCATCTAAAGGAGGTTTGCTTGTTTTGCAGTCTAAAATTTGTCTGATGACTTTCAGTGATATACTATTCATTCAAATGACAAAAGACAATGAAATAAAGTTTTAAAATATATTTTAAACCTTTAGTAATTAGATAAGGTGGATTTTCAGGTTGCCATTCTTCATTTAGAGTTTAGTGTACAAATACTGTGCTGTCGGATGCTCTATTTGTAGCAGCATGCTTTGAGAAGTCACAATTGCTTTGGGCAATATTCAGATTAACACATCACTGCATAATGGCAAGCATGTTTTGTGACTAAAATTGATACAGAATGTACCGAGACCTATTAGTCCAATTTTGCTATTGCAGTTTATATTAAAAGCTTTTCTCAGAAAATGGAAAGTGGTGGATTTACCTCAACTTAGTTTCTTACATGACATATTGTTAGGTTTTTTTTACAGTTCTGTGAAAGTGAGTTTACTGTCTAGCTTGGCCACACAGGGGCATAAGATAAGTAATATATTCAGCCCAAAACCAGTACAAAGATTGTTCACCATATTCTGTGTACAATAGAGACTTAGGAATTGTCTGTATTTTGAAATTAGACACACTTAGTTTAAAAAAAGAAGATCGTATTTTCTTTCATTAAATTAAACTCCAGTATTTTTCAAGACTCTTAAGAGTTTTCACTTTTGATCCCTTGGATAGCATATTTTACATAAATACACTGATTTTAAAAATATTACTAAAATGCCCAGTAAATTAGCTAGTTGGTGAAACTAGACATTTACACTGAAAGAATCATTTTAGCAGAAACATATGATTTCTTTTCATTATTTAAATTTCTTTTTTGTTTCCTCAATATATCTAGTAGCTATTTATCAATGCTCCATTTTATAATGAAGCCATCTAATGATGTCAAGAATTACTGGCTCAGACAGTTGTTATTTTTTATGGTGTTAGTAATTGTTACTTTGACATTGAAGGAAAAAGATAATTTTCCGTTTCTTGTTGGGAAAAATATATTCAAAATATTTCTGTAGAATAGATTTGAGGGTTTTTCCCCTGACTTATTTGGTTCAACAAAACAAGAGGTTTGCTAATATTCTAAGAGAATGTCACTTTTTCAAATATTACTAGTCTAAGAGCCAAGAAGAAAACCACCAGAACTGAGTGTTTGAACTGAGAGTATACTGTCTATATTCTGTGAAGCAATACTGCTGAATAATGTAATTGAAACTGCTTCTCCTCCCATTCCAAAACTAGCTTGTCTATATATACTTTTAAAAATGTAGTTTGTTGGGATTTTCACATCTGCTCCTTTTTACCTCCACACGAGATTCATAGAATCCGGTTTTAAGTATATTCCTCAAATCTGTAGCTGATGTGCTTTCTCAATTAAAAAATACACAATGTTGATAAATACATTTATTTGTATTCCTACCATGTATTTTTTCCTTAATGAATTAAAGACATAGAAAAGCTATTTTCTGCCCTTGTTCTTAACTGTCTTTTTCTTTCCTCAGACACAATCAGAATTCCAAAACTAAGCTAATTCCAGTCCTAGATCTCTATATTACTGTAGAAAGGTTGTCCATGTCAAATAATCCTCCATCTCTTTTTCTTCCTAAAATTAGAGAAATAAGCCATATTCAGGTGAATTCCTATGCACATATATATCTTTATGAACTTCTCTAAACACAAGGGGAAGACTGGCAGCTGGGACAGCAAGTTGTATATAAAAGGCAGGGAGAAACTCATACAGCTGTGTATTTGGTCTTTTCTGCACCTTTGCCATACGTCCTTCACAGAGCGCTCTTATGTCCGCTTTGAGCTGCAAATAACTAACTCCATCTATCCTTTGGCCCCTGATTAGCTTCTTTGGGACAAAGTGGCGCAAGTAGCATGATTTTTCGCATCTTATTCTCATGTTTCTATTTCCTTTGGAGGAAGCAACTGAGCGTACTGACTTGCCCCAAAGCTATTTCTTTCTCAGAGGAAGTTCTGAATTCCATCCCGTTTTGGCAGCTGTTGGGTTTTGAGTTTGTTTTTAAGTCCCTATTTCTAGGAAAAACAATCCCTGTAACATTCTGTTACAGATATTTTCAGAGAGAAAAAAGTAAGAGATTTCCTTACAGAACCATTTCTCTTCCCATCTCTTCCAGCTCTGGAGAGAAATACCTTCTGTTACTTCCACCTCAGTTGCTACAGATTTAATAAGGTGACATATGCTTCCTCCTTGAATCTCACAGAGCTGTGTATATTTGCAGCCATAACAGGTTTCTCTCTATTCTCATTGTGCATCAACTGCTGTTATCTGATGATGGCAATAAAATCCTATCTGGCATATGATCTTAACCTCCCACCATGAAGAAAAGAGAGGATGGATTAGAGGTGGATAATTTGTCTCAATTCAGCTAGTATGTTAAATTCACAAATTTAAATAATCCTAAATTTAGAAATGATTAAATATGCCTTAAAGCTTGATTTTTTTCCTCACCTGTCTGAGAGCAACAGAAATCTGAGGTATAATTGAGTTTCCAAGTACAACGTTTTGAACAGAACATGTAAAAAATCTCTTTCTATTCTTGAATAACTCAGATGATTCCTGTCATTCCTCAGAACAGCCCAATAAGATGTGGGTATTATATTCTTTTTCTGGAATAAGAAAAGGACAAGATCATGATATTAAAAAAGACTATTATATTGTATAGTTGAAGCATTTAAAAGATTTATTTAATTACAAGAGCCCAGTACTTTATGGAAACTGCATGTTCCAACATTCAGAAATCAAAGTTGCTAGTCTTGACCCCTGAGTAGATAATAGATGTATTTGAGGATAGCTTGAGCTGTGGTGACTGCAGCAATAACTAGCCCTGTGGATCTGTTTTACTCTTCTGCAGGGTGCTGCCACTCTGATCAAACTGGCCTGAGTGCTAAGCAAACCTGCTCCATCCTGCCTCAGCTAAGAGTTAGCTTTGTGTATCCGTGTGCGGCAAAGTCAGTACCTCAGATTGTTTCTTGTAGCTGGTCAGATTCATGTTTATAAATATTTAATTTTTCCCACCTATGTGTGGTCAAAAGCTCCTAGTGAGAGTCTTCACCAGTCCTTCTTTGCTCATTACCGAGTATGTTAAAAAATCACAAAATATTCTGAGTTGGAAGGGACACAAAAGGATCCTAAAATTCCAACTCCTGGCCCTGCATAGGACCATCCCTGTGTCACACCATGTGCCCAAGAGCGTTGTCCATACACTTCTTGAACTCTGTCAGGCCGATGATGTGACCACTTCCCTGGGGAGCTGTTCCAGTGCCCAAGCACCCTCTGGGTAAAGAACCTTTTTGTGATATCCAACCTAAACCTTTCCTGACACAACTTCAGGCCATTTCCTTGGATCCTGTCACTGCGACCACAGAGAAGAGATCAGTGTCTGACCCTCCTCTTCCCCTCCTGAGGAAGCTGTAAGTGCAGTGAGGTCTCCCCTCAGTGTCACCTTCTTGAACAGACCAAGTGACCTCAGCCACTCCTCATAGGGCTTCCCCTCAAGGCCCTTCACCATCTTTGTTGCCCTCCTTTGGACACTCTCTAAGAGCTTAATCTTTCTTATTTTATGGTGCCAAAAACTGCACACAGTAATGGTTAACAACACTTATGTAGCCCTAACCTTCTTTATACTCCGTTATCCTTTTAGCTTTTTTCCTTTTGGGTTAGTAATCACATGCACATTTACGGTACAATCTGCCTACTAATGGCACTATCCCTTTACCAGGTCAGGAGCAGTAATTATAGTGCATTGTAGAAACATAGGGCTTTGAAAAGCAAAACTTTCCTTATCAGAAAAAAGATACGTCTTCAATTTGTTCCTTGATTGAGAAGTTTTGCTGCTGTTCCTGCCACAGTTACTTATTTACTGAAGCAGTGTAATGAAGGAAGACGACTTCTGTTGATGTGGGTCCTGACATTTCTTCAGTATTTTTTTCTCTTTTGTTCTTTCGGGTAGAGTATGATTATAGGTAGAAAGAGAACTAAAAAGGAAAACAAACTTTTTTAAACCTCTAATATCACCTCTTACAGATGGACAGAATAGCACAAATAGCATTGGGATGTTTGGCTCTGTTGGTCTGGTTAAGCTGAGGAGAACAGAAGGGAGGAGTATTGCAGTTACCCAACTTCTTTCCTTCCACGTGTGGTTGGACTGTCCTACAAGTTGCTGACTATGGACCCCTCATCCCTTTGGAATTCTCAGGCATATGCTCTTGATTTTGTGTTATAGAGGAAGAATGAAAGTTTACTCATAGAAAACATTGTGTTTCAAAATGGTTCAAGAAAGATTGGTATCTGAGCCTCATGTGATTTACAGGGTTCTGAGAACGGAATAAAAGAATATAATACTGACCGCTGAAAAAGTTGTGAAATCTGAGATGAGTTTGGGAGGTAATGGCATAATTTTAATTTTACCCTGAGATAAAAGGTTTGAAGCAGAAGCTGGAAGTATTTCAAGTCCTTGGCTTCACTTCAGCATGTGCTTTGCAATAGGGAGGCAAAGTCAGCCTTCTGAAAGCTGCTTTTTGGGTTCTGCTTTTTTGTTCTGAACCTGACAAGGAATAATTATGAGATAGAGAAATTAAATAAAAAAGTTGTGTATTGGAGAAATTTGTCCCAAAATTGCCTAAATTTGAAAGGGATTACAGATTTGTAATGCTGAAACATTGATTTTGTTTTATAATAAGAAGTAAGTTGGATATATTGTAAGTCAGAGTGATTTTACGTGATGTCTTTATTTATGTGAATGAAATATGTCTTGATTAATACACTTTATCCTTGCTGCAATATTTGACTCATCTTTCTGATTAAGATATACTTGCACATTCCCATCTTCTAGTATTCAAGATGATTTTTTTATCATGAAACTTCATCAATATTTTGAGCAAATAGGTTTTAAGCCCCTGTCTCTTAGAAAGTAATAGTCATATATATCATAATAGGAACAATAACCTTGAATTATTTAAAGGTGTACAAAACTGACAAACAAGTAATGCAATTATAATTTCTTTAAAATAATTTTCATTATTAACCTATAAAATAAGACATAAAGTCACAGAAAAATGCTCTAAAATAAAAGGTTTAATCTGTGGTTTAACTACTGTGCACCAAAGATAAGACCTTTTGGCATGTATTATGTACATATATTTGTCATAAATAACAATTCATTTCAATATTAAATAAATAGTAGAATAATGAAATAAGAATATTTCTTGCAAATTTTAGTATTTTTTTCTCTATATAAGACATTAAAAATATTTTTAAAGTGATTGAAAGAGATGATGAATAAAACATTAATAAAAGATAGAACCTCAAAATTTCAGGAAGACTTTACACTACAATTATTGATTTATTATTTCTCATCCTACAAAATATATTTTCAAGTCTAGATATACAAACTTGATTAAAATAACATTAAAATCTTTGCCTGAAATAGGATGTTTAAAATCTTTCCTTCCCTCTTAACCTCTCCTCTTCTATACATGGATATTACATTTCTTGATTTTCCTAATATTACATTTTAGGTTATTGCTCCTGTGTCTTCAGATTGCACTCGGAACAAGTGCATTTTGTATGAATTTGAAGACCCCAGGGGCAGTCAATGTTTCATTCACTTAAGGACCTTCATTTTTTCCCTGCTAATGGTGGCATTGTTATGCTACAAAATTACAAGAACAACCAGTGTTTTAGAGAAAACTCAACTTCCGTAGCTCTTCTGTATCACAGCGACTCTAACATTGTTCAATCATTATTCAAATAACCTACAGTAAAAGCTTCTAAGTGCCCTGTTTGCAAGAACTCTTCCAGTAGGACATTCTTCATCTACCTGTCATACTTTGGAAGTTTTTGATAGGTGTCAGGGAGGACAGAAAAGACTTTAAAATGCAGGAAGGATTACAATATTAATAACAGAGTAATTCAAATCATTGATGTGCACAGAAGCTTGCTTGTGCTTAACATGTATCTTTAATGTTAAAGTTGCTCATTTGTAAGACACAGCATAATCAAGATGTATAAGGACTACCTGCAATCATAATTCAAATCTCTTTTTTTATGGTAAAGCATGAGAAGAAAGTATAGTGTTGTTCACTCCAAGAACCTGGCAGGTACAGAAGTCTGAATTCTACACCTGTCACTGCCAACATCTTCTTTGTAGTGCCAGGAAAATCACGTGAACTTCACAGCTGGAGTTCCCAGGGATATATGTCTTATTTAATACCTCATGTGAATCTATGAATTTTAATTTATAAATATTTGCAGAGGTCTTATGATCCTGAGTTTGTAAGTATACACAAATGAAAGTACAAATTAAATTTTCTTTTTTTTTTTTTTGGAATTAGGTGCATCTCTAGACATTGGAACATGTGACAGAGTAGCTGAAGTACCTTAGAGATACACAAGGATTTTGTGCCTTACCCTTTACTTGCACCCTTAGTGTTAGCAGCTGCAAATTATTTCATATTACTAACTAGATTGTTTCCTTACATACTGCCATCTACAACACTGTGGTTTTTTTCTTGAGATAGGTCTTTCAGAACTTTTTCTCTTTAATTCAAATAGTGAACATTATTCATATACAAATGAAGCAAATGTATTCACAAAGAAATTCTTACTAAGTGTGAGGATGGGCATTAAGCATGTTAAAATTGTAGTCATACAACTCTTTACCTTGGAAAAGACCTCTAAAATCATTGAGTGCAACTGTTAACCCAGGACTGCCAAGTCCACCACTGAATCATGTCCCTAATAGATAATAATAATATAATATAAAATTTATTATATTACATGTAATATATTATACACATATTAATATTATAAATATTGTAATGTAATATACTACACATTATAAAGTGTAATGGAGACACTGAAAAATTGGGTAACCATACAAGATACGCAGGGACTATGCTCACAAGATTGCAGTAGTTTACAAAAAGACCCTGTTTTCCTATTAAGCACAGACAAAAAATTATTTTTAATTATTAATTAATAATCGTTTATTTATTTTTAATTCTGCAAGGAATTTTGTATGGCCTCATGACAGTATACCAGTGAAAAAACTGCAAATATACATTTTGTGGATTTTATTATTACTTCCATGCAACTAATGCAAAGGGATTTTTACTGGATTTTGGTCTTTTGATGTAATCCACTATGAGTAAGTCTGTATATTGGAGTTCATGTCTGAATATAGAAATAAAACCATTTCCTACTTACCGTTAGTTGGGAAAGTTTTAGAATAGTCACTGGTGTATAAATGCTGTCTCAATAATCACTTTTTCATGAAAGTTATGCAAAATATATTAGTTGTATTTCATTTTGTTCACATATGGGTGATATCTGAACTCCCCTTGAGGCATATGGAAAAAAATCTGTTGCATTATATCCACCTTTGACTGGAGCAAGTGGATATTGAAACAAGAGTTTATATCAGATTGAGAACTAATCTCAAATCTACTGCTCCTTCATCTGAAGTGAGATGAGCTAACCAAAGGGAAGAAAGAAAAATGTATCTTTAATACATCTTTGGCGGCACACTAACTTTACTTAAATTCTGGGAGTTTCATTATAAGAATTCCAAATTTAGAGTGATGTGTTATTGGTGTGATATGATTTTGTCTCCAGAAAACAATGTTGTATGAAAATGTGTAGAAAAATTAGACTGAAATGTGAGGAGTGTAACAGAGCGGAGATAAGACAGGAAGCAGAGTTTGTTGCATAGACCTATTCACTGAGTTGCAGTTATTTCTGTCTCTTGCCTATCTGTATTATTTTCCTTTTTCTGCTTCGGTGAAAAAATGTTGCAAAATAATGGAATATCTCATTAAATCCTATGTCATGTATCCCTCATGCAATGCAAAATTTAAACTATGGCAATTGTCATGATCCGATTATTAGGTTCTTAGAAATACCTCTGCCCGAATTAAGGTGCAAATGAGACCATATGCCAGTCAATAGTGTGGGTTTTATTTGATAGTAAATATGAGAGAGAGAGAGAGAGAGAGAGAAAGAGAAGAGAAAGGGAGGAAAAGGAAAAAGGCTGAGGGGACAGAGAAGTGACAGAGGCAGAATAAAAGAGTATCACCGCTCCGTGGGTCCCACTGGCATTCTGATGATTCTCTCCTGCCGGTCTTCTTGATGGTGAAGGTCCCCCCAAAAGCACAGAGTGCCCTGGGCTAATATACCCTCAAGCCAGGGGGTGATGTCTAGGCATGTCCCTGGAGTTTGCCATTGTCTCTTGCAACAGACTTTGGATCTGTTGCATCACATGTGGTCCTGTAGCGCAAGGCATCCGGGGGGGCACCTTGGGGGGTCTTTGATGGTCTCAGCTGCCTCTCACGTGAAAGTCCCGTGGGTTTGGCCTGTGGGGTTGGGTTTCACACAGCTGGGCCAGTTTGTATAGTTGAGGATGGATGTTCAGTACCTCTGGCCAGAGGGTATGCCACACACCCAAAAATCTCCTCTCCCCCACCGCACTCGGTTGGGGGGGCAGTTTGTAAGCCTGGCTTCTGTGAGCTGTGTTCCCCCCCACCCCAAACTCAGCCGGGCATGATTCTCTCAGCGCAGCTGGTGGCTTTGGCTTTTTGGAGATGCATACCTTTTCCCCCAGCCTTGTTTGTTTCAGGTGATTGAACAAAAGGGCTTTCCCTTTATCTAATCAGCAGCCTGACTTTCAGTCCAAAGTCCCAGTCTTCAGGGAGGCATCTCTGGTTGTTGCCTTTTGTAGTATCAATGTTTGAGGCATGAATCATTTTCAGTCCCTGACAGCAATAGAGCGGAATATTTCATTATCTCCATGTACCTAAATAAGACATTACAGAAACTAATTTCTTTCCTTATTACTTTATATGGGGTTGAATCTGAATTTATTACATAAAAGCATTTAATTACAAGCCCAATGTCTTCCTTTGCTCATATCACTAGCTAAATCCAAATAACTTACCTTTGTTTAAAATTTTAAAATGAATTTGCACTAATGGCCATTGGTGGTATTTTTATTTTCCAGAAGAGAATGCATTACTTTAAGTTATATAACCAAAACCAAGAGAAGGTAACATGTTCTCAGCCTAATAAATGAATTTCAGAATTTTTATCAGTGCTGTGCTTTATCGTAGGATTAGTCTATGTACTGAGTAGGTCTAGAAAGAAAATTTAATTTTCTATTATTTGGATAGATTTTGTACTTAATTACTTCTATACAGTGTTATTTTAGAGCGTGCTTTAGCAAAGACTGAACTAGATACACTAAATAAAGAAATGCTACAATCATTAATGTGAATCCACTTTATACTGATTGCAAATTGACTAATGCCAGCATGAAACTGATTTTACGTTTATGTGCCTATATCCATCTACAGAAAAAAAAAGAAACAGTCATAGTAGGGACCTTTGCATATAGACCTAGACTTTGCCTGTACTCAAAACTTATCGTTAAGTCTAATTTAGAAGCATTACTAAATGGGAAAAAGAGGGTTCTGAGAGCTGCTGTGATGGAGAATAATGTCAGTATCACAGCAGAAGTCTGTATTAACTCTGCAGTGAAAGCATAGCCTCCATTTCACATGATTATATTTTCTGTCTGTGATGTACTTTGTGCTGATTAGCTGTACTTTCTGCTGCCGTACTGCTGCATTTTATCTGTGATATATAATAATGTATAATAAATCAGGTAGGTGAATATTTAACCAAGAATGATACTACATTTATGCAGGTATCCATATATTATAATGAATTAATTATGGTTCCATAGTTAATGTAATTTTCCTTTCCTTCGAAGGAGACTAATTAACTTTGTTGCTTGTATGAAGGAAAACAATCTCAGGTATTCCTAACGTCCTCTCAGGAAAGTTGGACTTATCTGAGTATCTTGAAATCTTATTTTTATTCCTGTAAAATAATATTTTAAATGTGTATAAGCTGGGTCTCGTTTTTTTAAAATCTGTACAAACAGTACAAGGAATAAGGTATTAGGACAACTTCTTCCAGTTTCTTTGTAACTACATCATCTGCTATCTAAAAAAAGACTGCAGCTGGCTAACACTGCTTTCCCTGAAACATTATGGATTTTGATTAGTCAATTAAGTATTTTTTTGCTCTGGTGGTTTAATTATTTTAAGGTTTATGTTCGGAAATAATTTATTTGTTAAAAGAGGATTCAATATCTATTGTTACAGAATGATAGAATAGCTTGGATTGGAAGGGATCTTAAAGATCATCCAGTTCCAACTCCCCTGCTAAAGGCAGGGACACTTTCCCCTAGATCAGATTGCTCAATGCCCTGTCTAACCTGACCTAAATGTTGTTTTTCTCAGTAAATATAACACAACAAAGTAGGTATACGTAATTGCCACAAAGTCAGTATCCCTCCCAAGTATCCTTATATTGTTCTGTAAACCATCTTTCTGCATGTTGATGAAAATTTTGGCTTCCACAGAACTAGCTGGGAAAATGAGCTTTATATTTGAACTCTTAATGATGAACATATGTTTATTGCATATCACTCAGAAACTGAGCTTTAGATAATATAGAAAATATTTTAGAAAACAGCAGTGAACTTTAGATAAACATAATTTGTAGCATGTGCAGCTTAATGTTTTCCACAAAAAGTCCACAGATCCCTGTTGGGGCTGACCATGACTGGTGGGCTATCAACTAAATAAAAAGTTTTGAAGATTATCTTAGGTTTTGTGTAGTATTTCTAACTGTTAAATACAAGGGGTAACGTGCTGTCCTACACATCTCTGAGACCTTGATATTTGGATCACTGTGCATAATTCTGGACATGCATTTTTAGCAATCCAGATTTCAGAAAAAGCATAAGGTAAAAAATTTCAGAAGAGAATAATGAAGAGAAATGGAAATATGTCCAGGTTGGTTTAGCTAGCATTTAAAAGACACAGATTAGCAGGAGCTATATGTATTGATTACTTAAACCACAGCAAGAAAAAACGATTTATTTGGGAGATTAAAAAAACAGACATGAAATGTAGTGTAAAGAATGGAAGGCTTCAACTGAATGCTCATGAAAATTTCTTAACCTACCACATTAGAGAATGAATCCTGTAGGAAATGGTTATAAGCTTTAAATTAGATTGAGTAAATTCTAGAAAATGTACTGTGGGGAAAGATCTTTCATTGTCATGGAAACAAACTAGATGATCTAATAAATGTTTTCCATCTCTAGCTGTGTTCTATTTCTGCTATTCACTTTCAGGTGAATTTAGAAAATGGAGGTATTTTTGATTATTTTCATTGTCTGGCATTACAGTATAGTATACAACAGCTGAGATTTAAGTACTATTTCAGAAAGTTTATATTTCATTAAGATCAACTAGGAATTATTGTTTGCAAAACATAAATGCCTAATTAAAACACATGGACTGAACCACATTAATAATAGTAGCAAATACTACTACTACTATTTCTGTTGTTTTCTGCATCATGTGAGCCTCACTTCTCGTATATTTTTCTAATTGTGCTGTCTCTCAGTCCAATGCAAGGCAAGCCAAAGAACTGAAATTAAAATTAATTACTTTTATTTACCCTTTATCTAAATTATCCCTTTGACAAGAAAGACCGTGTTTTCAGAAAAATGTGTGTGCCATGCTTGTATGTTACCCTTTATACAAGATTTTAGAGTAAACTATTTGCTTGGAGGATTTTCTGAAGAATAATATTGCGAATGAAATATGCGTTTCTTCCTATGAGGTTAAAAATTAATTTGACCTAGCACCAACCTAAAACTCTTTCTTCCAAAGAGGCAACTGTCACCTGATCACATGAAAAGTTTGTAGTTAAGGCATCATCAGCAGTTGTGTTCGCTTAAATTCCAATTATATATTTAGTCTATCTTCACACGACTTAATTCAGAAATCAAATATCTATATAAAGAAGTAGCAAAAAAATCCAGGAACAGAATGTCGAGATTCTGAAGGCATTCTTAATGCTTGCTACACTTATCTGCAGTTTCTAAATTTTCGGTGGCAAGGTTTTACCCTTTGCATTGCTAAAATAATTTTCGGTTATATAAACTTTATGAGTCAGACAGTGTATTTACTAACACATGAAATGGAGCTTATTTTAAAAGTTCAAAATCTAGAAGGCATATTTCAAAAGCTAACACTGTGCTTGAGAGGCTGGTATCAGATACCAAGAAGGAAATAAGGCTTTTGTCTCAACTGACTTCAGGTGCTGGTTGGAAGAACCATAGGCTCCAGTGAAATCAGTGGAGAGACATCAATATTTTAGGGCAGAACCACATGACATGTTTTAGGCGGCTACATTAATTTAAGTGCATGGCTGACCTGAAGAAGTGAGGTAGTAGTAGCATCATTGTTGTGGGGAGCTCATTTACAGAGGGATGTGAGTGCGAGGGATGCAATTACTATTCCTTGAAAATTTCTGTGATGCCTAGATCCCCACTTCATGCTCCTGGCTCACATTGCTTGTCTAGCATTTTACATGCTGAAGATAATTAACCAGTTAATGGCAACTATAATGAAACTCAGGGTATTCTGAGAAAAGGAGTGTGACACAAATATTAATTATCTCATATGAATATGACTATTATATGCACCCAGACTTTGAATCCATTGTCTAAATGAACTCAGTGTATCATTCTTATAGGGATTTGAGTGGTTATTTTGGCATTATAATGCATGGAAATACCTAATAATAATATAAAATCTAAAGAAAACTGAAGTTGCTAAAGAATAAATATTTGTTTATAGCATTAATAATTTCTTTATTTTTCCTTAGGCAAAGCAGTTCCTTCTACTTAGATTGTAAGATTCATACAGAGAATAGAAATCATGTCTCAAATAGTGTGGTAGAGAAATGCTGTCATTTTCCTTAGTAGCTGATGTGTAGTGTCTATTAAAAACCCCCTTATTCTTTCCTCTAGCTACTATGGTTGTTGATAGGAACAACAGTGCTGCTTAGAGAATAAACATTAAAATTTTATTATGCAAAAGTGAAATTAAATACATAATATAAGATTAGTTAAATTCAAATTGTCACAGCCTGAGTCTGTGAAAATTAAAATGCTGACTGAGGCTACTGAAATATATCTCTTGAAATGCAAAAAGTCTTTGAATGCTCTTTTAATGGGGGGTCTAAGCCTGACACAACTTTTGTTTATCTGTGTGTGCTTTGAGAGCAGTGGAACTTTTCAGAAGGTAAATTTATCAAATGATTCACTGTAAACATAATTTAATGTGGTTTGCCAGCAGTGACCTCTATACTGTAATATTTGCCATAGAAGCAGATGATTTTCAAATAAACTGTATATCAATATACTGCTCTCAGAGTTATTTTTTCAAACACCTTCACTGTTTAACACCATTCAACTTCCTGCACTTTGCTGAGATCGATTTCTAAACTGAAAACTTCAAATATAATCTTGCACAAAAAAGTCTCAGAAAATATTTCAGACTCAAAAAAATTCATCATATTCCCAACGAGGGTACATTTTAAAAGAGTCTATTTCCGCTTATTTGAATTTCTCGTAAAGCTGTTCTACATCCATGATAGCCTAAGGATAACTACAGTGCTGCCTACCTTTGCTTTCCTTATGGCAGTCAACAGCAGCTGTTGCAACCAAAGACTGAAATGAAAAAGAATCAGCACAAAATATAGTCATATTTTCCAGAATATTCATTTAGGCTCTGTGCACCAAAAGAAAAATAATAATACTAATTCATTAATAGTAATTGGCAATGCTTGTCTGATTTGCTTTGTCTGAGGAGATGATTGCATTGATTCTGATTTTGTTTAAAGAATAGACACAGAAGAAAAATGTAATATAAGCGTTTAAAATTAAACTTAGATTTATCATTATCTGTTTATATCTGTTTTAACTTCATTTCATCTCTTGTGCTACAGTTTCCAGAAATTTCTCTTTTTTAAAATTCTTTTTTTGTAAAGTAGAGGCCACATAAAATTTAATTGAATAGCTCTGAAACACTGTACAGAGACAAACACAATTAATTCACTCGAGTAAAAAGCGTACTTCACCAAATGCTTCAGAACACATATCCAACTGCACTGTCAGACTGTCTGGTTCCAGATAAGTTTTCTATTCAATCATCCAGAGATGCAATGTTAGACTGTAAATTATTGTAAAAATCCATCAAAGATATTTTTCAGAAAATACATACATACACAGGCACACATATTTTAAAATAGATTTAATAATTAACAAAAATTTGTAACTATCCTAAAGAAGAATTACTTTTTTTGATATTTGGCTTACATTTTGAAAAATAAACATGTGCATCTTGTAAATCAAATAGGTCATAGAAATCTGTGGATAAGTACGTAGGTAGTTGATAGATCATGGACACCTACATTTTTATGACTCAATTTGCATAATTCTTACAGTTCTGAGAAATTCCTGCCAGTTTTGTGATGACTTGTCACCTAACTAGCATGTAGTGCTGTATGAGATTACTGAGTGAAGCACTCTGATGCAGCAGGAGTGCTCAGAGGCAGAGGATGCTCAGAGACCTGAAGCCAGCACAGGGCACACTGAGTATGGACACACACACTCACAAACACTTAGAGAACCCTCATTGCAGCTTAGTTAGAGAGTGCACAGCTGCAGTTTTTGTTTCCCTGTTAGTGAAAGAATAAGGACATCCTGGAAGGTGACTACAGTCAAAGGCTCAAAGTTGAGAGACATCAATCTACGCACTTCAGGTAGTGGTCAGTGTTCCTGGAAGCACCAAGGAGGTGGGGGATGCTCCAGTCACAGATGAAATTGAGTCAGTGGAAGCAGGAGATGAGGGAATGAGTGTACATACCAAAAATGCCAAAACCTACAAAGAATTTTCTCTGCTGGTGATATGGCCTGCTTCACTACAGCCAGGAATTTGGTGAAATGTTGGAGCAGGGGCCTATATTCGTTGGCTTAGCCATACGCTGCCATATACTACTTAGAAACACAGTGAGTCAAATTCACAGATTCCTTAATCTTCTAATTTGCTATATGAGAATGTTTAATGATTAACTTTGCAGTTTATTTCCCACTTCATGAACTATTTAGGAAGCAATTGTCATTGTTCTCATATCTAAATTCTTGCAAAAGCAATATTATCTTGTTTTCTCATGTTTGACTCTGCACCCTTAGTGTAGTCAGATCCTTTTTTCTGATTTTAAGATATGGCTTCTTAGAAGGTGGGACAAACAGTTGCATCTATTTTTCTCTCCTGTGTGTAATGGATAGTTATTTATGCACATATGTAATAAAATCTGGCAGCAGCACATTTTAAAATATATCATTATCTCTTAGAGTAAGAACAGTTTCTGTTCTCTAAGTAAATGTTTCCGTTTCAGTTCATTTCCTGTAAATGTAAAGCTTACAAAATTTCAAGCAACAAAATATGTATTGAAAGCATTATGCTGTTGATGTAGATAGATCTCATAAAATTGGAGAAAATAAGGGAATCTTTATAGGTTGATAGCAAGTGTATATGATAAATAATTTATTGGTTATTTGGTTTTACTTTGATACACTGTTTTATATACTCCCTTTTACATAAAGTATTGAGATTTTGATAGCTGTAATTAACCATCTTAACTGTTGATATGTACTGCATAAAATTTACTTGTTAAGCACATTAAGTCACTTGTTGTAGATATGTTCTTGTGGGAAGATACAATAATACGTATGCCAAGTCTCTACTAATGGACAGGTTGAAAGAAGATATGGGGAAAAAATTATTATATCGTAACAAGATAAGTATTGTCTAGCTTTTTGAGCAAATGGGCCAAGTATTGTATCTTAAAAATATCAGCAGGTTACAGATATAAATTGCGAGTAATTGACTCTAATCGTTCTTTCTCCCTCTCTTCTACTCAAAGGAGCTCAAAGGAATCCTAAACTACCAGTGGAGTCTTAAGCTATCAGCTTCTATGGATTCCCACAGTTAAAGATGTTATCACGGAAGTTTAAAGATACCTGTTAGGCTTTAATATACATCGTTACTAATTTCTGTGTTATCAGCAGCTTTTTTCCTAGTTTTCAGCTCTAGATGGTAGTGTGGTAAGTTAAGGTTCTAGCTAGAGATACTGAAAATTTACCTCGCTTCTGTTTTCCTCTGTTTAGTGGGTTAGTGTCCAAGGCTTTGGGGGGAAATGGTGGGATGGATGAAGGAATATTGATCAGAGTTCTTTGTGTGAGATTGGTCTTGAATATCTGACTAACAGGTTTGTTGTCAGAAGCAGTATGAGAGAGACAGGAATGATTCAAATACTTTCATTTAAATGAAATGGTTTATCTGAAATGCATTCTCAGACTCATATAAACAACATAGATGAAGGGATTGAGCGCACCCTCAGCAAGTTTGCTGATGACATCAAGCTGACACAGGGTGACACACATGAAGAACAGGATCCATCCAGAGAGACCTGGACAAGTTCAAGAAGTGGGTCCATGGAATCTCATGTGGTTTAACAAGATGTAGTGCTGGTGCTGCACCTGGATCAGGGCAACCCTCAGTATCAGTTCAGGCTGGGGGATGAACAGACCAAGAGCAGCCCTGCTGAGAAGGACTTGGGCGTGCTGGTGGGTGAGAGGCTGAACATGACCCAGCAATGTGCACTTGCACCCCAGAAAGCCAAACGAGTCCTGGGCTGCATCAAAAGCAGCATGGGCAGCAGGGTGGGGGATGGGATTCTGCCCCTCTGCTCTGCTGAGACCCCACCTGTAGCACTGCATCCAGCTCTGGGGTCCCCAGCACAGGTGAGGCACTGGATTAGGTTGCCCAGAGAGGTTTAGATGCCCCATCCCTGGGAGTGTTCAAGGCCAGGTTGGACGGAACTCTGAAAAACCTGGTATAATGAAAGGTGTCCCTGCTTACGGCAGGGGAAGTGGAAGGAGATGATCTTTAAGGTCACTTCCAATGCAAACAATTCTATGAATCTATGTTTCTGGGTTTTCATGCAGTAGTGTTTGAGATTTTCCTAGGGACTAGTGTAGGAATATGTGCTGTTATTATCAATTATGTATTATCCTCTTGTCCATAGATTACAGATGACAAAATAAGCATTGGCAACAACAAAGCTGTATCGT
Organism: Orthonyx spaldingii; assembly: GCA_013397795.1. Lineage (NCBI taxonomy): Eukaryota > Metazoa > Chordata > Aves > Passeriformes > Orthonychidae > Orthonyx > Orthonyx spaldingii. The sequence goes on along the minus strand of VZTJ01006312.1, from coordinate 1,790,507 downwards.
GCAAATATTTCCTTTCATTTAAAACAAAATCTGTTCTCTATTTTTGGAGTCAGAAGATTAATTTCTAGGTTAGAAAGAAACTAGATCTTGATGCTTTGTCTCAACCACTCTGAGAACATTTATTTGTAAACATAAGTGAAAAATGTCCATGCAACTTTCTATTTTAAATAAAAGTATTTTAATAATAATGCAATAATAATAGTCCAGTGTAAAAAATTATTTTACTATTGCTTTGTCATCATTAATTACTTAATAAATTAATAGATGATTGTTGTATAAACTTGCTGAACAGTGCTGTATTTACTATAGTCTTGTACAGTACTGTAACACTAAGATGCTCAAATCCTGACAGAAATAATCACAATTTGTGGAGGACAGTAATAAAGCCTTCTTGCAACACAGTATATTGTGGAAGTGGTTAAATGCTGTTCAGCTGGCCTCCAAAAAGTGCAGTCAATATAGTCAACGTGATGGATTTAATGAAGGGGTCTGAAAGAGGCAGGGAAGAATCCGTAGGCTCTTTCCCATGGTTTTGGCATGGGAAGAAACCTCTCTGTGGATATCATAAGTGAAGTGCAAAAAAATCTGTCACCTTCTCAGCAGTGTGTGACTTATTGTCATCATTATGGTTATTGTTCTAAGTTATTATGGTTATTGTAATTAAATCTTACATGTGAGAAAAGAGAAAGAACCCAGGAGGCTCAAGCAGGACTGCAGGTGAGATGTAGTTTGGAGCAAGAACACGAGTACCTGAAAAATTGAATAGATTGCTAACATTTCAGGAACTGCTCATAGGAGTGTTGCAATTCCAAAGTTCACTCATGATAGGGATAAAATTCTAGGACATTTAGTTGAGTGGAGTACTAGTAAAGGAACAATAAGAGTTTCAAATGGGTGAGTTTGACAATGGATAATAGCTTACCTTTTTTTTTGGTGGTGATTTTTGGCTTGTGTTTCATGACTTAGTTATTAATTTAGACAAAATTCTGTTTTTCAGAGAAGTGTGAATATAAATCAAGTATGACCAGATTCATCCATGTGGGAGATAAGTGTGAAAAATATTAGTAAGATCATTAACTGTAGCCAGTTTTCGATTCAGGTCTTCCATAGGGATTTTCCCTCCTGGGAAGAGCTTAAGAAAGCTCTACAGTGGGGTTCAAAGTCTGGAAAACCTGCCTTAAAGTTTAAGAATCTAAAGATGCAGCATATTTAAAGAAGGTGAAATATTCACTTGGTAATAGTTGATAGGTGTCTGCTCCCTGAAAAGTTTTCTGAGGTGCAGCAAAATCCATTAGCTGCAAGGAAAGCAACATCTCAGACTAGAATAAGGTGGAAGTTTTGTTCTAGGACGTGGAGATTTGACCTCAAAATACTCTAAATCACAACTGAATATTTTTCAGGAGATTATTTTTCAACTTGAATGCAATTTAAGGTCTTGATGTAAGAAATCTTCTAGTCTTTGTAATCTGAGAGAGCACATAGGTTGGTAAGGATAATTGGTTTATAATGTAATTTAGAAACTAACTAAGGGGAAGATATAAACCTACAAAAATCTATATGCTCAGAGATTTGAGACAAAGGAAGATGAGGAAGACTGTAGTAAATATAAGAGAGAAAGTGTCTGGGTGGAGATAAAACAATGTTATATAGGAGGGGAGTGTAAATGTGCATAACAGTAATGCAGTCTGCTTATGGGCACATGGCAGGTCAAAGCTGGAAATATATCAGGCAGCACAGTCATTTTATAGATCTTTTTCCCTCCAGATATTCCCATGTGGAGTGGTCAAGTTTGTTTCTTGTGAACATAATATTCTTTTTATTTTGTTGCTTTGTCTATATAAAACAACATCATCAAAAATACCATGAAAAATCAGCAATATTAATTGAGCACAAACTGGAGAATATTATTTCACTTCTGAAGCAAACTTTCTGAATTTAATAACTCTTTTTGGATTTAACAATTCATCTTGCTAGTATAATATTATACACAATGATGTTATTTAATTTTTTTCCTTAGACATTTGCTTTGTATGACATTGATTTTTCCCAGTGAACCAGACTATTGGATTTCAGAAAATTTTGCTCTTCTTTTAATATCCTTAGTAATGCATTTTGTAGCTGCCAGCAGTCAAGAACATATATGTTAATTCAAGCTAATTTTCCATGGCAGAAATTTCAAATAATATTGGTTTTATCATTAATTTTGCTTTAAAACAAACCTTAAAGCTTATCTATCTTACCTGAAAATATTATGTTAAATCTTGTTTTTTACTTAAATATATACTATTGTGTGTTTTATATTGTATTTATTACATGCCTTATGTATAAATTTCATAATAGATAAGGCTTCTGTGCATTTTAAGAAGCTTGTTCAGATGGTGTGCTCTGCTGTTTCACCACTCCACCACACAGTAGTGTGTATTGATGTTTCCTATGGCTCCCATCAAAATATTTAGGATGAGTCTCATCAATTTGTTTGTCCTCTTATCAGTTCATCTCATAAAGGCTGAGGCACAATGGACTCATGGCTTTATATTGTTCAGAAAATATTCATATTTCAAGCAACAGCTTTGATTACAATCCATTTTAATCTTTCCAAATCATTCCAATTCTAACAGTTGTTAGTTAATTGTTAAAGAAGCACACCTCATCATTGGGTTTTCATGTATTAGATCATGTTACTATTTTTCTTAAGTCAAGAAAGTACCTGTTAGGAAATTTGTTTCTCATTTGATAAACTAAATACCCTGCATTAATGCAGCCTTTATTAAGTGACATATTCCCAGTGGCTGAGCCATGCCTATCTGTACTTCCTGGAGTCCAGTCATAAGATGTGGACTTGATTATCAAAGGCAGTTGCAATACAAATTTAATATAATAATACAATTTCTGTAATGAATTAAATTTCCTCAGTTCTTATTTATAAATTCGAGGATTATATCAGTCCTTCTGCTCTTCCTTGAAAATTGAAGTGACCACTTCTCAGTTCGGAATCTTCCATCCTAACGTTATGACTAGCGTGTTTCTCCTAGCTGTTAAGATTTGCATTTTTAGCTCTGCTGCAACATGAATTTTGAAGTTATTCCTCCCTTTAGTCATTCAGTTAGTGTCATCCTAACAAGTTCATGCTTATTTGGGAGATATGTAAATGTCAATATGTAAATAACTATTGGCACGACACCCCCAGTGCTTCAGGGTCTAGGAATTCACAGTTAACACATCACCTTGCTCATAATGTAGCCCATTTGAAGCTACTGTGTACAAACTTATAAATTCTATATCATTAACAAATATGATCCAATCATTACTAAAATTAGAGATTTCCTTGGCTACTGATGGAATGGGAAGTATTGTGATCATGCCACCTAATATCAATATATCATGTGACTTCCTTCCGAACCACAGGAGAGCAATACTTATTGGGTGTTTCTGTCTGCCAATTGAAAGAATTTCTATCTCATAACAAGACTCATAATTGTTAGAATTTCGGTGCTCTTAATATACTTGCAGAAATACTTTATGCCTTTCTAATCTCATGTGACAAGGGATTTTCCTTATAAATTTCAGGCTCCATTACTAGGTTTTTGATAACTTCTAGTTTTATGTTAATTATTTTCATCTTTCCCTCTTTTCTTCTTGTTATATTTTAGTGACTGCTTTCACTTCCTATTGAAGAAAAGGACAGGTGCTAAAATGTTCTTAAGAGTAATAGATCAGAATTTTCACCTTTCAGTTCACATATTTTTCCGTCGTTAGGTTTGGTTCTTGATTTGAAATTGTTTTCAGCTTTGGAGTACAGATTGCTTTAAACCCCATTGTATTACAGACTAGGACTTGACTGTCAATCATATAACATATACAAAGTAATTCTGATCATTTGTACCTAGGATGTTACTCAGATTTAGTTCCTCTTTTTCATCATCCTGTCAGGATGATATCTGTCTTCTGTTGATGAAGTATTTTTTTTCTCACTGTTGACACCTTTCTAAAAAATTCTGGGTACGTTTTGGCATTGACAGCCTGAGATGTCCAGTATGTGGCATATGTGCTTATTCTAATGTTTCCACATTATTGAAAAGGTTTTATTTTGTTGCTCTATAGGTTATAGTCTTGATGAATTTGTCATTTACTCAGCTAGTGTGACTGAATGCTTTGTAGATAGACCAAGCTCAACAACCATACGTGAGAGTGGTACAACTGATTGATGGCCTGCCACATGACACAAAGTATGTGCATGATGATGCTCATGCATGGCTGGGAAATTAGGGTAAGCTTGTACTCTGTCTTTTGTTTTTATATATTAAAACATTTGACATGATTTCACTGAAGGTTATTCAGAAAATGTAAAACAGGTAAAGGAATTAAAGGGAAGTAATTTAGAAAAGTGAATTCTCTGACCCTCTTTCAGTGACATTAATTGTATGAAGAAATGAGTCTTTTTTGAGATGGTGCATTTATTCTTTGAATCCACACCTAGACAAATGTTGAGTTTCAAAATGTGATCAGTAATGTCTTCAAAATTAGTCATTAGTTCTTAGTGTTCTGCAATCATCTGTAACCTATGAAGGGGTTGTGTGGCAGTGTCATTAATTCCAATATATATCATTACCAGTGGCAGAAGCCCATCAGGCAATAATTATAACTTGTAACTTGACTTTAGAAGGCAGGATGGCATCCAGTTGTGTATCTATTTCTTATTGATTTTTAAAAAAATTTCATTATATCCTGTCAGCAGAGATCATCAGAGACCATGTCTATCTCTTGAATATTTATTACTCTCTCTCTCTCTCTCTGGATATGTTTGTTTGTCTTGCTCTTTGGGCTGGATAGCCCTTAAGAGAAGGATGTGAACAAAATGTGGTTGCATTCTTCAGCAGCTTGCTTCACTGACATCTTGAACAACCTCACCTGACAGTTTAGAGGTTTTCAAAATACCTTGCCTATACTTTCCTACTAGTGAGAAAACCAGCCTTTTATCTGAAATGAAGTTCAGTGGATTAAAATGCAAAGGCAAGCAGCAATTTTTTCTCCAAAACATTGTTCCTTTGCACAATTATTACTTAAAGTTGCCTTCTTATAGCCATAATAATATCTGGCAGATATTTTGCAAGACTGAAGTTCATAGTGTTTTACTACTTGCTACAGGACATATAAACAAAGTGTCCCTAAGGTCACTTTCCTACTTCCCTAGTATTTGCACACTTTCAAGTCAAACAGCCTATTTTTCTTTCTGTCCTTTTCCTTCAGGCTCCTGTCTACTCAGGAAAAAAGCCAACAAAGCAACAACCCACCAACCTTTGCATGCCCCTAATGTGAAAAAGAATCCTTTGAGAGAGAGAGAAAGAGAGGGAGAGAGAGAAAAGACCTTTAAAAACTATAATGGAATGTGTGTACCCTATGGGGAAAAGTGCAAAGGTGATTCCATTTAAAGTTTTCCAAATCAATGAGATCATGTAATAAAACTTACTAGAACACTTACATTTTTACTGTATAAAGAGCTCAGCCAAGCAGGGCCATGTTCACATTTATTTGAGACACATTCAATATTGCAGCCTATAAAACAATTCTTTGTAGCCGAATTCACCCATTTACTAAATACGCTCACTCTGACTTAGTGATACAGTCTTTGTTTGGATGAGATCCCTTTGGCTCTTCTCAACTGGATTGTGCTGCTAATTAGTTCCTTACCTTCAGAAATGTATAAAGGTTCCCAAAGGAGATCATATATCTTCAAATAGAACATGGGGTGAAAGGTACTGTAGTTAAGTCCCATCCTTTCATTGCTCTGAAGGATGCAAACTGATACTTTTGAAAGGTTTACAAAATACTGCGTGCTACAAAGCACTGTGGGTTGCTTTCTGCTGTTTGTTTGTCTTGTCTTTTCATTTTACACTAAAAAAAAAGGGAGACATATAGTGTGAGGTTTCAAGGAAAGGGAAGAGATGACCAAGAGCTTTACCAGTATCATATATTTTTGAAAGCAGTCATAGGTAAGAACACCAAATGACCTTCAAAGGTAGACCATGCTTTATACTCCAGAGAAAGAATAAACAAGTCCCTGGCAATCTGACATACCTAAAATTCATTCTTGACCTCATTTACATCAATCTTGACCTCAGTTATATCCATGAAAGGGTAAAGAAGATGCAACAATAAGACAGCTGAGATTTTTTTCGTACCATCTGGAGCATGCTTGTCCTCATCTCAAAAATCTGTTGCTAGATAGAGCCAAATTCTCACACATCAGTGAAAACTAAAGTCTAGCAAAACTAAAATCAAATTATGCTTCTTGGAAACATGAATGTGATCACTGAAACCCACAAAGTTCAGGACTAGTTAATTAAGATGGTGAAACAAGCAGAATCCAAGCCTTGTTTTTCAACATTTCCTTATGAGTGTTAAACAGACTTCTATGTGCCTAAAACTTAGGTTTATATTTCTATATCTTGGTCAGATGATACCTTATTTAAAAGTACTGTTTCTGTTGTAAAATGATGCAGATTTCATGCCTCTATTGCTCTATTTGGAACACAATCACAGAAAAATAATTCTTAGATGATTAGGATACTTTTCAGTTTTTAGTCTTAGTTTATTCATGACTTATTTGTATGTATTTCATCTTTTTACAGCATTATCTTATTGCTAAAGTTGCTCCTTTCTTGATATTTATCCCTAATTACATACATAGAGTCATAATATTCCCTCTTGACTTTCATTTTGCATAGCTAGATAAGACAAACTATTTTAGTAATACTTTTTAGTGAACTTCTCTGTTTTCTTAGTCATTCCAGTAGGTCTTCGTGACTTTTTTTTTTTTTGAAGGTGACTCAAAGCACACAAGGTAGTCTAAAAGGATTCTTACAGTGCATCATACGATGTTACCAATTCTTCTTTCTGCTGCCAAAAGGAACTTTCTGATTAGTCCTAAAACCATGATTGTCTTTTTTGCTGTGTCACACCTTTGCATTATACTACAGCCATGCTGTGATTGGTCACTGCATGTGTTCTGCATTTGACTTGGAAACTTCTCCCTTACCTCTTCTAAAAGCTTCAAAGACCACATAGTTTGCAGCAGAAGGGTTTGCATTTAAGTAAGATTCATTTATTAATATTGCATTTTCCCATTTTCTGTTATTGTTCTTAATTTTTCATATCTGGAAACTCTCAAATTTGGCTGATACACATGAATCATTCTGGATTGCACATTTCTGCATTAGTTTCTGCCAGGCACTATAGAACTTTATAAAACAACACTTGTGCAACCAAGTTTTACGACTAAGACAAGCAAAACTGAAGTTTAAAAATCAGTTCAGGTTGGTTGTAAAATTATAGGTTTGGATTTTTTTTTCCTGTTTCCAGGAATAGATGTCATAAATCTTCCTTTTGGTATCTTTAGGATTCAGGATCCTCTGTAACTGAAAGAACTAGAAACTTATTTTTAAAATTATCTGTTTGCTTTTTAAATGAGAGAGCTGAGATTTCTTTTTTTTTTCCCCCTGCTAAATACATAGATTATCTAAGTAATATTCAACTTGCATGAATTTTTTAAGAAGCAATGAGTCCATCACTTAATAGAGGGTAAAACATGGTCAACTCCACAGAACTCACCATCTGATACTTTAGTGACAAAAATTTATTAGGTATGTTGGAAAGTGAACATTTTTGGAGAAAATAGAAAAACTATTTTGTCTGTATAGTTCCCCTTACAACTGTGCACCTACTCTAATGCTATAGGACTGTGATGTATAACGATAATGTAAAACTCTGGTTCCTTGTGCCTGTTAAAGCACTGCCTTTATATTTTCTTCTCCCATCCTTTGACTTTTTAATGATGTGAGTCTATATGGGTCAGAGAGGCCATATGGGTCAGAGATTTCCATATTTCAGTGTCTTGTCTCCAACAGTGATGAGCAACAGATGTTTAGGGAGCAATATGAACAGCAGTGAAAGTGTAGAACAGCTTAGCTGTCAACAAATTCAGGGATTTTTTGAGGCATTGTTATACATGGATTGTCTCTGGTAGATCTGTTCTCACATTTTTTTATAAATTTCTTATTCCAGTTAGTGCTTTAGCATCCACAGACTACGACTACCACATGTGAATTACGTGCTTTGGGGAATAAAAGTGTTTCCTTTTTGCTAGTTTTGACATCTGTAATTTGACAGTTTAATCAGGTATACTGAGTTTTGTGTTTCCTGTTTATCTTTTCCTTTTTATACATGATTTTATGAACTGAAATTTTCTTCAATCAACCTACAGTTTCTTTTCAACATTTCAGAGCATTATTTCTATGATTTTTTACAACTATTGACCACTAAGATGTTATTTCAGAAAAATGGCCAAAATGTCTCAGGCTTTTGAGTGGATAATAGCTTATTTATGGTCTTCTATAAGTTAATTCTGCTTAGGTTTCTTTTTGCCCTTTAATGCTTTTTAACATTTAGTATTATAAGCCAGCTTATTATCCAAACAATATTGTAAAATCATTGTATAACTATGTGTAATCTGATCACATGCTACATTTTTATTAAAGTATGTTGAGATTAATATTATGTGAATTAAATATCCTGATGATGCTAAATGAGAGTAGTTGCTAACACCTGAGCTGAAAAAAAAGTGGTTAAATAGGATGACTCCTAGAAAAACACCATCTATAATGAAATGAACATGTTGAAATACAGCTTTAAAAATGCAAGTGACTGTCTTGTGCAGGAAGATAAGGAAGTGCATGCCTAAGTTTGAATACGTGAGTCATCAATTAGCCTGCTCAGAATACAGTTTAGATGACACATTGTGTTTGACAGCTGAAGAATTTTTGGTCTGTTCTCATCTGTCCCATATCCTATCTCATACATTCCCACCTCTAAAGACACAATTTGCCTTCCCTTTGGACGGATGTGCTGCAGGTGTTCATTCATAGCTCCTTCAAGATAAGTGGTGCATCCTTGAGCAGCATGCTGGATGACTTCCTACGGAATTTTAGATACTTAATAAATAAACAAACAGAAGTTCAGTCAAAGTGAAAGCATAGATATGGGGACCTGCAATTTCTTTGCTTTCAATAGGGGTTCTGCTGTGTCATAGCTTTCTATTCTATTATTTGTTGTTGGTACTGGACCATGGTAAAGAGAATATCTGTAAATAAAAGTTGGAGATAATATGTTAGTCTGCTTATACATTACTGGACTTTTATTTGTTTTAGTGCAATTACAGAATTGGTTTTACATCACTCGTCCTCATATGTCTTAACTCCATAGTAGTGCTTAGGGACAATTTGCTAGTTATGCAGCCGTACATTATATATTATATTTTNTCCTCATATGTCTTAACTCCATAGTAGTGCTTAGGGACAATTTGCTAGTTATGCAGACGTACATTATATATTTTCTTTAAAAAAAGTTTGGATTCGAGATGCTTTACTAGTTGTTCAGACTTCTATTTTTACCCTCAATGCCCTTAAACACCTATACTGTCTTTGAAGGCTGTGTAATTAGCTCCCATAGGCAACTTGAGCTTGTGTTTGAAGCTTCATTTAGGAAAAAAATCCCATGTGAACCACTGTATTTTTATTAAATTTCATTTTCCAGGCTGAGTTACAAACTTTTATACATATAATGGTTACACAGCAAAAATAGGCATCTCTTACCTTCTCTTGTTACTTGTCTTTGTGTTTTTTTTTTTCCCCTTTTACTAATGACAGTCTCCTCATAGTTATACCTCTTAAGTAAACGTGGCAAAATGGTCCTTGTTTGCTGAAGTATTATTTTTGGGAAGTACATTTCTAAATGAGATCACACTGGAAATTAATTAATTCGTCATGTTTTCTGCTTGGTAAGGTATTCATGTAGCCTCTGGCTTGAATGGGCTATTTCTACAAAGGAAAAGATAGCTTGAAAAGAAAAGCATAATTATGTCTTTTTTTTTCTTTTACGTTTTGGCTGCAGGGTAATTTTTTTTTTTACTTGACAAGTCCCAGTATGAAGGACAAAAGATATTGAGCATATTTTCTTAAGACATTTTACTTTGCTCACATTATTTTTGAATACTGAATGGTTGAATAGGCTTTCTATGTGGGGCACAAGTATGTTAATATACACGTAATAGAATGTAGAATGTAGCAAAGCATAATATTGCACACAGTATAATATTCTATTACCAAAAATGTTGGGGTTATTCCGTAATGGTATAAAAAGAGGAATTTTAATCAAGTTTTTACTGTTTGGGGTTTTTTTTTTTCCTTCTGTAGATTACTTTACAGTGAATTAATAGAGTAACTTGAACGAACAAAATGTAAATGCTAAAATTTTAGCTCAAGCTGATGTTATTTTGAGATGAATAGCTGACTAAGATTGCAGTGAACTGTGAAAGCACAATTGAGAATGCCGAGAATGATCAGAATGCAAAATATTTCAGATTTCATTATACTGTAACTGCAAGTTTTTCTTTATTTCTTTATATGGCTGGAATATTTGCCCAGCTAGTCTGGATATACTGTATTTAAATTGGACTGTATATTACTGAAACATCCTTTTGTCTCTGAACAAAATTGAATTGTATTACCAGAATGTTCATGTAACATATTTGAAATTTACAATTGAATCATGTACCTGCTCCCAGTAAGTGACTTATGGACCACTGGACATGCTGCAAGTGCTACTAGAAATTAAGCCTTCATTTGTCTTTAAGAAACAATTTGCTGTTAAAATATTTTTATTCCTTTTTTTAGTGTTGTTATAAAAGCCTTTAGTTACCAAGTTTTATCTAATTTTGACACAAGGTGTGTTTTTTCTTTTTTTCTTTTTCTAGTGGGCTCTAAATATATATTATTCTAGCTTCTACAGCTTTTTATGACACAGGTAAAAAATTACAGTTCTCTATTTTGATCTTAGCATTAAAAATGAACTATTATGGAGATTTAATGTTCATTTTGGCTTTAGATTCCCATAAAAATGTGAATTACCTTTGAGATAATATCTTTGTTTTTTTACTGTGAAGGTCTATGGGCAAATAATACTGGGGTATATTTTGACTGAGGATGAGGAAAGGAATGTTTATCTAAGCTGTTTCACAGCTTTCTGAATATTTGCTCTTCTGATCCTTATACCTGCTGGGTGGAAAATTAGCTGCTTACATAACTTCCCGTTTTATCTTTCAAAATCTAAATAAATATTTAAATTTGGATTCAGAAGACTTTGTAAGAATGCAAGTTTTAATGTAGTCCTTTTGGAACTAGAGTAGTACCATAATTTCCTAAAATGAGAGTGTGTTGAAACTGGGGAAGAAGGTGTTGCAGTTTGATTGAAGGGTGAAAAGTAAGTAGAAGTTTAAAAATTTTAAAACCTTGATCAGAGTGATTTGACTTGATGTATGTTAGGTGATACAAAATTGGTTTTTCCTTTGTATCATACACAGAAAGTTTGCAAATGATTTACAATTCTTTCCTTAGTAAATTTTCAAGGTATCTCTTCTTACTAAATAACTTGAATAAAGAGAAAAAAAGGTGATTGAGGATGCTTATTAAGGAGGAGATATAGAAAATTAGATTTTTGATACAGTTGTGAGTGTTATTGGATATAATCTCAGTAAATAACAGTTATAGTTGGCAATAAAAATGGTTCCTTAATAACCATGTGTGATTCTCAAGTATATACTTAAGCATTGCTTGTTCAGAGGACATGTTTTTCTTGTCTCACCAGCTGAGAATCTCTTAGTCATGAAACATAGAAATTCAGATCTCGTGGTAAAACAACACAGACTCTATTGAAATGGAATCAACTCACATAAGAGCCTCTTTTCTCCTGCCCTGTTTAACTACGTGTATTTTACACAGCCCTGCATTTTGACCTTGCGAACATGAGCCAGTTGGTCTGTCAGCTCACATTAAAGCTTAAACTCAGTAAAATATCTTAATGAAAGCATCCAAGTTCAGACCCTGTTAGGGAACAGGGTTTTCAAGACTGACTACAAAATTCCCTACTCAAGTCAGTTGGTAATGAGCAGTGCCTGAATGTATCTCAGAAAAATAATGAATATATTTCACTAGCACATAAGAAAATTGTTATGCTCACCAGCATTTAAAAAGAGTTTTTGTAAATTGACTGGAACTGTTCTGTTGGATTGGCTATTGTATTTGGGATAATAATACAATATTTCAACAAAGTATTTAAAAACGTGTAGTGGCAGGAAAATTGCACATCATCTAAAATGATTCACTGTTAAAGTTTATTTCTTTGTTTTTCTTTGGCAGATCTAATAAAACAGAGTGCAGAATTGTGTTCTCTATTTAACAAATATTTAGATTTTCCTGTAAAATGTGATGCAATAGGCTTCACTAAATTTTATCTAAAGTGGTCTCAGTAAATTGTCACAGTAAAATGGATTGATTCATGAGGAATTGCTACACCTTAGAAATAAGTGTTTTTCCAGTATGCAAGGCAATGTGGGCTCACAGCCCAGAAAGGCAGTCCTGTTCTAGCCTGCTTCAAAAGAAGTGTGGCTGAGCGAGGTGTTTCTGCTCTTCTACTCTGCTCTCATGAGACCCCACCTGGAGTGCTGTGTCCAGCTCTGAGCTTCTCAGCAAAAGAAACACATAAACCTGTTCCAGAGAAGAGCCAGAAAGATGATCAGTGCTCTGCGGAGCTTGGATGAAAAAAAAATTAAAAGAAAAAAAAAAAAAAAAAGGAAAAAAAAAAGAGAGGGAGAGAGAAGGCTCCAGGAAGAATTTAAAGCACTTTCCACTACTTAAAGGGGGGAATGCAAGAAAGATGGAGAGGTTCTCTGTATCAGGTAGTGTAGTAATATTGAGAGGCAATGGTTTTAAACTGAAAGAGGGTAGACTAAGATAAAACAAAAGGAAAAGAAAAATTATGAGGCACTGGCACAGGTCACCCAAAGAAGTTGTGGATGCCCCATCCCTAGAAGTCTTCAAGGCCAGGCTGAATGGGACTCTGAGCAGCTTGGTCTAGAGGAAGGTGTCTACAACTCTATGATCCAGTTTCTATGTAATTTAAAGCTCTGTAAGATATATAGAATGCTAATTTGACTAAGTAAAATGGAATCATTCTTATATTTATAGGCAGAGCCTGAAAATACTTATAATTCAGGGTTAAAAAGTGAAAAATTGACTGAATAATGCAAAATAATTTTATTAAATATCGACTCAAAAATCAGAACCCTCCAGGAACACTATTGATTAAGTAATCAATACTCAGTTTCTTTTCAGTTTGCAAAATATCTTTAAGCTTAGGGCCTTTTCCCAGTAAAGTTTTATGAATTTTTGATAAAAATATATAAAAGGATATTTGCCTATACAGAAATCATGACTTCTTGTTATTATGAACTAAAAAGATAGATTTTAAATTTAAAAACGTTTGCTCAAGATACATCAGTCTTACAACAACTGTTTTATTAGACCTTCAGTGTTTCCTGACATTTAAATTATTCCATGAAGCCACTTATTAAAATAAATTCAAAGCTTGCTGGTTTATTTTACAAAAATTCTTTGGTACTGTTTTGGAAAATAAGCCAAAACCAGCTGAGGCATTATCAAGGAAAAAGGCCTTGCTTTCAAATCCTGCTTTAAACATGGATTCTTTAGGTCTCAGTCAATTCTCTTTTTGTCTCAAAGTTCACATTGGATATTTGGAGGGCAATGTTGTCATCCTGGCTGTCAGTTACTCAGAGAGAGAAAAGAACATTCATGCCAGATGGTCTCATCCTTTTTATCAGATATGTAATGGTGATAGACAGCATGTAAGTTGGGCAGGAAGAAGAGAAACATGACAGAGGCAAGAAATATAGATGTCAAACATATATTTTAAGGTTTTTTCTTGCAGGACAATGGAATAGATACCAATGCAGGGCAGGTATCCTTTGCATCTCAGAAAGCAAGACCCATGCTAATTCTGGACTTTACAGAGTACAGAGGGGCAACACTAGGATAATAGTGAGGCAAAAATACACTATATTTTCTCAACTTTAATTCTTGTTCTACAAAAGATTTTATAGTTTTCTAAGACTCTAATTCAGCTTGAAGGATTTCAGAGAAATATCAAAGAATGAAGAAGAGAAGGCTCCAGTGAGACCTGATCATGAACCTTCAATATATAAATGGACTTATAAGAAAGATGGAGAAAGACTTTTTTTAGGGCCTGGTGACAAGATAAGAGGCAATGGTTTTAAACCTAAAGAGGGTAAATTGGACATAAGGAAAAAATTATGATGAAGGTGATTAGGCACTATAAGAAGTTGTCCAGAGAAGTTGTGGATACCCCATCTCTGGAAGTGTTCAAGGCCAGGCTGGCTGGGGCTCTGAACAACCTGACCTAGTGGAAGGCATCCCTGCTTACGGCAGGGGGTTTGAAACTAGAAGGCTAGAAGGTCTTTATGGTCTCTTCTTACCCAAACCTATGTTTCTATGAAATGCTCCCTGTTCTAGTAGTGAATAACCTGCTTATGCAATTTTTGTTTCCCAGTGAAAACATCATCCAAAGGAGACCAAAATGCATAGGGCTTCTATTAAACAAATTATTTCAATATTGTTTATTTTCATGCCACGACAAGTTATATAATCATTGGCAGAGTATTAGAAATGGACAGACTCCTAAACAACATCCAGATCCAGTATTTCTTGTTTAGTTTTAGGTCAGCATGCCATTCATCTCAACTCATGATGCAGAAGCTGCATCACACATACCCAACTTGCACAGTCCTAAAGTTAAGGACAGGATTTTTTTTTTCCCCTGGTACTCTGATCCTAATAGAACTTGCTTTTCTTATAAATTTATTTTACAGCTTAGTCTATGGCTTTTGTATTCCTATATTTCCTTTTTTTCTTACATAATTGGTTTGCCTTTTTTTTTTTTTTTTTTTTTGGTTGGGATAGTATAGTGCTTTTGGCTTCATTTTGGATTCATCTCTTTTGACTTTATAAGTCTACGGTGTAGAAGTCTGTATAGAAGTCTGTATCGTAGTTGTCTAGTCTTTCTTTAGACTAAAAGGAGATAAATAAACAGTTCTAGGGAAAAATTAATCTCTTTCCATGAGAGACATCTAAAATTTAGATTCTGTAAGTGCCATTTTTTCCTAGTGAGTTTAAAGAACTGACTGATGACTTAAGGAGCTTGCTCTGGACTGCCTAAACTACTGGTTTTTTTCAACAAGGTGAGATCAGCTAGTCCCTTGGGTGATCACTCAGTGGTTTGTTGTTCCATTTTTAAAATGAAATTTTTCTTAAGGTAAAAACAGCACAAGTTCTATGAAAAACCACATTGATAATGTTTTCAGGCTGCCTTTCTTCTGGATTTACAATTGAGTCTTAGTGATGATGATGATTTCTAGTTTAGACATCTTAACATGAAAGTTCAGTATCAGGCAAAAGTTTCAATTTCATTTAGAATTTTTGGAAACTGACTAGGTAAATAAATGATTCTTCTATTTTTTTTTTTTTTCGCAAAACATCATCAAAAAGAGGTGTAGATATCAGTTCTTAGCCACTGTCACGACTGTGGTAGTTTACTCAGACTTTACACAATATAGTACCATGCAACAGGTTCATAAATGTTAACTTTAGCTTGAAGGTCGTCCTCCTTGGCTCTCTTCATAGTCAATGGAGAGAGACAGCATCTCTAGGGCATCATTCAGAGAACCTAAACTTGGTTTTCTGTTCTGAATTGCCCATTGGAATCCTCTGCCTCCCTCTCCTAGGACTGTAGTGGGAACCTGGGAACCTCTCCCACTCCGACTGTAGTGGGAACCTGGGAGAGCAGATTCCCAGGCCTAACTTAGAGTGTTTGAACATCCCTGTGTAAGTACACAGAGAAATCTAATGCCCTGGAAGAATGTCAGTCAGTGTACACCCATTAAGGTATATGTTGGAAATTAAGGTTATTGTCCCATATTACATAGAGGGAGTTAGCCACAGTCTATTTTCCTTGCTTCTTTTAAAGCAGTATTATGCTGTAGCATGTCAAAAGGAGTAAAATGTGTTTATTCTAGGGTAAAATAGAATAGATTTAATTTTTATTTTAAGGTACAGAATGATAAGAGTTTGGGTACATGCGCTATTTAGTTTTCTAGTTCTGATTTTTTCTATATGTGCTGAGTTTCAGAGAGAGGTTTTCAAATACACATACACACACTCGTCATGTGGCAGATCCGATTTTATTGCTATTGAACACAGCAAAAATATATTTAAGCATGAATTTTATCTTGATATTAACTTTATGTAGTCTTGATAATGTTAGCCATAGTATTTATTCATTTTAGTAGGTGAACGTGATTTACTAAAATACAATTATATAGGCACCTCAAAGTAAGAGAAAAAATACAATCCCTGTGTATTTCTGATGTCATCTGCTAGTAAAATAGAAATTAAATGATTTTAAACAGATAGGGATAACAAGGTTAGTGCAATATAAGGCTCAATGAGCAAAATGGTCCAGAAAAATCATTCTTTCTTTGTTAACAAGACTGAAATTCAATGTACCTTTGACAACATCAGTTTTATGTTCAAGTTTACTTTTGTAGTGAATTTGAGAAAGATTTTATTTGTGACTAACCCTTTCATCATATTTATGATAAAGGTTTATGAAACCCTGAGTTATAAGTTTTCAATGATGTTTCCCTGCAGTTTATTTTAAACAAGCTTACAGAAGCATATTCAACATTTTCTCCCTTCTTAATTCTTTTGTTTTGGGAAGGCACTCTGTCTAGAATAAAACACTGTGAATCATTGGGTGATTTGGTATTTTGGGGGCAGGGTATTTTTGTTTGTTTGTGGGTTTTTCGGTTTTGTTTGTTTGTTTTTTACTATTTTAGTGAATTATTTTAAAGAAATATAAGCATGCTGGAACTTGAGTCTTTACTTTCTGAAGTGGATTGTAGGTTTTCTTAAAACGCTTCTCTCTGGGGTTAATACAGACATTTATGGGATAGTATTCCTTTATAAAGGCTTATAGGTATGCTGCTCATTTTGGCAGAATTGTATGAGTCATTTTTAGATGGACTTGGAGAATCTAGATTCTGCATATCAGGTTACTGTTTGTGAGTCAGCAGAAATGGGTTGCTGATGACCTGTCATTTGCCAAAGAAAGCGGATGTCAATACCTGTGGTTGCTGGAGGCATCCTGTGCGTGTGGAGCGTGGTACTTCCTCCGTCCTCACCACTCAGGTGTCTCCCAGCTGGATTCTGCAGTGCCCTGAGCTGCAGGGCCACACATCGCCCTTTCCATCCTCGTAGGGAGTAGGGTGTGATCAGTCAGGTACAGCCCCAACAGATATTGATGGCCTTAAGATTACGTGTTGAGTGCCTGAGGTGTCTGTGCATCAAAGCGATACATCTCACAGAACTCCAATTACTGTGAGGTAAGTAATTATTCTCTCTTTTGTTCTTTTTTTTTTCTCTTCCCATGATTATTCCTACAAACAGGCAAACTGATTAAGTCTCTGTATATGAGTTAAAGGGCTTAGGTGAAAAAGTGATGACTGCAAAAGCTATCTGTAAAAACAAATTTGGAATTGTTTTTTTTAGCCTTTACTCTTAAAAATAAACTACCAAAAACTCTGATTCTTCCCATGAAATTTTTATGTATCTCCCTGATCTGCAGTGACTAAACGATGAGCAGAGAAATGAAATATTTATTGCATACACAGGTGGAAGAACTAAGTAGTTTTTCAGATATCCAGAGCTATTGCATAATATCTGGTGATTCACAGAAGAATAAAGATAATAGTTTTCTAAATATTTCAGTCTCCTTTGGAGGTTTTAAATTTTGTGGTCATCCTAAATTTTGTTGTAATATAATGCTTCTGGATAAGTGACCCAGTACCTTAATTATTGTAGATATTTCTTCTCTTTTGGTGTCTGCACTTTGGAAAATAAGCAAAAGGCAGACTGCTTATGTATTACTGTATATTTTCCTCTGATGAAATGATCATATTTTCACTGGCTTTTCTGAGAATTCTGCTGAAAATTTCTGTGTTTGTACAGGGCACTGAATTCTCTGAGAAATCTGTCTCTGATTAGATTCTTCTGTTGTTTCTTCACCAGTTAATTACATTTCTTAAGCACAGCCACAAATGTAAACTGAGACACATCACTTTTATGGTTTATTCAGTAGACCGCATTGCATATTTTGAATCTGTTAGCTATGTCCTATTATTAAAAGAGCCTGTAAAGGAACATGGCTTTGTGATGCTAGTGTGCAGTTACATTTTGTATATTCAGTGACCCAGTATTTTGTAGCATTTCATATGAGCCATAAGAGAAAATGAACAAAGACTAAATGCATGAGTCATTATTTGCTGAAAGGATCTTGTATTCACATTTTTATTGTGTCCCTCAGAGTGAACATGTATGTTTTTTGTTTTGCAGGGATTGAAGGTTTTTTCTAGTGAATATCGGAATAAATGTGCAGTTCTCTCCTTTTGCTATTCTTTCAACCGGAAAGTACAATGCAGCCCCAGCATGTACTCTCCAGTATGAAAAGTTTGGCGTTTTAGAGAATATTGACTAAATACTGTGGTGATTTTAAAAAACTGTCGCTGTCTGAAAAAAATCCTAACCCTTTAACAGTTCAAAAATTACATACATTAGCAGAATAGAAAACCACCTTGACACTTAGTCAGTTGCTTTATATAATTATCTCATTGTATAATTAATATTGGGGAAGGATTGGTAAAATTAGTTAAATTCTCTATGTCAGAGGCATGGAAATTTTAATAAAATATTAAAGTATTTATTATAAAAAATAATTTTGGTTCTGAATACTAGAAAAATATAATTTACTTGTATTTTGGTATATTTCCTATTCTAAGCTGATAATAAAAAGTGGTCCAACCACATTGTCTTGGAAGCAAGGGATGTTGTGGATTTAAAAAATGTGATGTGTAGAAACCTCAAATTAATGAATTCACTGAAGCATGGTTTTCAAGAGAGAAAATACATGTAAAAATTTCCAAGGCTTTCTTAGTCTGATGATCATACTTCAGGGGCATATTGAATTTTGATAATTGAGAAATTTCCATATGAATGTCTTTGGAAAAGTGACAAATGTAGGTGCAATACTCCAGAGTAGATAAGGGAGCATGTCTCCTCACATTTTTGATCCAGAAGTAATTTTATGTCCTGGATAATGTCCCCATTAGATCCTGAGAAGAAAAACAGCTGCAGTTTTAACTGCAAAAGCATAACATGTTTAATTTTACCTTTGTTTATTTCAAAAGTGTTTTACAAGCACTGGTAAATTGTTTTCTATTTCAGAAGTAATGTAATCTGGGATTTAGGAAATAAAGATTTGAATTCTAAAGACATTTACTTGCCATGTTTGGTTTTGTGTTCATTATGAAAACATAACAGAAATATCTGCTTTACCGATCAGAGTGTGGTAAAAAAGCAGTATTATGATTTAAATAAAAGCATAAATTTTCATCTCTATAAAGTGGTCCAGGGAGTTCATAAACATGCACTTATTGAATGTTTTGAAGTTAGCTGTTTAAGCCCTGAAAACTGGTTTACAGTGAAACTTCTGATGGAATTGTCAACACTCTACTCTTTAAAAAGATTTGGAACTTTATTAAACTTATGGCACGATTGCCCAATGTCTCAGCCAGCTTTCATCTCACTGACAGACCTCTGGATGACTTTTAAAAATTGGCAATATCTGTTGGTTGTGCCTGGAATTACAATTAAAGTTATGTCTGCTTGGACATCTTTGTCCTTCTAGAAATCATGCTTCCCACCAACACCTACTTTTAGCCACTTAAAATAAAGGCTGAAGGTATCCATATAGAGGCATATTTTTTTGTCTGACATTCTGCTTGTCATGAGAAAATCTAGCCTAGTATGAGTTTTTTTTTTATGGATTATTTTTTCAGATTTAGAGGGTCTGGATTTCTTTAAAGGATGCCATATTATTGTTAAGAGTGATATCAGTAGGAGATGATCACACATGGCACATGTCAGATTATGCTTTGTTATAGATGCATCATTTTGCATTTCAACCAATACTTTTATTTTTGTCTTATTTTTATCACAACAACAGGAAGGAGCAAATGAAAAGTTTTGGTAAAGTCAACTACAATTAAAAAAAATCCCATGATACATGGAATAATTATTTCTTGTTGTCAGTCCTTCTTTTGTAAAAATTACATCTTAAATCTTGTTGAAATATCTTGAATTCTCTGGATATGACTGAGTAAGTGGACTTGATTACATAACTTACATTTTAAATAGACTTTGAGACTTACTGGCTGCTGATAGTTATCTTGACTGGATAACTTTTGCGTTATTAACCACCACTACAAAATATGTGACAGGAACATCAGCTTTCGAGGAGTAGGTGACTAATTCCTCAAAGATGAGACACTGC
This sequence comes from Orthonyx spaldingii, assembly GCA_013397795.1. NCBI lineage: Eukaryota > Metazoa > Chordata > Aves > Passeriformes > Orthonychidae > Orthonyx > Orthonyx spaldingii. The sequence continues at coordinate 1,770,137 of VZTJ01006312.1, read as the reverse complement.
GTATTCTGCAGTCACAGAAAATTGCTAGTGATACTAGAATAGTTTTTCCTCTTTAGCATAGTAAAGTCTTAAAATTTTTTGTTAAAACAGTAGTCTGGATAGAAAAACAGTTTTTGTTGCAATTGCTTACTTTTTAGTTAAATTTTCAGTTTAAATATATTACTGAATATTAACAAAGAATGTTCAGACTTACTAATGTTTTTCTATGTTACAATTTACTTTGAGAGAAAAAAATGGTCAATCTTTTGGTATAATGGTCAGGTATTATTTTAAGAAACATTTATTTTAAACAGTTTTTCACATAGGTTTCTGAAGTTCAGAGTGCTATTTGGCTGGGTGTTATGGACAAGCTATAAAGAGGTTTTAAATCCCCTACAGCAGCATTTCTGCTGAGATAAAAATAATAAGATGAAGAAAGTTTTTCTGGTGGAGATTATCTGTCTTAAAGTAATGGTTTTGGGAAAAGTCATGAAATATGGACTGAGATGTTAGGCATTTTTGAGAATCTTAGACTGCTTGCTGGAGTATATTTGTTGAATACAAATAGGCCTATTTGTATTTGAAACCACTAAATAGGCCTCCAAAAGTAAGGAAGAGAATATCATTTACAGTAGGTGCAGATTATGCTGCATATGCTCCCTGGCTTCTTTTCCTATTTCTTTTCCTACAGCCTTCTCTTTGAAGTTCTGCAGATGTATTCTTCCTACTTTCTCCTTCTCTCCATTTCATTTCCTCTTATGCAGAAGGCACTGAGGAGTAATCTGTGGTCACATTCTGAGTGCACAGTAGGTTTTTTGTGAAGATTGAGTCATGTGTTCTTCTTATACTTTGCATTTTCCATCTAAATTCTAAATAAAGGTTTTATATTTGCTATGGAATTACTTATTTTTGATCCATTACTAAAGTAACAAATTCAGAAGAATGAAATGTTCCTTCAAATCAGAGTATGTGTGTGTTGGTGTTAGACGCCTCCTGGTTTCCATACAAGAGAATATGGGCAGTTAGCATTGAAACTTCCTCACACAGCTGCAGCATTGGACACTTTGCTTAAGTGTTGTGATTTCACCTGACCTTGTGTTCAAGACTAGGCACCACCCTGCACAATATTGCATAAGAATGGTGAAGGTAGCATGTAAAATAATTTTAGCTGTAATAGTTAATGATTGGAGAGTAATTGTACCATTATTCCTCAGTGTACTACTTACTGTAAGAAAATTGCACAGGTCACCTCAAAACAAGAATTCTGGGAGTTTTCTAATTTAAATTGCTATTTTCAATCGTTTCATTTGCTTATTATCCACTTGTGATATCAGTGTGTTTCAATTTTATCTCCCATGATGATCTTGAGTCGTTGCTTGAGAAAAGCCTGCATTGGTCCTCTTCATACGAAGAGATACTGTTCAATCCAATGCCTGGTTTTTTGTTGCCTACCCCCAGAATGGAGTGTCATAAAAGATGACCCAGAAAGATAGTATGATTGGTCAGAAAAAGGTTCTGAAGATAAATACTTTAAAAATATACTTTATTAGAAGGCCTGATTTGCAAACAGGTTCTCTGATGGAAAAGATCTGATTCACGGCACTGCATCTGAAAGCTAATGCCTCTTGTTAAAAAATGGTGTAAGAATATAGAGGTCCTGGATCCATTGTGTTGATAATGTTGTGGTTTAACCGTGGTCACAAGATACTTTTGATGACAAAGAACAGGAATATGTGCAGATTCAGGAAGACTAGCTAAAATATGAAAAGTAAATCTATATAAGTTGTATTTCTTTTGATTTTCTCTTTGGCACCTGGTATTATACGCCTCAGCGCACCAGTCAACTACGGGACATAAAAAGAATTGGAAAGTTTGAAAAATGCATGAGCAGAAAACAAGTTTTGCAATAAAATGTGTGTGCAGGTTGTGTTGCTGGAAGAAACCTCTGTTTGGGTTTTGGACACCAGAACAAATGAACCTCTATGTTAGAATATTTGGAGTATTTATGTCTTGGAGTGCTACATGAAACAAGTATAATTATTGTGAGACAGTAGCTAGTTTGACAACAGAGGGGATCAGGAAAGGAAATCAAGTCTGTATTGAAGCTCTCTTTAATAGTCAGTGAGCTTAAGAAAGAAGTCCAGAGGATTAATTGTCGCTTGATCTTTGGAAGTAATGTATATTAAAAACCCCCTCTTAAGCTGATGCTTGCGCTTGGTCATGGAATCAGGCTATAAAACTGCTTTTTCGCATGTCCTCATCAAAATCATTTGTTATTCATTTCTGAAAGCTGTTCATGTGAGCATGTTTATTTTATTCCTAGTGCTGATATACCGATCCTAACTTTTCTCATGCAGTTCCCGTTTTTCATAAGATAATCACCACAGAGACATTTTTAGGCACCTTCAAGCTTGCCATAAACAATGAAATATGGAGTCTTGTACTCCTTCTTGTTAAACCCTACCAAGGAGATTTACTGAAAATTAAAGAGTTTGTGAGTATATATGATAAGGTCCTTGTGATCTTGAATTCTTAATCTTGGCTACCCCCATATTTTTTGAGAGACAAAGTACCTGGTTTTTTTCTGTGTGTGTGTGTGTGTGGTTTGTTTTGTTTTTTTTAAGGTGAGGAATACATTATTATTGTAGTTTTGCTAGTCTGTGGCTGATTAGGATATAGGTTTCTCAGTTGACTCTCTCCTTTCCTTTGACTTCATAGACAAGAAGGTATCAAATGCCATAGGCAAGAAATGCTGTCCCATTCCAGACCAGAATACTTTGGGGCAATATCCATTTGAAGAAGGAAGAATAAGGGACAAATTATTCCTAATCATATAAAGCCTAATAAAATTATATTTGAAAATTTGGGAGTGGAAATTAAAAGAAGCATTTGAAAGTAGGAATATTTCTGAGCATGTGTGTAGGAAATTAAATAAAAAAGAGTATCATGGTTTGTTCCTGCACAGGTACTTAGCCCGTACTTACCCCCACCAAATCATAGCTCCTGTTGTACAACATCCCTTCTTGTTTCTAACAAGCATTGTTATTACAGAGAATAAAATGACAGAAGCTTAGATTAGAAATATCCTGGTTTGCATTTTATTTTGTGTCCATTTTCCTAGCACTGGGGTTTTTTTTTTTTGTGTGTTTGATTTCTGTAGGCAGTGTTTGTAAAGCTGTAATCTCAATTTGCAGTTCTTTTTTTTCCAAATTGCTATTAAACACAATTTCATTATCTTGAGTACAACTTCCTTGATTAAGAATTTACCATATTTGTCAATCCTTGATGAGCTTCTTTGCCCAATGTATCAACTAGAGATCAATACTGATTGCAAGACCTACAGCTTCCATATAAAATAATTAATGCAAGCATTTTAGTCCACTTCACTGAAATGCATATGCCTGTGTTTGTTTATGTAGCTCCCCTGTATTTTTAAGATAGTAGCAGTTCCCAGTTGAGGTTCTTGCAGTATTTATAGGCTCCTGTGGTAGCCTCTCTGGTTATACATAATTTGCATAAAATGCCAAACATCTCATTGTCTCTATTAAAATCTTTGATATTTTTATTTTATGTAATGAATAGATCCATTTTCCTTGATAATCTGGAACTAAATCTTCAGGTCTGGGTTTTTGTACAAGTTAAAGGCTCTTTTTAAATCCAGAATTTTTGAACAAAAAATTACCATTTGCAGTCAGTGAGACAACATGGCCCTTCTAATGGTAGGTTGACCAGACCTGAAAATGTTGCAAAAGAGAGAAAACAGAATTTTGCATTAAGTTGAATTAGGATGAGTTGCATAATGGCCAACCTTTGCCAGCCTTGCAAAGTCCTCAAGTATTTTGCTGGACCAACCTTTGCCTGTGAGTCTCTGTCTTTGATGGTTCTTGACAAAGACTGTTCATAATGTCTGGCTAAATGTTGAATCTCTTGGCTATGAACAAGATTTTCATGTTAAGTTTCTGTCTTGCAGAAATCTGTGCTATTCCTAATGACTTTAGAAATTTGACTTCTTTCTCATATTTCAGTGTAAAAAATTTCCACTTGACATTTCCTTAATGTTGAAGCAGAGTAGGTGAACCTACCTTGGCACTCTTGTCTGGGGATCTCTGGATATGTTGCACTGGGAGGAATTATCCTCCCAACTACTAGTGTAACTTTGTTGTATGTAATTAATGGTCTAGTGGCACAGACTTATCACAAGGCACAAGAGCAAGTGCAGAATAAACAATTAGCAAGGTAAGGCACATTACATCAGAAAGCATAAATAGAATGCTTCCCTCTTAGCTTAAAAAAATGAGAAAAAGAAAATAAGTCATAATGCTCCTCTATTTTGGAAAATAAATTTATATTAATATTGTATTTTTATAACATGGAATATCCTTTTGAAGTCATAGGTGAAGTTTCTACTTGCAGTTAAACTGATCATTTACCTCCTCTTATGTTTTTTCTAAAGTGTACTTTTTCCTCATATGCCAAATATTTTGATAATACTGGACAAATGCTAGCTAGAGAATCCTTCTGTATCATTAATGTCACCCTTTAGGCTTCACACTATTGATCAGCAACTGCACCTGACTCCTCCATTCAGAGACAGTTTATAATGTGTTCTTGAAGGTATTGAAATAGTCTAAAAAAGCAAAAGGGGGCTGAATAAGTGATGTCCATAGCCTTTCCTCCAGTAATATCTTTCAGTCGACTTTTCACAAAACTTGATCTTAGAAAACCTTTTCTATGAAGTATTGATGATGATAATTCTCTTAAAATTTTCCTGTATTTTAAGTGTTTTTTCTCTGCTGCCAGTATTTTCTAACATGGCTGTAATTATCCACTTCTTTTTCTTCTCTGCCTCTCCTTCTACCCTCTACTTCAAATTTCTATGTATTTATGAATCAAACCCAAAATTCCAACTTAGTAGTATTGGTTTTTCTCACCTTGCTACAGGACTTGCAGCTGTAGGGAAATGGCCAGATAGTGGAAATATAATAGTTCTTCAGGTTGTGCTTTTAATAGCATATCATCCATATAAACCAAAATAATCTAATGTATTGTTTTGGGAAATATCTCCCTAATGATAAGGGTAAATGATCTTGGTGCCACTGTAAGGCCAAATATAAGGAATTTAATTTGATTTTTTTTTCCTTCTCAGCAAAGTTTCATTCATATCCAGCATTAATCTCATTTCTGTGAAAGCATCCAGCAGGAAGGAAATCAAACTACTTGATCATGGTTTCTCTTCTCTCATATATGAAACTATTAATATTGTAACTGTTTTGTTCTAGTTCACCTCACTATGCATTTCAAAATTAATATTTACCATGAAATATTCTTCGATAATTATAAAAATCTGATCGGTCCAACTATCCATTTTGACCATTTAAATTACAGAAACTAAATTACTGAAACTTGATCATCATTTTCTGCTCTGTCAACTCAAGCATCTTGAATAATTTTTATAGTTGCTTGCCTGGCTGCCCAGCCTGATGTCCAGTTGATCTCATACTTGAAAAGTGCTTCAGTGAGCATACATTTAACCTTTCTTGTTCAGGTCAACAATGAAAGAAAACTTTAACTTAAAACATACTACTGGTCCCTAAAATCTGACAATAACAGTACGGAGAGTGGTAAAGTAATTATTAATCTCAAAAAGATTTCATGAGTGTCTTCACAAAATGTTTTAAATCATTACTTTCCTTTACTTTTTTCTTGTTCCATTACTTTTTTCTTGTTCCTTTCTGTGTTGCCTTAGCTGATTGATCACACTACTTGAGTTACTGAGAGTGTTCTGTAACTTTTGTAATGGACTTGTGTTATAGAAGGTGCTGAGAACCTGTATAATTTGAACAATTCCCTCAGTGTTTGTCAGCTATTTGCCAGTTGAGCCTAGTTGGTATTGACAGGTCCTCTGGTTATTCTCATACTTTTTCTAGAAATTCTATAAACTGTGGAAAAAGTGACCAATGTTATGTCAAAAATCTGCTAATTCATAGCCTGAACTTCAGTTAGAATTTCATCATTTGTATCTTAACGTTGTAGAATCCTACTTAAAACAGGTTTATTGGGTAAAGCAGATAATGTTGGTGATGGGAACAGTAAAGCATGAAGTAGTTGACACGTTTATATACGCATGGAATTACGAAATGAGCATTCCTTTCTCCCACAGAATACAAAAAGCTGGAATCTTATTTTATTTTTTAAGTAAAATTGGAGTTACTAAGTCTAGTCATTGCACTAGAATGTAGAATATATCTAAGGGCTTGTTTATGTTACAAGATGAAGCTTATTTTAGTTGTTTCATTTTAAATTGCCTTAGATTTCCACACAATTATGTCTTGGAAGAGACATAATTATATATTTCAGTGAATTTTTTCATTGCTATTGTGTTTTTAGTAGTTCTATAAGTACTATTCAATATTGTTTTGCTTCCTGCTAGAAGTGGTTGCTATTTTCCTTTATGTGGTCTGTACTGTTGTCCTCTTAACTGGGTGTTACCTGTTAGTATAGAAGCTGCTAAGCAGCCAGGTTACCCTTTTCACTCCCAACTGTTCTCTTCCATACACTTTCTAGAGTACTTAGTGATCTTCCATATGGATTTTTGCAAACATCCATGAATATATTTTCTTCTTTAGAAAGCTTCATATTGAGCCTCTTTTTTGGAAGACTTGCTCTAGTGCAGACATCTCTAAGAGGTGATAAGATAATAAAAGGGGGGAATATCCACAGCTGGTCTCAGCACTGTAGAAAAACAAAGCAATGCTGGTAGAAATACCTACATGAGGGGTCTGAACTGAGTATCTCAGGATGGCTCTTTGACCTGTTGATGTTTCAGAAGCCAGGTCGTTATTATCCATGTGAGGTTGTTACTACGTGGTAGTATGGGGGGAAATTTTTCAGATAGTGTCTCTGAAAACCCAGCGGCACAGACATGGTTTCCATTCTAACCTTCTGCCTGAGGAGCTCTGAATTGAAGGAGCTCTGTCTAGGCAACCACAATCATTTGATCCTGTACATTTTGGTATGTAACAGCTGTGGATTGTGAATCCACTGCTTAAAGTACTGTGGAGAAAATTCTTTTGCTTGAAAAACATTGTAAAATCATGTCCTACCAACACATGATATAGATGCTATAGTTTTTACAGAAATAAAACTTATTCTTCTCTAAACTTGTGGTTTGCTTCTATGGTAGACTTAGGTGCTGCTTTAAAATACAGACATTTAATCCCGTCTCATGAACATGTTGAGAATGACAGTTGAATCAGAAATTTAAAGTTTTATGTTCTGTGGTAATTTCCAAGAGCTATTGAATGCACCTGTCTCATTTCATAGTGGTCCAGCTGATGTTTCCTAGCAGGAACACATTTACCCTGACAGCTTTGTCTTGGAGAAGCTGGTGCAGACAGCCCATAATTCATTGACGAGCCACCACTGATGTAATTCACTAGATTTAATAATGGGCCTTTACCTCCCATTACTGAGGAAACTCGACATTTTCACAGCGGTTATTTTATGCTTGCTCTTTTATGGAGGCATCAAAACAGCTCAGTATGATCTATTTAATTGCTTCCAGACTGAAATATGAATCACAGAGATATTTTAAAACTAAAGTTCTTTGTATGATACCACATTTATGTTGTAATTGTGGACACAATGAAGAAAGAGAGAAAAAAAGAAAATGTATACTGGCTCAAGTTCGTTAGTAAAGTTACAGTTTTATGAGTTTGACAGTCCAAAACAGCCTCCAGATGTCATTAGGGAAAGCAATTCTCAAATGGCAGTTCATGTTGCTGATATTTTCTTAGTCATGACTGAAATAGCTTTATTTTTTATGTAATGATGATAATACCCACATAATAATGGAGTGTTTCTTTGAAAAAAAATTCTCCCCTTCATCAAACTTAAAGGTTTCCTTTGAAGAACAAGGATACTTTCCGCTGCTGGTGAAAGCACCTGCTGAACAGTTTCTGTGGTAAGAAACTGAAACACTTAAAAAAGATTAGACTCAAAATTAGATGAAATGATGTATAGATGAAGTCTATTATGATATATTCTCTGTGATGGCTGAGAAAATAAATTTTGGTGTCAGAATGCCTTTCCTAGGAGTCTGAACTCACTATTGAGGTGGAGAAAATCTAGGTTTCTGCTAAGTCTTAATTTTTCCCACGTCACACTACTTTATCATGGCTTAAATATATTGCAGTCAGATTTGGCTGGTGCTTCATATTAAACATAATGTATTTGTAAGATAGTTTGCATAGGTAAAAGATGCTGTGGAAAGCTGTAGAAAAATGTGTTTATAATACATTTAAGGCAAATGAGAATATGCATTTGCTTTCAATTATTTTCACATTTTCACCATATTTTGAATGTGAGTTTTCATGACTGTTTCTGGAAATAATTATTCTCTTGATTTTAATTTTTTTTGAACTATGTAAGAAAATGTATTTTCAGTTTTACAGTATGTGCAGCACATGACACTGAAATAGCTGCCACAGCTATTTTAACCTAATAGTTGAAAATTATGACAAAATTTGACTTCTTACAAGCTAAAAGTATGGTTATTACATAACTTCTTTTGAGACCTAGGACATAAAGAAAATGCTGGAACTAGTATCACAAAACATGAAATACTGGAGCTGCACAATTTTAAAAATAGCTTAAATGAAGTGCCCTGACCAGCATGTACATTTGTAGGCAATAGTACTGTAGCAAGGCACTAATCAGCTAAGTACCATAATCCTCCTTATAGGGTAAATTCTTACTTGACCTCCAGCTATATACAGCACATGGTAACAGCATTAAACTATAACACTCCTCTCATGCTCTCAATAGCTTCCCATTGGGTCAGCTCTCTGACTTGAATTGCTGTTGTTTCATATACTCAATATTTTCCTGGATGCCTTATATTTTATAAGTGCATTTTTGGGGAAGGATTTGTAAAAGATATATCTAAAAAATTGTGTCTCGAAATTAAGAGACTGTTTATATGATTTCACTGAATCTAGAGGATTAAATGAAAGCGTTAGCAAGAACAGAAATTGATGTATTCTCATGAACCCGAGGCTTCCTGCTTCCCAGATGTGCAGTGGCTGATCAAAAGGTAAAGCAAGGAAGAAAGATGCAGGATGTGTTGTGTGAAAACAATATCTAATGCTCAGCATTTCTTGTTCTTTTGGGGGATGATTAGGGAGATGTTTTTACTTTTAGTAAAATTATCAATGGCAGTACTGAAAAGCTTTTCCTTGTGCTTCAGATATATGAGACTATTATCTTTAACAAAATCTTGTGTTTTCCTATAATTTAGTTTCTTAACTTATATTCTATTTTCTGTGATAAAATAATTCTTTAAACATTGTATTTCTTTTAATAAAAACAGTATATGTAGAATTTTGAAATATTCTTTTATTTTGTATTATTTTTAGTAGCAGTTCAGTATTATATTTACTCATTCTTATGTTTTAACGTTTCTGTGACCTACTATTCTTTTAACACCATGTGTTTTAAACTAATTTGATGCATGCTGTCAGTTGTTAATAGATTCCACCCTTCTGCAAATGATTTGTGTAGTGTCAGTACGGATGCAGATAACAAGAATGTCCATTCTGACCAGTTAGTCTTGAAAAGAATTTAAATAATTTGCTATTTATTTTTGGTTTTATTATCTTTTTTTTGAGACGAAATTTTTACTGAAAGAAAAAGTGCAATATTGCTTGTTTATCTATTAAGTGGAAATAACTAGCATAATATTAATTTTGAAAATGTTCAAGAGTAGAAATAAAGAAAAATCTTAGAGTGTTTAACCTATTTATAAGAGGTAAGGGCTCATCGATGTATCTGAATGAACACTCAGAGTGAAATAAAGTTGTTTTATTTCTCTGTTTGCAGTTCTATAAAATCATATTATATGATATAAGGGCTACTGAATACTCAGGCAAAATTAAGGAGGACAAAGTAATTTCTACTGTTAGTCCAGTTTTCCTATCTGCGATGTTCTTTATTTAAGAAAAAGTGAAACAAATGTGTTACCTAAATATTTGTAGATTAGCAATTGATACTTACAATCACCTCTTTTGTTCAGCAGTTACTTGTTTTTTCCATGTTATAACTCTTTTCCTCATACAAATTGAAATTAACCCTGCTGAAATGCTGATTTTTTGCTGAATTACTTGTATAGAAAAGAAATGTATTGTTTCATGTCTGTGCAGTCATGTCAAGTTCGAAGCAAAATTGTATCAGTGGTGACTTTAATTGTTAATGTTTTGTTACAACAGATTTCCTTTCATTCTGTTGATATAAGCCTGCAGTCAGTGAATCCATATTTTCGGATAAAATCTAACAGAGATCAACATCTGCTCTAGTAGTCTCATGCTTCAGTAAATTTACTAATCATCATTATAAACTTAATTCATATTCTTTGGAGATATTTAGCTGGAATGTATTCTAATGGTTCAAAGTATGGTTCCTATAAAATAAAACTGCAAGGCATGGCTGAAATGAGGAATGAAATATTGTCTCACATGAGCTTTACCTAGTGGAATCCTTGGATATGTGAGTGTTAGATGTACTTCAGGACAATTTTTTAAAAACCATATTGGTCAAGAAATGCAATAAACACTTTTTCTATTTATCAGAGTAGGCTATTTAAATTAATTAACTTGTGAATTGTGCACTGGTTGCTTACATTCTTCACCTTATTTTGAGGGGTGAGAAACTAAGGAGAGGGCAACTGACAAATCAGACATTTAATCTAGTTAAAAACTAGACAGCATAGAAGAACTGCACAGAGAGATCTTGATAGAAACTGGAACTGCTTAGAAGTAAAAAAAAACCCCCGCTTTCTTCAATAAGGGAGCCATAGCTGCTTCAAAAAATGTGCAAAATGAATTCTCCCGCACAATATGACTCAGCAAAAGTGAAAGTTACAAGCAGAGAATGAAGAGTTAAATCAAGGCCAGCTAGCCTCTTAAAACCACTGCCAAAAATGGGTAAACATTTTGCAGATTTTTCCATATGGCAAAGGAAGTCTGTGGAAATGCTTTCCTAAGTGAGAGAGTAGCACCCTCTCTGGGAAAGGCAGGCAGACCTTAAAGTTGCACAGCAAGTTTTCTGTGTTTATTGCCCTCATGGGGCTTTGAGTAAAAGGTCCAGAATGTGCTCAGCTCGCCTGGTGGCAGCCTGGGAAATGTTTGGCAAGGTGCTTTATCTGCTCCCTGTCACGGTTGTTTTAAAACAAGTGCCTTGACTGTCTTTTGACTACAACTCATAGAAACACAAAAGTTTCACATATTAGAAGAACTATTCTTAAATGATCACCCAGGAACTAACAAATGCTGTTTCCCTGATACGAACCATATAGTAAACGTGAGAGATGAAACTGTATTAAGTGTATTTGGTGAGGTCTCTAACAAGAAGCCCTGTATCTTGCATGGCTTTTGTGACAACGTTGTGGTGGAAAATGTCCATTTTTACCTTCTCTGAATTATTCTTTCATGTACTGAAAGCATCACATTTTAAGTTAAGCAAAATTACAGTATGTGCAGGAGAGGTATTTTTTTTAAATTTTCCATTCAATTTTATTCCTTGATAATTTATAGAAGAGAACAAAATATTAAAGTATTGTCTAATAAATTATAATTAGGTCTTACAAGTAGATGGCCAATATTCAATTTACAAGTAGCTGATGGCTCAGACCCACTGAGACCTTATCATTTTTTAATTGACCCAAAGTTTCTGATAAATAATAATCTTCAAGTAAATGCAACTTAATTCAGGTAGTCAAACACATCTTTAGAATGATATTTTCATAAGTTTTCTCCAGTTCAAATGTGTATTCTATTAGTCTGAGAACAAGATTCTGCTAATTCAGGAGGGTCTGACATCTAGTTTTGACAGTGATATAAATATTTTGCATATTACAATGTTTTCGAATGTCTCTGCTTTCTGAAATTTGATGGAAACTTAATTTTTTGAATTTCCTTTTCTACAGTACTTTTGGGTTAATTTTCTAAAAACCTAAATCAAAGCAGAAGAGTCTTTTCTCTGTAAGGAAGAATACAAATGAATGTCAGACTTTCAAGCTATTTAGTTCCATTATGGAAGTCACAGCCGTCAAAACCAAATAGCTGTCTTATGTTCTTCTATGCTATATTTTAAGCACTTAATTCTATTATGATGTGGGGGAGTTGAATAATTTAACTTTATGAGCAGGAGGTCAGATTACAGACAAGCTATTTGCTTTTCCATAATATCAGTGATATCTGTAGTGCACTGCAAATAAGGTTTCCATCAGTGTAAGGTTGTGGGTTGTGTATTAGACGGCCAAATGTCATGTATTGATAAATTAAAATAAAAAATAAATATACAGTAATAATTAGGAAAAAATAAGCTTCAGATTCTATATCTGAAAAAAAAAAGTTTATAGAATGTGCCTGACAAAGAGATTTTTGCAGGTTCTAGAGTTTTTTGACCATAATAGAGATTTTATTTATGATTTTTTTCAAAGAAGTAGCAATCACAATGACTTGGAGGATTTTTTCAGTGGTGTGATAACCTTTTCAGTAAAGGTGGTAATCCTTTTGACAAGAGATATATAGTGCTTAGTTCAGCTGGCAGCTGGAGGGTGCATGTCACACCCTTAAAGTTCAGCTTTTAAAGTTCCAGGAAAGTCCTGGAAAGGCAGGAGTATCTTTTTCCCCAATGTATCCAGCTGGAGGTACATGATGAAAGGGTTTTATTAAAAGGTATTTAAGGTAGTTAATGGTGAGAAATGGATTAGACAGAGGCTCATGAAGGTGAGTGAGAATTAGCTAGTGTTCTAAAAATAGCAGCAGATTTTTAATAGTACAGACAGGCCGTAAGTTTTCATCAGTACTAGTTTCTTCCTACTGTGATTTCATAAGTGATTTAAAATGTATACTAGTCATTGTAAAATTGTGTATATAGCAGGTATTTTTAAAATTAAAAAATTGTTGAATGTTAAAGGGGGACTAGTTGTACTGTGATGACCAGTAAGGAGAATGACAGACTTTAATAGTAAGGGTATGGTGACTGCAGGGCAGGATGAACCCTCTCCTGAGAGAAGGTTTCTGGCTGATCAGGTGTCCAGGTACAGTTAATTTCTTTCTGATGGATAGAACTACAACTTCTGGTGTTTGATCTCAGTAGTGAAGTTAGATGACTTCAACAGGAATGAAATTAATTAGAAAGGGGGTTTGATAATGCCAGTTTACATAGGCCAGGAATTAAATTAGTTACTTTTTGCTATCAGGCTGCTTTCTCTGAAGAAAAACACTACATTTTCAGGTAGGTCCTTTATCTTGCAGGTGCCCTAGTAATTGCCACACACAGGGCAGCTGTGCAAAACTTTTTCCTTCATGGAAGGCTGGAGTAGACTGAGGACCCAGCTGCTCTCCACATTACTGGCAGCCATAGATGGTGTTCCTATATTTATATTTTAAATGGAGGAAGGAAAATGACTGTTTGTGGTAAATGTAGCACACGAGATTAGAAAACGTTTGTGCAAATGGTATAAAAATGTAATGCTAAATCAGCAAATCCTCCTCTCATTAACATAGTTCATGCTAGGAAAAAAAAAGTGTATTTTTTAGTAAGTCATGTGCCAGTTCATCAGATGATGTGTTTCCCTGATAGGAAGATTTTCCTCAGCAACAAGTCTACAATAATGTTTTTACTCATACAGAAATCCATCTTTTTTATCCCCTTCAGCTTTCCTCCCATGACATTATAGCAGTAATGTCACCAGAAGAGAATTGCGTCCGTGAGGACACTGTGACATGGAGTCATATATTAATTTATTTATATGTATATGTATATATATATACATGTGTTTTGTGTGAGTGTTTATATAATCTTCTATTTGTAGTGAAACCAATTCTTACTATTGTGTTGTTTATATTGCTGTAGATACAAGTATGTAGATATTTAATACTGAAGCATGTGTACACTCAGACTGCTCCAAGGCACATGTGAGATTTATCAAACTAGAATCTGTATAGCTTTGTGTGTTACACAGTTCATCATGGAGCTGATCCTATAAACCATATGTACTAGAGTGTTTTAATGATTTGAAGGATTAAATCGATGCAAAATGTGTGGCTATGAAGACACATGATCTATAGGTAATATAGGCTGAGTATACACAGCGTGAGTATTAACTGTACAGTATGTGTACATCTCATGTCTACATGTATTGGTCTCACTATTGCAATGAGATCCACATGAACAAATGCCTGTATCTGATGAGTGTAGATTTTTCCTATATGGGGGACACAACTGGGAGGAGAAGTTATGCACACTTTTGCTATAGACATGAGAGAAATTTTCAGGGATTGGGGAATTTGCTACTGGAACAACATATTTTGGGATGTGGCTTAATTTTCATCATCTGAAGTATTTAAGTGAAAAATATTTATCTTCCTTAAAGCATTTCTGCATCTAATCTCTTTTGTCTTAATGAAACTTCTATGTCTTTGCAAACTGTCTGCATTTGGGTAGTTCTGTTGTTCTAATTATCTGTTCCCATCAGCCATTCTGGTTTTAGACTTATGAAACTCTGTTCATGTCACATTAGAGAGATTCAACTGGAGTCCCCAGTAGCAGAATCTATGGAGATTTTGTTAAACTTACAGAGGTTATAATTTGTACTGGTACTAATGTGCCACTGTACCAAGGCAGAAAGGACATCTTAGCTTCACTGTAACCAAATAGGCATCCACATGATGCTTACAGTACTTTTTTTCATGCTTCACATGAAGAGTTTCATTTTTGCAAGATTGAATTGGTTTTCTCATTTGTAGGTGCCATTGCAAAGCTAAAGTACTTTACTATTTACAAGGCAATAGTGGGTCCAAATCTTTCAAGCACAGTTTAATAATCCTGTATGGTACCTAAGACAGCACAGGATGCCAGTTTGCCAGTCACCCCAAACGTCATGCACACTCTGCATTGACAGTTATGGTTTTCCCTTGCTGAGATGAGAACGCATTTCCTTCCTGGCTGTGAAAAGAGTGTTTTCTCTCCTATCAGATAGACAGAGGCCTTTATACTTTCCTGGGCACCAAGGAGAACCTGTTTCTCCTTCTCTCCTTCACTAAATTGAAGTGTTTCCTTTCCTCTTCTGGGGCAACTGTGGCACCAGCAGGGCTTTGTATTTGCTCACCTTTTTTCCTATCCTTCTAAACACTAGGCAGGATCTCCTGGTTGCTGTCTGCAAGGCTGCCCTTCAGAATCAGTGGTCATTTTCTGAGTGCAGAAAACATTTTAAAAGGGATCTTAATTATAAAGATAGAACTAAATATTAGAAGGAAGGACTAACAACACAAAAATAGCTTTTAATTTCTATTTTTATTACTTAAAATTTGAGTTGATCTACATTATCCCGGAGAAGACCCACCTCTCAGTCTCTTTTATCTACATCTGGGGTCTTTGCTCCAGTTTCCTGCAGGTAACTTCTTCAGATCCATGTAGGGTGAAAAGCCATGCATGAATCAGGAAATGTCTGGAACATAGCATTTTGCATGCTCATTACCCTGGAAGGATTGATAAAGGCAAGATTTGAAGATCTAGTTCATTTTTTTCCTATTTAACTCATCCTTTCTAATCACATAGCAAACAATGTTGTGTCAAACAGAACATATAACATTCATTATATGTTCCAGACATACCCTTTATGAAAACATTACATATAAATCAATCACATACTTCAATATATCATTTGTCAGTGTCAAGAAAGAATATGTAATTCTTTTTCCACCTTCCTCTGAAGCCTCAGTAGTTGTCTATAGCTAGATGGTGTCAATGACATCAAAGAGTCAATCCTTTATGTGGCGCAGCAACTCCATTCTGGTACCTGTCTTGCTCAAATTCTTGGGCTAATACTGCTACCATCCCTATAGAGATGGGAAGGATTCTTTTGTCAACTCAGGCAGCACTTTGAAACTCTTTCCCTTGACAACACAAAAAAGTGGTTTGTTTTCTGAGTTCAGGACTTCTGAGTTCATCTGATTTAGACAAGCTGCCATTGAATCTATGTCTGTTTTCTGCCCTTGGCACAAATTATAGTTTTGTGGGAACTGAAATGTGTGTTTTTGAGCAATAACAGCTGTTAAAAGAGCAAACTAACTGAATGATCCTTCTAGCCCTAATTTCTGTGGTGATTATGAAACTATGAAATAGAAGTATATGGTCAAGTTATATTGTTGTAAAATGATTACAAAGGATTATAAAATTTTGGTACTTGTAAAGGAGTCATGACTACAAAGTAGCGTAAGTATTTGTATTCTATATTTTATAAAGTCGTATTAGCATTTCTCCTTCAAAGCTGTATTTTATTCAAACTGTGCACCATAAGCAGATTTATAGCATGGCATGCTTTCTTTAATTTAGTACACAAAATGTGAGAGCACATCCACAACATAAGGCAATGAACAGATTTTTTTTTCCCTTCAGCTGGTCATTCTATCTTTTAACTAGCATTAACTGTATATTTGTGCTACATAAAATATTGACAGAATTCTCTTTCTGCTTTCTTGCCACAATTATTTAGGAAAAGAAGCCCTTCAATATCAAGAGAACAGAGCAGAAGATACGACCAAAGGGACGAGAGAGACGAATATTCACAGTATGCTACATCAGACAGTGCGATGCCCAGGTCACCATCAGATTATTCAGATAGGCGGTCACAGCGTGGGCCTCAGTTATATGAAGAACCTGAACTGGGTGATTATAGAGATTCCAACAGAAGGAGCCGCAGGCGTTCCAAGGAGTATCCGGTAGAAGAAGAAGATGCACAAAACAGGGAAGAATATGAAAGGCAAAGGAGGGAAGAAGAATACCAGGCACGATACCGAAGTGATCCTAATTTGGCTCGTTATCCAGTCAAGCCACAGCCATATGAGGAACAAATGCGTATCCATGCTGAAGTGTCCCGAGCACGTCATGAACGGAGGCATAGCGATGTCTCACTGGCAAATACGGAGTTGGAAGATTCTCGGATGTCCATGCTCAGGATGGAACGGCCATCAAGACAAAGATCAGTGTCTGAGCGCAGGGCTGCCATGGAAAATCAACGTTCGTACTCTATGGAAAGAACTCGAGAGGCTCAGGGACCAAGTCCCAATCGTCAGAGGACCACAAACCATAGCCCTCCTACACCTAGGAGGAGTCCAATTCCTCTGGAAAGACCAGACATGAGGCGCTCAGATTCATTAAGGAAACAGCACCATTTGGATCCCAGTTCTGCTGTACGGAAAACAAAACGTGAAAAGATGGAGACCATGTTACGGAATGATTCACTCAGCTCAGACCAGTCTGAATCTGTCAGACCTCCACCACCAAAGCCCCATAAAACGAAAAAAGGAGGTAAAATGCGCCAGGTTTCATTAAGTAGCTCAGAAGAAGAATTGGCATCCACTCCAGAATATACAAGTTGTGATGATGTAGAGATTGAAAGTGAAAGTGTTAGTGAAAAAGGTAAGATTTCTAATTTTTTGATTGTTTCAATATATAGATTTGATTTGGTTTCCATTACTTTGGACATTTATTTTAGCTATTTAAATTGATTGCAACCACACATCTACAGCCCTTCACAGGTGACTCAACTTTGTAGTGATGGGAATTGGGATTTTTTTTTTCTGATTTTGCGTTTCATTTATATAAATTTAGATTTAATGATTTACGTGGAAAACAACATCACAGCTACTCAATGCTAAAGGAAAAAACATGCCTACTGAGAAACCTGTCAATTAGATCTGCAAAGTATCTAAAGCTGGGCTGTCATATAAGGCCATGATTTCATGTCCATTAATACCAGATTTGTGTGCTCCTGGATCACAATGAGTGCATATTTGATCTGGATCAAGTGTGGGCGCATGACCGCATTTTTGTTGAATTAACTGGAGCACATGATACAGACCTTATGCCAGTTTCATGCTGTCTGCTGCAGGTTAAAGAGTGTCTGATCTGCAAAAAGACTTGTGTGTATAAAGTTAACCGATTGAAGTTTTGAGACAAATTTTAAGTGACTGATGTGGTTTAAACCAATGTAGGTTTCTTTTTCTTGTGGTGCTACTGGTTTTAGTGCTTTTTAGGATTAATATTGAAGTTACTCAGAAAGAAAACTAAGATTGATTAAAATGACTTTCCAGCCTATAACAAGATGATTTATGACTTAAATATGAAAGTATTCGGGACCCTGGGTTTGAACTCAACCAAATGAATATTATTAGTTTGCTTACCTTCATGTATGTTGTTTTAAGCTTTTTTTGAGTTATTATTATTATACCAGTGAACCTTTATTACTTTTCCTGAATGGTCATCTGCTGTTGTGGATTGGGAATAGAAAATTTGTTACCATTTATTATTACTATTATTATTGTTAGTACTACTATCAAATTAGTTCTGAAGCAAGTAATTAACTAGAATTAGTGAAATAACTCTGAATTTTCATATGTCAATATCAGCAACGATGGGCTGATAAGTAAGGAGCAAGACAGTGTAGAATGGAAGAAAATTTCACCCAGGTCAAAGTAGACAGTTGCATGTACTTATTAGAAACAACTATGCTGAAACCTTGACCCCCTTAGTCTTCCTGATGAATAGAAAAAACTTATACCAATTTTATGGTGTTCATGATTTTTTTCTTAGAAGTGACCTTGAGGAAAATAGGACCAATAAATACATGGGAGGTAGTAATAAAATGTTTATTTAACACAATTTAGTGTAGGAAATGTAGTATACAAAATAATACACAAACAATATTTTTTGTACACATAAGACACAAAGCATATACATTTAGCATTATAAAAGCATAGAATGATTTAGGTTGGACAAGATCTGCAAGATTATTGATCACCACTAATTTAGCACTTCCTGGGCTTCTAATATATCAATAACCCTCGTGTCTGCTGCTGCATGGATCTTTATCCTCTACTTCCATGGAGACAGCAGACTGCAGGACCCCACTAGCACAATGTCTCTCAGACACTGGAATGCTGCTGCCTGGTTTATCTGTAACAAGCCTGGTTTCATGCCTCTCCCCTTCAGACCTAGTTTAAAATTGTCTCCATGAGCCCTGCTAATGCCTGAGAAAAGATCCTTTATCCCTTTTGAGACAGGTGACCCCCCTTTGTCATCAGCAGGCCTAGTGTCATGTAAACTGTAAACATGATCAAAAACCTCCAAAAGTGTGCTGGTGACACCAGGCTGAGTCAAGTATTGATCTGCTGGATCTCCCTCTCTTCCCTCATCATTTCCTGCAACTGGGAGAATAGAGGAGAAGACCACTTGTCTTCCTTAACCAGTCATCCTAAGGCCCTGATGTCTCTCTTTGATTGCCCTTGGACTTCTTATTGCCACTTTGTTGCCTACCTGAAAAATCCATAACGGCTGAGGGCCTTTCCAGGATAGGAACCTTTCCCTTCACAACCAGGTCCCAGGGATGCACCAGACTTTGCCAAGAAATGAGTCTGGTCTACATATTGGGCCTTCTGCTCCCCTCAGATGGCAGTTTAAAACATGCTGTATAGTGCTGGATTCTCTGTCATAATAATGATCGTACAAAACTTACAGCTTTCACTTAAATAATTCTGTGTTTTAAGTGTCAAAGAAAACATTCTTCTTGATAACAATAATTAATAATAATGATGTCATTATTATTATTCTGTCCTGATTTTTGAGGTAGTGAATGAAGCTAGATGTTTATTATATAAATGAATTTAAAAAGCTTGCAAAAATTTTGCAGGAAAAAAATGCTCCATACTATGCTTCATTAATCTTGATTGAATTAGTGTAAGCACCTTGTCATGTACAGAGTGTAACTGTGTCAGTGTGGTCCAGTGGTGGCCTGTGGCTGCAACCAATGTGAAGAACAGCCTTGTTTTTTCATAAAGGAGGACAGCAACTGCTTGAACTGGGGAAAGATGTGACCACTTCTGGCTGTGTCTGCTCCCAGCCCGTGCTGGGGGTCCTGGGCTGGGGGGAAGTGAACATGCACAGCACAGGAAGTCATTCCAACAGTAACACTTGTACCTGGAACCAGAGCCAGCTGGTGCCAGCCTCAGCAGCCCTGGTCACATAATCGAATAATATCCTTAGACCCCCCTACTTCTCCCCTGCTCCTTAACCACTGGAGTGGAAGCTCCAGAAAAGTGTTTGAGTGAATTTGTGAAGATTTGGCTGCTGCTAGGAATGAGGGAGGAGTGAAGAGATCTTTTAAGATGAGGAGGAAGAGTGGGTCTCACTACCCGGGTCCAGCCTTCTGGATAGCTATAGGTAGGCATAGAAAGTCATACCTCATCATTTTTGTTGTCATGAATCTCTCATACTGTGTAAAGCAGCCTGCACTCAGAGTGATTTCTTCGTGAATACCACCAAAGGGAATCCAGCACATAAGCCACCAGTAGTCCTCCTTGTATTGCAATACATTATTTCCTTAATAGATAAAATACAATTATTTTAAACACCTTTTATAAAAATTAGTTTCTTCTCCCCCCAGAGTACTTGCTTTCCACCCTTTAAAAACACCCTAGACATGAAGATTTCTCTGCTATCCTTTTAAGTCACATACAAAGTCAGTTTGGCCCAAGATATAATTCTGAATATAAAACATCTGTCCGTGGGTGGAAGGATGGAAGTGTTAAGAGTGAGGATTTGGATGCAATAATAATGAGTTCTCCAAAAGAGGAGAACAATTTTTTCATCTCTTTCTCCTTGGAATACCCATAGTTTATCACAGATTCTGCAAATAGATACTAACAACTGCTCTGCTGTGAGTAGCATCCTGGGTCTGAGCTGCAGGAGCAGGTGTTCATTGGTTTGCATCAGAGATTTTACAAGGCCCTAACACTGGTTTTAAGAAACTAGTCTGAAATTGTGACTTTTCCAAAAGTGTAGGAAAATATTGTAGTCATATGCTCGTAAAAGGACTGAAAGTTTGCCTTCTTAAGCTTGTCTTCAAAAGGAAAAAAAAATGATACCTATATAGGCTGGAACATAAATATGCATACAAAATGAAGATAGACATTTCATTCTATTAGTTCAATGGAGGCAGTAACCAGCTGCTGGATTAAGAGCTCTGGGAAAAACATCCATTATTGCTGAGTGCCTGTGCCTTTCAGTATTTGAGTCTGACCTCATTTCAGTAGCTATCTGCCTTCAGGTAATTTTTCCTTGATTTTAAAAAAAGTAAATGTTTTCAGGGAAGGGACAAGGAAAAAATATTTTTATGCATGTTGCTTGTAATGGCCAGATAAACTATTGCCATGGAATGCTCCTGCTTCTTCTCTTTGGGGGAGAAGACAAGGGAAACTGTGAGCAGAGAAAGCTGATGAGCACCCTGACAAGACCTGGGTACTCCGCAGATAATCATGTGAAGCACAGGCATGGGTGAAGAATCCTAGAGATGGAGATGGAGATTGTACTGCAGAAGAGCCAGATTCTTATGATAGTGAATAGTTTTTGTAATGCAAATAAGCTTGGATCAGGAAATTTGGGTCATATGCCAGGCTGAGGACTAGCATATTGAATGGGAATCAGGATGCATCAGGAGGATGAGCAGAAAAGGGAAGGAAGTTTAGGATTGGTAGCCATATGTCATTGGGTGTTTGGAAACCAGTGGATTGATACGTAGGCTGTTGAAGAAGAGGGAAGAGTGAAACTGGTAGATCAAGCAGGCAATATCTGTGACTTGTAGTTTGGGAAGAGCAGATAAAATGAAGGACACAGGTCTTCTAAAGATAACTGGGAAGGTGAGAACTGGAACTTCCAGAGTGGTAGGTTAGAGGATTCTGAGAAGCAGAACCAGTATTTCGAGAGGGATGATGAGTGACTGGAAAAAAGGCATTCAGACAAAAGATCGGGAGGGCTAAGCTGGGCTTGGAATTTTTTGCAAAGAGTTACTGGGACTCCCTGAGCAAAGGATGTGGACCTGACAGCATTGACATGAAGGGCTGAGAGGGTGTTTGGTGAGATGTGATGTGGTAAGACCGTGGTCAGGAGCTGAAAGTATGACAGACAAGTTCATTCTTTAGAAGCTCAGGAAACAACACATGAGAACAGTGTTAAATGGACATAGCTGAGATTAAATGTGTTTACCTGGAACTTAGGTTGTGCCAGAATTAGACATATTTTCCAGACTGAATTTTGTGCAGGTCTTCATACACATTGAAACTCTCTTTAGTGACATAATACAATTTACTGGATGGCCTCTGCCTTTTGCCTGTGAAAAGGATAAACAGTTCTTTCTTATTGCACTATTGTTTCTGAAGCTCACAATATTTTTTCCACATTATGTAAGAGACCCTTCTTTACTCTTCCTGTGAATACCAGGCCTCTGAAACTGCAAAGACATCTCCATTTACAACACTTATTGCCAGTCCTGAGATCAGTGTAGCAGACGGTTCAAGGCTGTATCACTATGACAGGTCCTCCTACCTGTTCTAGGAAATACACTTTGGGGAGGAAAAAGAAGTCCAAAATGTTGTGGACCAAAATACTAAGTATATTGCTATTTTCCCTAATAATGAAAGATCAAAATTGCTTAAAATGTTAGAGAAGAACAATTCATGAAATACCAATGTTTTTATGAAATCGTAAATTTTAAATGACTTTAAAATAGATCCTCCATTACTAAACCCAGACATTATAATGATATATTTATAAATGTTCTAGATTGTTCAAATCACCAATTCTTTTTCAAAACCATCTCAGTTTACACGGTTCAGTTTGAAAGCTCCGAGAAATGTGGTTTATGAAAAGAGAACAGTGGTGATGTTACTGCAGTAAAGTAAACATTGAACTATGTCGCCTACAGGGGTCCAAATAAACCTGTATTTTGTGGTGTGCAAGTCAGGCAAACCTTTCTACATTGCTTGTCCTCTTTTGTGTCCTCTATTGTGAGGAAATGTTAGAGGATTTTTTTACCTGCATGTTCAGTTAGATGTTTTGAAGTGCAATTGTAAGGAGTAGGCCTTAGGGGAGGTTTGAAAGGGCCCCCATAATTTGTTAGCCAGCATGAAACAGATGTGAAGCAGAGTGCTACAGGCTAATTCTGTGTGTCCAGAGGCTTTACAGGTAAATTTAGAAAATCAAACAGTACCACTGCCCATGTATTCCTTATGGCAATACTGTCACACCTGCAGTCTGCCAAAGGACCAATCTGAAGAGAGTCAGGAAAGCTTGTGATCCCTGGAGTTGTTGCACCCCCACTCAGAACACAGGCACGAGAGAGGTGACCTGCACTGAAGCTGTGCCTTCCCCAAACATTTAAGGGTCTTAAATGCCCTACAGTTCTTTACAGATCTCTCAAACTCTAGGGTTTCAGCAAGAGACAATCTCTACATGGAAGAAGAGAATTCATTCAAGGAAATCTGTATGCGTGATAGCTCTAAATATTGCTCTAATTTTTTTAAATATAAAGTAGGACATAGTAGATTTTCCAATGATGGTAAACAGGCATACATGCATACCATGCTCCCAGCCTCTTTTCAGAGCATCCTGTGAGAGGTATCTGTTTGCAGAAATTGTGGCTGACATCTAATGTGGGTGGAATCTGTGGTGGAAAAGGCAAATGTGTTTGTGTTTTGTCAGAGGTGCAGTTCTTAAATTTAGTGCTTGCTTTCTCTCTTGTTTTATTAAAACATGATAGCTAGATAGTTTTTATTATCAAAGAAACTCATATGCTTAGAAATATAGAATCCTTTAGGTTAGAAAAGATCTTTGGGATGAAGTCTAACTGTTAACTTAGGAGTGACAAGTTCACCACTAAACCAGTGTCACATCCACGCCTTTTAAATACCTCCAGGAATGGTGAATCAACTAGTTCCCTGGCAGCCTGTTCCTGTTCCAGTGTTTGACAACCATTTAGGTGCAGAAGTTTTTCCTTATATCCGGTCTAATTTTCTTCTGCCACACCGTAAGACCATTTCCTGTCATTCTGTTGCTTGTTTCTTTGGAGAAGGGTCCCACCCTCATCTGGCTACAGCCTCCTGTCAGGCAGTTGTAGAGAGAGATAAGGTCCCTCTTGAGCTTTCTTTTCTCCAGGGTAAACATTGTCAGCTCCCTCAGCCACTCCTCATAGGATTTGTGCTCCAGACCCTTCACCAGCTTTGTCACACTTCTCTAGACATGCTCCAGCACCTCAATGTCCTTCTTGTAGTGAGGGGCACGAAACTGAACCCAGTATTTAAAATGCAGCCTCACCAGTGCTAAGTACAGGGGATGATCACTTTCCTGGTACTGCTGGCCACACTATTGCTGATACCAGCCAGGATGTGACTGCCCTTCTTAGTCACCTGGGCTTACTGCCAGCTCATATTCAGCCAGCTGTTGACCAACACACCCAACACAACATGTGGATAGGCTCCAGCAATCTTAAAATATTCAACATCCCTGTGTTGCTGATTGAAAGCTGCAGAGCGCAGGCAGTGTGAGCAGAAATGTGTGCATGCAGCACCAGGTGGAAAGACACTATTCCTTGTCACTAAGCACATTGAAAACATAAATACATAACCTTGCATTGGCTGTGTTATGATCATTTGCAAACATATGAAGAACTGCCCTTTTTCATGATAAAAGTTAAAATATGTTCATGTCTGGAATAGCTTCCAGGACCTACTTGTTTATTGCAGTATTGAAATCAATCTGGTAGACATCCGGTTTAGTTTTTGACAGAGAATTAAGTCTATTTGAAAAGAATATACTTATCACAAGTTAAAAAAGGTATGGTAGCTCACGGTGTTAGGAGCAGAAAGCACAGTTCCTGAGTGCTACTGCAAGAACAGTGCATGTCTTACATGAGCAGAGATGCCAAGGAAGTGGGATTCCGTCATCGCGCTCTCACTTTTAAATTCAGAGAGATACGGGACCTGATTTCAATCCTACTTGTGCCAGTTTCATACATCTTCAACTTTGGCTTCAAAGTTACAATGAGCTAAATTGGATCAGAGTGAGGTCATTGTTTCTAAAATTTGTTTCATTCAGGTTAGAGAGTTCCTGAAAGTCTAACTTCTCTGGAACAAATTATACTAGAAGGCAAAATTTCAGGACTAGGCTGCAGCAGTTGAACAAAAAGGCTTTGAATTTTCACACAGTTTCAGTATAGAAATATCTTAGAATTCGAGGTACAAATTCTAAATGGTCAAAAGAAGAGTAATTGATTATTTAAAACTCTAAACTGTTTGACATGTTTTATTAAAACAGATTTCAGTGAGTGACAAAATTTCTTACTATTATTTCACTTAATATTGCAGTGTAGGAGATTGTGTTTTGTTTTTGTAATTGAATCATTTTTCTTTTCATAGACATCTCTACCTCTTATGTAAGGTAAATGTTACTTAAATATATAAAGAGTTTGACTGGAAATTCAGGATTCTATTATTCTATTTTTAAAGCTTACTCCTATTAACTGCCTCTTTTTAAAGTGCAAAGATAAGAAATATTGAGAGATAAGAAATATTACACTTTTCTCTGTATATTTTTAAGCAATAAAAAGTCACTGCTCTGAAAGTACTTCTTACAACATTGACTAAGAAGTACAGAACTACTTTGAAATATTAGTATTGCCTATGATATTTTTTATAGAAAAATATTTTTCACAGATGCATAGATGAGAACAGAACTAGAATGTTTAAAGAAATTTCTAGTTGTACAGAACTTTAACTAAATTTTTGCCAAACCTTCTCCTACTTACACACTTCCATGTTCTTTAGAAGATATATGAAAAGGGTGTGATCTCGTGTAGCATTTAGAAGACTCTACTGTAAAATATTTTAAATTTGCAGTAATTTAAACTTGGCATAAGACAGTAATATCCCTTATAGAAAAAGTCCTGCCTTTTCCCAATTCTTGGCTGCATATTCACATCCTTATTATCACTCCTGCTGGCAGAAGTGTTCAGGCAGGTACACACTGCATCAAGCCAGGAAGCTTTTGTGGGGTAACCCTAACTAGGCAAAAAGATGGCAAATATTAACGTTTGAAACTTCCTTATAAAATAATGATGATTGTCCTCTAAGATATTAAAATATGTGCTGAAAAGTTGGTGTGTAACTGATTATGCCTTCTCAGAATCTGAGGATAGACAGGGATTTCCTGAAGTAAGGAAGAAGAAATATTTTCATATAATAACCAGAGAATACAGAATATGTTATCATAAGTAAATGAAAATGAATAATTTCATAGCACTTCAATTCAAACAAAAATGTCTAATATTCAATTTTATTGATTAAAACCTTGCCTTAATTGCAATCTGAACCTTCTGTATACAAATGTACAGAAATAATTAAAACTGTAATTCTTTAATCATGTTTCTTTTACTCTGGGACTTTGTGAAACTATGGCTATAGCAGAAAGCCATATGCCTGCACAAAAGATTAATTATCTTCTGAGATGATGCAACAAAAGAACTATGAGTTATTGTTAAAGTATTTTAGTGCATTTGTTGTAGTTTTTTATGGTTTCAGGTGAGATTAAGTTTATTATTAAAAAGACAACATGATTTTTAATATTTTTAGCTTAAGGAAAATTTTTATCATTGGAACCTATCTTCAGTTTTCCTTTTTAACACTATCTGCAAGATGTAGTTTCCCCTGGAATTTGTGAAAATTTTCTATTCTGAAGGTAAAGATGGTTCTTTTTCAGTTGAAACTGTAAATCACTGAATTATATGAGTGACCAATATTAAAAGTATCATAAAAACATTTTTGCTTTCTCTGCACCGTTTTGTTTTGTCTTTTCCAAATTTAAATAGTAAACAAAAGAAACTTGAGTTATTTGTCCAAGATATTTTCTCACTATCCTTTACCATCTTGGCAGGTGGAATATTTGCTGAATAAAATCAATAAATACCCATTAACTTTTTAATAGTGATGAAAAAAGTTTTGTACAAACATGGCTGGAAAGGGTGTCATCCTACAAAATGCAAGGCTTCCAATGTAGGTAATTCTTATCTTATTCAACCTGGTCCAATTATTTCAAACTACTATTTCAGTTTAACTAAGTTAGAAATTTCTACTTGTTAACCAAAACTTGTGGCAGGGATAAGTGCTAATATTTCATACAGTTTTGACTCAGATAAGGCGAAATGAACACCTGCTTGATTCAGTTCTTCACAGTGCCATGATAGAACAAAAAGCCATCATGGAGTTTTTCTTTTGAAGTTTTCTGAATATTGTCTTTTTTACAGAGGAGTTCCAGCAAATAGAAATAATGACAACACAAAAATAAAAAAAGACATATAATATCTCCAGAATACACGAAGTGTGTGTTTTTCAAATTATAATTTTCTTCATACTTTGATGAAATCATTATTCTTCTACTAAAACAAAACACTTAAACCTGTCACAGATTAGACTCAGTGTCATTTTAGATTACGTTAGTGCTTTCCTATGGCATATTAAAATTGATTTTGCAGGTAATTTTGTTGTTTCTTCCATTAACTATCATAAGCCAAATGGACCACTGTCAAATAAATTTACTTTATTAAAAAAATGGTTATGTAGTTGGAAGTATTTCATCAATTGTATGGTTTGGTGGTTTTTTTACATTTTCTTTAAAAACGTGTCTTTCTTGTTCTGTTTTTATTTTTATGTCTGTTTCATTAAGGATAGAATAATCAGTATGGGAGAAATAGAGGAACCAAAGTGAAGGGGAAATAAGCAGAACAGACTGTACATATGTCTTTCATGTGAAAACTGTGTTCCTAAGATGCTCTGTCCTTTAACTCTGTTGTCCCAAGCTCCCCCAAATGTGCCATTCCAGACCTGAAATTCACAGAAACTACTTGAGATTAAACTGAATATTGTTGAGGGTGAGACCTGGAAGCATATGTTTGTCAGAGGAAAGCATGTTCTTTCCATCTTTTCACAGTTCTCACTCCATCCAAGCCTCACCCGTTGCAAGTCACAATCTAGGCACCAGAAAGAAATATTTGGTATCAATAGTCTGGGTAAAGTGGCACCAGTTTCTGTGTCCTTCTGTGTCTGGCTGTAAACTGAGCTGCAGCTGTTCAGGAGCTGCTGTATAACAGTGAAGCTGGTCATGTGATGAAGGAATTGCACAAGTGGGAGGGACGAGACAGACACTTTGGGCAGTGATGGTGACAGTCTTACAGAAACCCTTCCCAGTCAGAGCCTTCAGCAGGTGTGGGATAATGAATGGCTCAGAGATCAGGCCATTTGCCTGGGGATCTGGTTATTGTTTTAGGAATGCAAGTCCACCCTATTTGTGAAAATTCTAGCTAAGTTTTTCCAACAATAATATTCTCTTGAAAGTATATTTAAAGCCCTATAAATGTATTTTAAATTTTTTGGTGTCTGTCATTAATATCAAAGGATCATTAATGCATTTTTCCTGTGATGGTTCACTGATATTGAAATCCTTATTTTAGGGGCAAGGTAGAAAAAATGTGACATAATGATAATGACTTTTACAGTAATTAAGAAAATATTAAATTAAACTCTTTGAAGAGAATTGGGTCGTTGCAGTCTATCAAATTAGTGTTCAGTGGTTTTCTATAAAGTTGTGTTGAGAAATTTATTTTGCCTTGGAATACAAAGTACATATATCTCTGTTAAGAGTGAAGTTTTATGCTAACATATATGCTATTTTTACCTTTTCTACTGAACTGGTCCTATTTTTCATGGAAAAGTTAAAGACTATTGCACAAAGAAAACAAGAATGTTTAGTTCCCATTGCTTTTTGTTGGTTATAAATCATAACTTCTTGCCATAAAGTTCTGTATGTGGCTATAAAATGTAAAAGGATTAAAAAAATTAATTTCTAATTTACTTCAGAAAATATTTCACACAAAATATATCGTGCCTTTCTGCTATAATTGTGACATCTTATAAAATTCAACTGTATTGAGGACCAAGCAGGTCTGCAGACTTCTGGTCCTAACTAGTAGATGAACATGGTCGGGCATCATTTCATGTTTACAGAACTGTTATAGAATAAAAAAGAAAAGGGGAAATGGAGAGACATCACATAGAAATTTCGCTGACTTCCCCCAACAAGATTGCCATTACTTGCACTGCAGCCTGGTCCCCTTTTGTATAACCCATCAAAGTCTTTACATTACATTACTTTTTCCCTTTACTGAATTTTTAATTTTTCTCTGATATAGATTTTTTCACTCTTTCCTCTTTTTTGAAGCAATGTAGTTTAGGCAACGATCTGTTTGATCATGCTGCAGCACTTTACAGACGTGCAGACTTGAAGATACTTTTAAAAGAATTTATTTCATTTAACATTTAACTTGCTAAATTGTCAAAAGTGCTGTGGAAGTCACATACATGTGATTTCTCCATTTCACCTCATTGATTAAGTAACTTGTTGCCGAGGAACATTTGAGTAGACTTTATGAGCATGGAGAAGTCGATTGTGAAAGATTGTGGTATCGAAGCTTCTGGTTTATGTCTCATCTGTTTCAATAGAAAAGTTAACCTAATAGCCTATATTGATGCAGCACTATATTCTGTGTTATTCTATTCTTTTGAAATGTATAAAGACAGATGAACTGAATGAATATGTAGGTTAAAGAGACCTGTGTCACACACTGAGGTTTAGACCAGGTTGAAGACAGCAATTCTTATGAAAATGTAGTCAGATCAATGGTATTCTAGAGAAACATTCTGTAAGAAATAGTTCTGGTGTTTATATTTTCTGCCTTTCTGAACATTTAGATTATGAATATCTTTTAGGTTTCTGGTTATATAACCTGTTTACTTGGAAAATGTAAATATATGGGCATTAGTTATATAATCTAAATAGAATCAAATACAAGTTTTCATTACAAACCTCCATGATTATTTACTGTTTTGCCTATTTATGGACCATTTTCTCTGTGCATCTATAACAACGAAAGGCTTGGCTTATGACACACTATGTAAGATGTTTACATACTACACTTCTTACTACTACTAGAAAGTGAATGCATGCAATACTTTTCATTAGATTTTATAATTTCCAGTAATTTTACCATTTCTGCATATTTTCATTTGAACTTAATTTTTTTCTAAGCTTAGTTCTAAAAATCTGTTCATATTGAAAATTTCTAAAGGATGAGTTCCTTTGAAAAGTCTTCATGTTCTGTTTTTATCACTCAATTTTAATACACTTTAAAAAAGAATATTACAAAACCCCCATTTTTAAATCTAGCGTATTGATGAGTTGAAGAAATTGAATTTGTCCTTGAAAGCTTTTGACTGAAGAACGTCATCAGAATTAGGTTTGAACTTCAGACTAATATCCCAGCACAATTTAAAGGGCTGGTTTTTTTTCTTCAGTATACAAAGTGTATCTATGAGACTGACAGTTCCTGGTTTTCTGACATATGTAATTCATTGCTTCAAGTCAATCACTGCAACCCTTTACAAAAGCCAGGGCTGGTCAGCAGTTGAAATCTTCATAGTTGCAATTCAGTATAACCAGAGGTAGCTTTGTGTGTGTAGTATTGCAAGAAAAAGTTAATCCCTTCAAACCCATGAATTTCATTGCAAATGTACAAAATTTTGATGGAAACTCAGGCCAGTAGAGAGGCTGAACCAATTTAAAGACCCCATAAAAAGCTGAGAAGTCACCAAGTGCTAGTGTCCCACTTCAGGAGACTGAGAGCACAAGGTTTTGTCTTAAGGTGTGGCTCAATAAGGTGAGCTGTGGTGAGCCAGAATCTCATTGTCATCTGGAATGAAAGCCCCATTCCTCATCCTATCTCATGATTGTTGACCTGGACCAAATCCATCATTTACCTGACTTTTAGTGAGCCATTTTAGGTGACTACACTGATATGAAACTAAACTGCTACAACAAATTGACATATTCCTTTCACCTAAATAAGCTGAAGAATCACTATGGCATATTGCACCTTTACCAGAACTGGCACAAAAGAGCAGTCACACTGCTGGGAGCAGCATGGAGAAGAGTGAGAGCCATGTCCAGTGACCAAGAGCTGTTAGATAACTCAGCTGCCTAATGGACCACATTTGCACTAAGCAGTAAATAATAGTATGCCTTTCAAGCAACACTGGCAACATCGTAGACAAAATTGCAAATTATAAAGGGTGATGCATGTGACAGCTTGAGAGGTGACACAGTAGGTGAGAGCCTCTTGGTATTCCTGTTTTCCTAAAATTGAAACCAAATATCTTGTCTAAAGATAGGCCTGCAGTGCAGTCCAAAGCATGGCTGTGGCTCATCCTGGCAGATGCGGACTAGTTTTGAGGGCAGTAGTCAAGTGCTGATGGCTGGAGCTGCAGAGTGCTGACTGCTGAGACCCTGGGTAAATATTCACATGATGAGTATGTGCTGAGCTGCTATGCCCATGTCCTTGTTACTACAGAGGCTCTGCTGGTGTACAGATACCCTGTGAGATAAGCAGCTTTTCAGCCCTGGCCTCTGGAAGAAGATGACTTCTCTAAGCAGTAAGCTTGTGCAAATAAGAATCCTTTGTGGCACCTATTTAAGACGAGAACAAGCATCTAGGAAAATGCCAATACTTCGCATTGCTGCTGTAGGTGAAGTTCACAAAATACATGGTTGTGGCAAACTTTGTATGAGAAAAATGTATTATCTACTTAATGTTGTTGCCTTTTTTGCTAATAGTTTTCTGTAAGAAAGGAAAAATGCAGCAAAAATAGATATACATTAAGGCATCTTGACATGATTCTCATTCAACATTTTCTGAGCCTGATCTTCTGTTGCTCCCTTCTCTTTTTATCTGTACAAAGTAACTAAAAAGTGGGTGTAAAACATTGATACTCCAATTTGCTAGCATTAATACTAACACCTTCCTTGTGTTCACTCCAAAGTAGATCAGATGATTAGACAACATGCATCACAGGGGAAGATAAAAGCTTTATTTTTCAAAAGTGGTAATGTCTCAGTGTGTCTATGAAATTCAATGAGAGTACAGAATGCTTAGTCAACACCTTTGTTCTTTTTAAATATCTGGAAAGAGACTTGTACACAGTGCCCTATCTCTTTGAGCCATTTACTTTTGTGTTGTGTGAAATCCCATCTCCCTGTGAAGGCACTGACCTTCAGTGACTCTGCACAGATACAGATCACTGAGCATTTTGCAGAGCTATGTGAAGCTGAAGTTTGCTTTTTATTGACAACAGTAAATTGTGCTGTAAGAAGTACTGTGAAAGTACATTGTAATTATGTAATTTTGTTGCTAATTATAGATAACAGTTGCAGGTCACCTGGACTGTTTGAAAAAAAAACATGTTGTAGCACTGTCTCAGGCTTCCTATCTCGTCTATAGGTTCTGTGTCAGTGAGACTTGGCTGTTTGTGCTGTAGTTTTCCTTGCTGGATTTGTGCTGCAGGCTGATTTTTGTTTCTTCTTCTTTTTTTTTTTTTTTAAATCCCCGTAACAATTCAGAAAATGTAATTCAGCCATTTTGAAGAGTGAGTCCACAGGAAAATGTGTTGTTTTGTCCATGTTAAAACACTTAAGACACTAATTTGTGGTGGTGCATCACCTTCCTTCTGAGGGTGTGCATTTTATGTCACTGTGAAAACTGGCAGAGGGTTTATTATAAGCCTCTGAACAAAAATCACAATTCACAGAGACTTAGGAGAGAATTGTTAGTATTTGGTTGCTAATATCTATGGCTCTGCTGAACTTCTTGAGGCTGCTGTGTATAACTGCAATATATAGGGACATTTCCTAAGGAATTAACTTGTTTTGTCTTGCATACTCATAGCCACAGGATGGTTTTCCCTTTAACTGCTCTGAACCAAGGCAGTACAGGATTACAAAAGAAAGACTATATCTTTTGTATTCTTGATATGTCTTCTACATCCTGCTGACCCCAGGACTCCTCATATTGGTTGGTGAGAATTATGTTAAATATTGTTCAGAAAGTACTTTCTACAATTTAATTAAGCTCATTATCCTAAGTTATTTTGATTTGTGAAAATATTGTTCCTTAATTCCTACAGTCTAGCCCTCTGGCAGAGATACACTAAAATACATTATTAAGTGATTTCTTTGGTAATAACAAGCCATAGAAACTGTCTCTCCTGTTCACCATTACATGGTTCTTGTCAGTTTGTTGCAATGGGATAGGCAAGCTCGAAAAGCAAAACTTCAGAAACTGCATTTTGTGAAACAAATTTCAATAACTTTTTAGTTTTTAATATATTTCATCATTTTTCTTTTAGCTATATCTTTCTGAGTATTTGTTCTTTAGGTCTATCTAGCTGAATGTTTTTTCTCCAATTTCCTTTTGAAAACTCTGCTGCTGTAAGAGTAGAAGTTGTTAAAGATTTATCTTTGTATGATTGCAGCTAGTACAGTTGCCAAATCTTTTCTAATCATATTTGTCAAAGAGGGGTTGTAAATGATTTTCAAATGGATTGTCTAATACCAAATGACAAAAGGGTATTCAACTCAGTTGTAGAAGATTGATGAATTTGAGTTTTCCCCTGCAATTTAGGCTTTGGATCTGTATTCATTCATAGATCTTACTTCATGAGGTTTGTTTATTTTATCTATAAGTGAAGTTTTATATACAACAGCTCCCAAAAGCTTTACTGTTCATAGAGGACAGAGTGGGTAGGGTCTCAGTGTGACTCATGGTGGATACAGCTGCAGTTCAAGTGTTGCACCGCTGTGACTGAACTGTATCACATCAGCTTGTGATGTCCTAGTGTCCACTAGAAATGTAGATATATAATTTTGCCTCTTCAATTTATTCTTTATTAGGTGAGCCTTGCTGGGTTGCAGAAATATTTTTGTTCCACAAGTATATGCCAAGTAGCCGGCATTTTCATTTCTATGCTACCCCAAAACTTTCCCACCCGGGCCGGCTCGTCAGAAGCCTCTCTAAGCCCGCTCGGATGGCTTAGGAGTGCACAGTAGGTCTTTTTCAAGGCCAGGGATCTGGCCTGCCTATCAGAGGTTTAAATTTGGTATTACGTAGCATAATCCACCAAATGCTTTGGCTGTTATATTCCCTGTAAATATAAAGCAGATTTTGCTGAACTAGACAGCCCCATCGGATCATGTACTTGCGAACTATTTATGATGAAAACATAAGCATAAAATTGTAGCTACATTTCCAAATTACAGGCTGAGGAATAGTCAAGAGAGTCCTAATCCTTGACTGCTGCTTTTAGGTAGTATTGCAATAGAACCAATATAGTACTGTCTAGAGTCTAACTTGGTCAACTGACAGTGCTTTATTGAACAGGAGAGGACTTGTGGAGTGTTTCTGCTGTTTTTTCTAAACTGTTTCTATAGCTTCACAGAATTTAGAACGAATAATTACCATTACAACATCTAATACAGCTGCTATTTATCACAGTCCAGTCAGTGACATGCTGTTAATTTGTTATTGAGCTCAGTAACTCGTATTACTGAAGAACATCTCGTGCTTGATCAAAGGGCATTTCTTGAAAGGCATCCAGCATTTGTGTCAAGGAGAGATGAGAATCTATGATGTCTCTTAACAGTTCATTGAAACAGATGATTTCTATTTTCATTTAAAGTGAGGATTTACATTGAAAACATTCATCTAGCCTTGTATGTGTTTTAAACCTTCATCTTGAAAGATACAGAGTCTTAATTTTATGCATTCTGAATCATTCTGGTAAAGGCAGTGGTATTAATCTTAAAGTATAGGTTTCTACATTTGCCTGAGACTGTGTGTAAACAGAAATAGAGAGCGACACTCACAACTATATGTAATCTGGGCTCCTAGGACTGCTGCAAATGGTAAAACTTCATCTCATTAAACTTGAATGCATCTTCATTAATAATTATGAGGACTGAGCCCACCTAAAAAAGAAAAAATATTCTTAGTTCAATGCCTAAACATATCTCCTAATTGTGCTTGTCTGAAGTTCAGTTAGATGTCTTTTCCATCTCTTAATATGAGAAGTTTTGAACTTAAAAGATGTGAAGAAATAAGCAGAAAAAATGATACTGTGTTTTAATTATAAAATGATATTTTTTTGTTTGAGAATATGCTTTTCTGTGCCTTATATGAACTGGCTGATTTGTGTTAGGTTTTCCACATAGTCTTCTAGATGTTGTGAGCTAACAAACGTGTAAATGGATTAATATTATATAAAGAAAAATATTAAAATTAAATAAAAATTTATTTAGGAGAAGACATACAGAGAAGAGAACAATAGGTTTTATTGGAAGAAAATTTCAAAACCAATTGCATTTAGAGTAAGTACTTTCCTGCTCTTTAAAATGAGGATCCAAGAAATCAGAAGATAATGGTTATTTCTATCATTACCATTCCAGAAATAGATAAGTTATATGATGTAACAATTGAACTACTTATTTTATTAGATAAATATGTCTAGTGGATTTAAAATCAGTGAGGGGAGGCAGTTCTAAAATTATATGAGGAGAAAATAGAGATTAATAAATTAGGCTCAAATTATGCATTAAATATTTTTTATATACTTGAAAATTGAAAATTTACTTGGAATGAATTCATGACTGTTGAGGTTCAATACAGTATTTTACTACATCAAATCTAAAAGATGTATTAATTTGATGAAACAGATAGTATTTAAAAGGGAAAAAAATAGGTTTATGATAACTGAAAGTCAAGTATTGAAGAAAGACAGTAAAAGCTAGATTTCATCATCCGTTGCTTGATTAATGCATTTACCACAGAGTGAGAACAGACATGAAGCCTTTTTCCTCTGGACTGCAGAAGAACTTGTGTTCTTTCAAATTTTATTTTCTTCCCCTACAGTTTTGATTGCTGACCAACACGTTGTATGGTATGGGGCACCCCTTTGGTCAGCTGTGCCAGCTGTGTCCCCTCCCAGCTTCTTGTGCACCCTCAGCCTTCTCGCTGGTAGGATGGGGTGAGAAGTGGAAAAGCAGTCCATTGCCAGCTCTTACATGGTAAATACTGAGCTCTTGATGGCACAGGGGATCCTGCTGCAGGCTGATGCCAGGGAGGGTTTGTGCTGAATCCACGTTCCTTCCTGAAAGTGTGAGCAGGTAACACTCCCCTGAAGGAGCACAGGTTGAAATGCTTTGTGAAAGTACTCTCTATCTTAAAGTACTTGCAAGGAACTGAAGCAAATTGTAGAGTTTATGTAAACTGTGGATACTCAATAAACTTGGCATCACATGCTCTGCAAGGCCTTTTCATGTAGAAGTAACATATTGAGAGTATTAAAATAAATGAAGAATTTCATGTTTGCTGAAAAGAACTGAATTTTCTGTCTCTAAGATTGATGTATTCTGTTACTTGGATTGTCTTGAATTTCTAACAAGATGCAAATGAGTAAAATTAGCAATTTAATGTATCCTCAGAGGTAAGTGCCAGCCCCTTGTGTGCTCTGAACTGGAGTGGCATTTGCCAACAGCCGTTTCCAGACATTAGTGTGTGACTGATAATAAGCTCAGTGGAGTGGCTGGGGTTACCAGCATGATCACAGTTTGCACAAATACAATTATGCCCTTTCCAGCTGAGGGCTTGTTTGTGCATCTTTGGCAGAAGTGGTGGAAGAAGTAAGCATGTCGGACTTTGCAGCTGATTGTGTAGATAATGTCTTGGATGGGTTTCAGGACTAATCTAAATAGGCAGCGGCCCAGAATAATTAGGGCTGGTGGAATTGCCCAGTTGATGATTTTGCATGCTGAGCTTGCTGTTGGTGCTGTAAGAGAGGTTAGTGTTTGGTGCAGTGGTTGCTGCTGAAGACAGGGAGAGGATGGGCTCAAGTCGCAGTGACAGCCATGGCCTGAAGGAAGAAGGAACAACAAACCTGGCCCAAATCTTTAACCCTCATCTCCATCTTCTGTGCCTCCTTCACCCAAAATACGGGACATCACTAGCCCTTGGTGCAGAAAATTTCAGTTCTCTTTACAAAATTGAGAAACTTTTCTTTGGCTCTGTACATGTCTGCTAACACTTCTGGTCTCCTGCAGGATAGAGAGGATCAAAGGACGAGTAGATGTCTTTCTAATTAATTTATCAGATCATAATCCAAACCAGCATATTGACCTTCCTCTTTGTCTCTATAGATGATACCTATTACAAGGGTGGGAATAATATATGTAAAGGTACCACTTTCACTGTTGCGGCAACAGAACAGAACAGCTCTTTATGGTTTGTGAGCCTTTTCCACGGAAATTTTTTTTTAAGTTGTTGCTACTGACATCTATAATATCTACAATCAAAACCAGAAAATGAGTAAATGACTGGAATATTAAAGTGAAGTAATGAACAACTCATTTTTTTCATATTCTATAACATCCTCAGAAGGAAAAAAACCCCACCTGTTAAAGGAACTCTCACATGTGAAAATTGTTACTACTGGGGAAAAGGAGATAATAAAATGAGTTTTTTTGGCTCATTTATATTTGCTAACTTTATTTCTTTAATTTAGGATCATAGTATTCCTAAAAGAAAAAAAAGGAAAAACAAATAGGGAAACTCCTTTTCCATTGGTTATTTTTTTCTTTGGTGCAATAGGTACAGGAATATGAAAACTTAATGTTTGAGAATAGGTAGGCTTTAATCTCCAGACTTTAGTTTGGGGCTATACGAATTGCTTTGCTTTTCTCCTCCTTTCGTTTTGCTCTCTGTCTAGACAATATTGCTAACTATGTCTGAGTTTCTCATATTCATTATGATGGTGGTGATAGCATAAAGTCAATTGAAAAGCTGGGGAGTTTTGGAATTGGTTATATAGAAGTTAGAAAATGACAGAAAAGGAAATTGAATGTGGTGGAGGAGCAAATGTAACAGTGATTGTGAATGCATTCCTGAAGGCTGTTTCAGGTTCACCCAGCCAACCACCTCACAGATTTCTGGTCTGACCCATATAGATAATCAGCAAGAAGAGCTGTGCCATCAGTAACAGTGAGTAAAGCCATGTAAAAGCACAGGTTTTGTCTCCAGCATGACAAGGTAAGAGCTGCAGATCCCTGATGGCCAGTAGCATCTCCACGTTGCTCTGCAGTAGAGAAATCTAGGCTCTGCAGTCAGTGGGAGTTTTGCTCCTTTTTTAGGTGTAGCCAAGTTTCAGTTTATATGTTGAGAGCGGCATTATCATTGATTATAAAGCCATCAAAGTGTCTGACTCTAGTGTGTTTCCTACATTTAACTTTTAAATAAATTTATATTATAAGTGTGTATTTGAAGAGTTTGCACAAAGATCTAGACAATGAGATTATTTTCTGTTGAATTCATCTGGTCAGAATATTTTTGGCTTCCCTGAATTTAGTAGAAAATCTCTCATATGCATCAGTTGGAGTGAGGATTTGTGTTTTAATTAAAAAAATTTAATCCAGTTAACCTAAACACCTTCAAGGCAACCTATTTTAACAAATGCAGATGCTCAGCCACTTTTTTGCAAAGACGAATGCTTGCAGAATAGATTTTTCTGCTAGAAGCCAACAGAAGCTGAACACGACAGTTTGTGTAAGTTTTAAGGGGACATTTGACTCATATTTCATAAGAAAACTTCTCAAGTAAAAAAACATAAAAATTGAAGCTGGTAGAAAATTTTAATATCAGGCACAAGCATGAATGAAAAAAGGATTGTTAAGTAATAATTATTTAAATATCTGACTTTGAAGCAAGTCCACATTTATGTGGAGGACATGTAAAATACCTAGACCAACTTCTGCTTGGTATATTCTACAAAACTTTAAAAAAGAAATAAAGAAGAAAGTATTTTGTTTGCTCGTACAATTTCAACGACAGTGTTTATATTTTCCTAATTTTTATTTGGAAAAAGTCTTGAAAGTCAAACCTGTTTTTCCTGGAAGCTGTAATTTTGAGTTAAATATTTATAGCCTTTAAGAAAACTCTGAATTATTTCCTTTAAGAGGAAACCAAAAATATAATTAATTATTTGTATGATAAACCTTTGTTAAGCAAATGATAATGTATTGGCATACCAGATAAAGTCTGTTCTCAAATGTCTGTGCAGATGTGACTAAGTAAAGCACTTATACATCTGCTGTGAAAATCATCTGCACATAATTATGAATTGAATCTGTGCCAAGACTACAATGTTTTTGCAAAGCTCTGCCTCATCATTGATTGAAATTTTTAGTCTTTCCAAATAAATTGGTATTATTTGAGGAGATGTTTGAACTACATCTATAAAAGTACTTCGACATGAAGGCTGGTGAGTTATTTTTATGATTTTCTGAAAGTTTCTTTTTATGAGAACATTTACAAAAAAGTATCATCATGAATGTAGTTTCAGCAGTGCAAAAGAGAACTGTATTGGTGGAAGAGTAATATTCAAGCCAGGGAAATTACGCCTGGTGGTGGATAGCAGATGGACTTTTGAAGTCCAGGGTTAAAATATCTCTCTGATAAGAAGGTTGTAAGGATTACATCTTTTTATAGCATCACACATATGACTAAGCAGTAAAAAACATGGCATCTACATTCCTTTTTCTAAACTAGGTTGTGCTGTAAAACTTGATTTATGTCATGATACAAGGTAGGATTGTAATGCAGTTAAAAATTGTGCACACTAGATGTTTTACTTCTATGATATGCATTCCTGATGGAATAAAAGGCTCACAGTCTGCATAAATTATAGAAGAAAAAAAATGTAAATCATGTGTTGCTTTTAGCCAGATGCTTCAGCTAGAAAATGATAAAAAAGTGTTTTGGCACAACAAGTTCTTATGTATTATAAAGCTAAGATAACGTGATTTCAGAATTTAAATTTTTAATACTATGTTCAGGTAAAGTGACAATAAAATATTGTGGTTAATCCAAATTAATCTCAAAGTTTTCTGTCCCAGATTTTGTTTTACCATTGTAGATATTTATATCTACAGGGAATTTAATTTTTCCTAATTAGCTTCTTGATTCAACTCATTAGTAAACAACCTACACATTCTTGTCTTTTGTTTGATGTTACTCACATTTGCAGAAAGAGCTCATTTGACATCGAATGCTCTCCTAAGCCAGTGAGGAGAACAACACAACACATTATTTGTTAAGAATGGAAAGGATAAGAGAATACAATCATTATAATGTAGTGCTCGTGCACTGAGGTGAACTTCAAGGGGCAGACTTGTTAGTCGTAACCTTCCTTCTATGCTATAATTTTTCTGAGTGTTAATGATTTTCTTTATGAATGCAGCTTGTGAAGATTTGGCACACAGGACACTTGCAGTGTAACCATTACAAACTACTAAAAAGAGATGTGGAATATAAATGAAAACTGAGAAGCAAAACTCCTTAGTGCCTTTGCAAAGTCTGTAGGCAAACCAGAGTTTGTTGAGTGGTTTTGAAGGATGCCTATACTACTAGGTATATCTAGGATGTGGAAATCTTCAGTCAATGAAAAATTATTCATTTTTTCCCCTCTGTTTGCTTTTTGTGTTCTGTGACATGAATAATCAACCATCTGCCCTACAGAAGCCCCATAATCCTCTAACTCAAGTCTTTGGGATTAACCACCTTTTATCCAAACATATTTCTGTGTTTAGTCTTTAGTCTTTTCCCTGGTCTTGCCTTTTTTACCTGCTAGTCTTGGTTGAAGCATTGCCCTTAAGAAGAGAGACTTTTAATGTAATAATGCTCTTGGAAGATGTAAGCACCACCATTAAATTTTTTTAAAATTTTTCTTGTCTTAATATTTTCACTTCTTAGCAAACAGGGAAACTAGGGCTTTTGTTTGTTTATGGGGAGGAAGAAGACTGTTTGTGACTTAATTAAATAAAAAAAAATCATTCTGACACAGGATAAGATTGGATCAAACAAAGTAATCATATTCACAAAAGAAATTAAATTAGGAAACAAACAACTTAGAACCTTTATATTATGGATAAAAGTTTATGTTGGTTTGCTTGCAATTTGTTCACAGTGGATTAATTCCCATGGTATTTTGTTGGTAGAACACTTGGCAAGTAATTTCCTAACAGTGATGGTCCAATGATGTGAAAAAATATGGATAATGAGATAGAAAATATCTGCCAACCTGAGCAGCCAGAGTCATACAGCAGGGTCTTTCTTTGCTTTTACTGGCACCCTAATAAAGAAAAGGAGATAAAACATTTGGAACTGAGAATAGAGAGCAGAAAAAAATAATAGTGGTAGCAAGGAAAATGGAGAAAAACGGAACAGTGTGGACCTGGCAAGAGGCATTTGCAGCATAGAGAACTGGGACACAGGGCTGATGTAGGTCTGTGCAGCCTACCTACATGTCTGATGTAGGACAGGAGGGCAGCAAATCCGGGCTAACACCCTAGATTCGCGCGTAAGACTGCGGAATTGCCGTGCAGCAAACAAAGTGATCATAAAGATAATGCCTGTCATTGAATGAGTCTGACTGATAAAATGGCTAAAAGCATTTCTAATGCAAGTCCTCCAAGTTGTCTCATGGCTGCTTACTTCACGGTCCTTGAGAAAGATGATTCGTATGGTCTGATTCTGGAACTTTGTATCTTTTACTGCAATTTCAGCTTCTTGAATGCTATTCTGTTTTCCTGAAGTTCAGTGGTGGTTTGGTCGACAAACGGGATGGGATGACATATGCTTTTGAAGAGAAAGTGAATTGTAGTGGGCATGAGGCATATTTTCTACTCTGAACATTTATCCTTTTGCTTGTGTGTATCAGATCAAAATAATCCCACTGCCAGCTCAGCAACTAAAACAGAGATACAAATGAGCAGTTCTACACACAAAGAAAGTACATGCATACTTCACTTCCTTTCTTCTTTCTTTTTAACATTTGAATGATAAATTTTGAGATAATTTATGAAGCAAAATTGGAGTTTGTTTCCCTTCATGACCATTAGATTTTATACTATTAAATAAATCTATACAAATTCCCACTGTTGTGTTCTTCCTTACCTAACCTTTCTAATTTGAAATATTTTGTGAATGAGATGTGGGATCCACTGCACTCTCAGCAAGTCTGTAGACAGCGCCAAGCTGAGTGGTGCTGTTGAAACACTTGAAGGATGGGATGCCATCCTGGACCTGGACAAGATCAAGAAGAGGCTCATGGGAACCTCATGAGGTTGAACAAAGCCAAGTGCAAGGTGCAGCAGCAAAGTCAGGGCAACCCGGTATCAACACAGGCTGGGGAGCGAACAGGTCGAGAGTATCCCTGCCCAGAAGGACTTGGGGGTACTGGTGCATGGGA
Organism: Orthonyx spaldingii; assembly: GCA_013397795.1. Taxonomy (NCBI): domain Eukaryota; kingdom Metazoa; phylum Chordata; class Aves; order Passeriformes; family Orthonychidae; genus Orthonyx; species Orthonyx spaldingii. The sequence continues at coordinate 1,728,033 of VZTJ01006312.1, read as the reverse complement.
GGCTGAACGTGACCCAGCAATGTGCACTTGCAGCCCAGAAAGTCGAGTGTGTCCTGGGCTGCATCCAAAGCAGCATGGGCAGCAGGGGAGGGAGGGGATTCTGCCCCTCTGCTCTGCTCTTGTGAGCCCCCACCTTGTAGTACTGCATCCAGCTCTGGGGGCCACAAAATAAGAAGGATGTGGACCTGTTGGAAAAAGTCCAGAGGAGGCCATGAAGATGATCAGAGAGCTGAAACACTTCTTCTGTGGAGAGGTGGAGAGAACTGGGGCTGTGCAACCTGGAGAAGAGAGGGCTCTGAAGAGATCTTAGAACACCTTCCAGTACCTAAAAGGGGCCTACAGGAAAGATGAAGAGGGATTTTTTACAATGGCATGCAGTGATAGATCAAGGAGAAATGATTTTAAAGCAGAAGAGGATAGCTTTAAACTAGCTATAAGGAAGACAATTTTAAAAAACTGTAAAACACTGGCACAGGATGCCCAGAGATGTGCTAGATAGGAATGGGGATCCCTGGAAACTTTCAAAGTCAGGCGGGCTGGGGCTCTGAACAACCTGGCACAGTTGAAAATATCTCTGCCCATTGCAGTGGGATTAGACTAGATGAGTTTTAAAAGTCCCTTGCAATCTATGAATCTGTAGGATTGTATTTTTAAAGCATTCTGAAATTTAAGGGTGAAATTTGCTGTACTGGTGTTTGATGAAGAAAATAGGCAAGTACGTGGCAGTGACCCTGGTGGTGCTGTAAATCCATGTTACATGCTACCAATATTTTAAAATATTTTTTTTTGTATATGAAATCTCCACTATACCAGAGAGATTTATCTGTTAAGGCTCTCATTGCAATATGTTTTTTTTTTTATTATTTCCAAAGAAAAAATTTACTAGCATTGGTAAATTCAAGAGCAACCAGAAAAATCCAAAGTTTTAGAAATGTTTCCTAAGCAGTCATTAGAAAAAAATGCAGATTGTACACTATGCAATAATCTAAGCTTGCTATACACTTCAGCTGTTTTTGCTTACATCTCTGCATTGTAACACAGAACTCACAACTAAAGAAATAGAAAGTAGAGACAAAACAGAGAACTTGACACTAACAAAGCATTTGCCATTTCTTATTGTTTTGTCGCTGTCATGATTTATAACAAAAATTGTTTTCGTATATAACTCATTATGTTACTCTTAGTGATGAGTCCTATTATTGTTTGATTTATATGTCAAATTTATAAGTAAATTAAAATATGGGTAGGAAATAAACTCTGACATTACTTTCTCATTCAGTGTAGAAATTCAGAAAAGAAGCAAAGTATTCATGAATCTTATGAGATTGTATTCTTAGCACAATATATTTGTTTAATACCAGCTGTATTATTTCTTCTTTAGACAAAGCTGAAAGAGTTTTATTTCCTCTGAGAGATGACTTTAAAATTGGCATCCTAGTGAAAAGGCCTGCCATCCCTGTCAAATCTCTTCACTCCACTAATCTTTTTTTTGCTGTTCTCCTTGTAACCACCCCAGAGAGCTGGGAGAAAGAGATGGTTTATTTCTCAATCCCAAACTTCAGAAAAATTCTGCTTGCAAAGCAAGTTCCACTTGGAGTTCTACAAGCTTGAAGAGGCTCTTGAGGTACAGGCTGATTTTCCTGTGAAAGCAGTGACACCAACTGCCTTTTAAAATTGTAGTATGGGCAGATTTTGTCCAGAAATCACCATTACTTCAGTATGGAGTTCCATATTTTTATAGTTCCTTTCAGCTGAGCAATGACTGGAAATCTTAGTTCTATTTGTGATGTTCATTGGCAACTTTTGCTTTTTGTCTGGGCAAAGGTGACTTTCTGAAGTTCTTCTTTTGAAAGTTAGAGTTATATGAGTTTCCACGTCTGCCAGCTCCCAAGAAATTAGATGCCTTTTACCCAGCATCCCATCCAGGCCTTTACGACACTGCAAAGAAAATGGCTGAAAAATACCAGCAATTGAGAGTGGAAATCCAGCATGGCAAGTACATGTGCTACTTAATGTTGGCTTATTGAAAGTTCTTCATTAAAGTATGGAACTTGCTTTAGGGAAAGATTTTAATATTCACACAAAGACACTTTTTGCCTGTAGTTGAGAAGCATTTCCACTGGTAGGAAAGGGTACAGAAACTGAATTTGCTTTTCAAGTTGAAATGTTAATGTGTCCTGGTATCTGTTATCCTAAGTCATGAATAATGAACAAGGCAGAGCAAAGGGCAAAATATGCAAGTCATGAATTCAGAAGTCAACTGAGAATTTTTCTATTTCCTTTGGAGGCATTTATATGGATTATGGTTATCTTTTTCACTAAGTGTAATGTTAATGCATAGTCAAAGCTAGAAATTTAGTGAACTTGTTTATATCTATAACTTACTCCATATTCTCCCAGCGGCAAACAATAAGAAACAATATGGTGATATGAAAAACATGAAATAAATGTCCAGGAATAAATACTGAAACAGTGTGGTAGTATTTTAAAATGTTGATTGTTTATAGTAATGTTGAAGCAGACAGAATGCTATCATATTTCTTTATCAACTGCATTGTGTTCCCCATAGTGTGCACAATATAGTGCAGATTTTTGAGAAAGTTCTAATGAGAAAGAGGCTGGGGATTTATGTGCATTGTCTGCAGAAGAGCTAAATAATAAAAACAATTGATGTAAAACTGATTAACAAAGCAGTATTCAACATCTGAAAAATGTGTATTGTTTTACTGTAAGCAGATCTTTTTCATGGTGATATGCTGGAAAAATTCCATTAAATACAGCATTAGCTGCTTACAGAAAGACCAAAAACTTGCAAATTTTAACATAAGGCTTTTGTAACAATGCACATTCCAGCATAGTATAACTCATGTGACACTAATCACCAAAGGCAAATTGTTTCAAGCTACAAAAATAATTACTCTTGACAGATGAAAGTGATGTATTATAATTTTACTGTACTTTATAAATTGAAAAATGAGTTTTTTTTATATGAAGAAACACATTTTTCCTCTCAATTCTAAAAAAACCACAGAAGTGTGTGTCCATGAATATGTTCAGTGTATTTAATGTAGTTTAATTAATGAGTATACTTCTGTTTGAAGAATCCTCATTTCTGTGATGTCAGCAGAAAACAAAACAAAAAAATCCCCATCAACACTTACTTAAATGGGCTATATCTATATAAAACAAAGGCAAGTATTTTCCTAAGCCAGAAGAAATAAACTACTTCATAAATACAATGTGAGAAATGCTGATCACATTCTTTCTCACATCTGTATTTGCAATGCAATTTGACAGCATTCTGGCTGATGTCAAATATGGACTGAGAACATTATTTTGATGTTAGTAAATATAATACAATACTTGTTAGGGTATAATGAATGTTTTTTTAATATTGAAATTAACAATATCTGAATTGAGTAAAAAATATGCATGTATACTCCCAAACATCATAGCTGTGATCACATTTATTTATTTATTTATTTATTTATTTATTTAATTTATACACAGACTGAGTAATTTAATTTACACAAGCTTTATGTGAAATTGCTGGACTAGGTGAACTTTTAATTTAATTTTATTCTCTTTTCCAAATTATCATACTAGAATGTGATTGAATGCTAAGGCAAATGAAAACTGTCAAGAAGAGATTTTTTAAAAAGATACTGGTGTAAAAAATTAAGATTACTCTTGAAAACTAAATTCACAGTGTGACAAAATAAGATTCTGCATATCAGGCAGATGAATCTAAACCCTGGGCATTCACCTTTGCAAGGGTATTTGCTCCTTTGTACACAGAATCAGAGCCCATCTCTCATTGCTTCTTACTTTGAACAACATTGTTGCGTTTCAGAATCACATATGAATTTAAAAATTTAAGTAACCAGACTGCATGGTCAGCTATACTTTGCTTCCTGAAATATTTGCTTTGTACCAATCTCCTTTTGCTTATTACCCCATGGTCCTTTTTCAGCTTCTGCTTTTTTCATTGTAGGGAATGTATTGTATCTGGAGAAATGAGACATTTTTATTCTTTTAATTCTTATTAAAAGAGCCCGGATTATTTTAAGTCTCCAATTTTTTAATGATCCTTTGCAGAACACTCATCACAGTAGTATTTGCATGGCTTGCATTCATTCCTTTATCTCTGTAAGTGGAAGAAAGCTTTATTATCTTGGTTTTATGGTCTGGAAATCAATGGATCACTGTCAGAACAAAGCTTAGCAATCAGATTCCTTGTATTTTGAGTTCTTTGCTCATTACTCTTTTGGGAAGAATTGCAGATCCACATTTCAGCAAACTATTTTTATAATTATTAGATTTCAGTCAGGGGTCACTTGCTAAAATTTGGTTCTATTCAGGCACAAAGCATTTAAACAAAGCACAAGATCGATTTTTTTCCTGCATTCAGTTCACTTTCCTCTAACTGCCAGGCTTGCTTCTTTGACTTTCTCTGTGACAGTCTTCTTCCTTCTTCTGAGTCTTCTAAAATTTGCAAAAATCAAAATCTTCGAAATTCTTAAACTATGGTATGCATTTCACTCTTTTCTATTAGCATTTGTTCATTCCTGTACATTGACTTCATAACCCTTTTTCTGTGTTCAAAGCTTTCCCAAATTTGCTCTTTTTATGATTAATCTCTTCTAGCAGATTAAGTAACTAAGGCATTATACAAGGCCAGGGCTGGGAACAGGGCCTGAAGTCTCCAGTGTGGAATGTCTGCCTTTGTTATACAGTGTTTGAGGAAGAACAATCCACACCGGTCCTTTCTTGTACTGTCTGCCCTCTAGTTCTCCTGATGGGTGCCTTTAAACAAGAGAAAGAATTGCAGTCTTGACATCCACCATACCTGATTTGCTGGTTACACAACAGTTCTGAAGCGTTTGTTACTGGAGCAGGCAGCTTCCACAGAAGCTAAAAAGTGCATGACTCTTGTAGAGTCAACTATTTTATTATGTCTGTCCTAGATGAGATAGCTCATCAGTGTACCCAAGCTGTCAAGATGAGGTCAATGGTCATGTTGGTCTTCTGTTACACTGTGGATTGGTAACTCATAAGCTATGGCTTACTGTAAGGTGTCACCTGGAATGCTTCCTTGTCATGTTCAGGGACACGAAGAATCAAGGATGAAAGCAGCAGCTGCCAGTGAGATGACTATGGCATTTCACTGGCTCAGGAACTTTCCTCGTGGTTTGGTACAGGTTGAGACAAGTAGCTGAGTAAAATTGTATCCAAAGTCATCTTTCTGTAGGTTTGCATTCACCTATTTATTTAACTCCCATGCCTAATTGCACAATGTTGATTGCATGTGACAGAGTTTTTGGAAATAAGTATAAAAGATTTTATGGTTGCAAAGGATACTTAAGTTAAAGACTTTGAAGGACCTTGTTGAACTTCTCCTATTCTTCCTAGGAACAGACAAACTCTTACTAAGTTCTTGACGTGTGTAGTACCTGAAATTAAAGAAAAAGTGCAATGAGTTTTTAGTTTTTCCCCGTTGGAACATTTTTATTCTTGGAAATAGATGAAGGCCAGGGAATAGGATTTTTTTTTTTTTATTACGAACTTTTGTTACTTCTGACTTTACTCCAAGAGATAACAACTTCCTTATTATACTTTGCTTATAAAAGAAAGGATGTTGCAAAAACAGGCAAGGAAGTTGCAAGAAGCATCTTAATAAGAGTCATTTATGAAATAGAATGTTGGAACTAGAGGCTCTTCCAATCCAAATCATTCTATGATTCTGTGAAATGTAGAAACCATTTTTTTTTGCATAAAATCTCATTTGAAATCAAGAAGGAAAAAGAAAAGATGCTGAACTGTGGCAGAGAAGCAGTTAAAATCTGTGACTGTTTTCATTGAGATGTGTAGTTTGCCAAAGTTGTTATTCCCAAAGCATATCATACTTTCCAGTTCTTTATCGGATTTGACAGAGGATGATCTAAAAAAAAAAAAAAAAAGAAAAGCAGGAACAGCAATGTCACCCTAAAAAGTCATTAACTGCTTGTGTTGTGTACAGTGTATAGCTGTGAGCACAACCAACTCTACATTTGCAAAATCCTGTGTTATCTCTTTATTTCAACAAATTTGTCTCTACATTTGCAAAAACCTGTGGTATCTCCTGATTTCAACAAATTCTAGAATGGGAATTAAAAATCACAGTCCATTATAAAATGTAAAATAACAAATGTTCATAGTGTGACTATTTGTATATTTTCATTGTTACCAATCAAGATTTCATTTGAATCTAATTTGATTTCCTTCTGATAGATACAAAGAGTCCAAATTTGCTAGCATAATAATAAGCAGCAACAGAAGAATACTGAGGTTAAAATTATTTCTGATAAATGTAAAATAAGTAAAATATTATCACAAACATTTTAAAAATGGCAGATTTGGTAATATAATAGTCTAATCATAATAAATTTGTTATACCTTATTCATGCTTTGCATTTTTATAAAACCCTCACTCTGACAAGGACTGCAGTTCTTATAGTACAGAAAAGATGCTCTATGCTATTTTGTCTATGCTGAGCAGACACAGGCAGAAAAGAAGAGTGTTTTGGGGAGTCTAAGAAAAATTTGCTGAGCAGTCTTCCAAGGGACTAATGGATGCATTTCCAAGTATTCACTGCCAGATTCAAATCAGGGGAATGATCCTTCTGTAGTTTGCAAATCAGCTGGCCATATCTGTTAAGGTCCTTGTGTTGACACCTGTGCCAGCTGGATCCCACACCTATTTTTTCACATCTGAGTCCTGGACAGGCATATCAAGAATGCATAATGGGAAGAGGCAGCCTCTTTAATTTCAAATTAAAAAGTCCCCCAGCCAATCAACCAAAAATGGTTACATGTAATTTTCATATTTCTTGCTACGTTTCCTCATCAAGGACTTTCAGCTTCATACTGCGTAGAGATGAATAAGTGGTTCACGAGTGAAGTGAGTAAGTCTTTGGACAGATTATGGAGATAGCATCATGCATTTTCTGTTAGTCTTCTTTGGCAGTAGTGGGTTAGTACACTAGCAGTTTATCTGAAAATAAAACTGAAGTGGAGAGTCACAAGACAAATGTAAAAATCCTTTCGTTTGAAGAGTTGTGTTAATCTGGATAAATGATATTGTCAAATAAGGTACACACCTAAGGAAATGAGCTACTGAAGCAAGGGAGAGGATGGTTTGAAACTGGCTGTACTACAAGTGTCTTACACAACTCTGTCTGAAGTCAATTTGAAGCATATTGCTTAGTTTTCCTTAATACATTTGTAACAAGAATAAGTTACTGACTTTATTTGGAGCAGTACAGTCTCTGTGTTTACATCACAATTATACACCTTCTATTCTGTGAATACAGCTCTTCTACCTGGAGAAGACTGGTCCAGGCTCTGCTGCACAATTTGTTTGCTTCTGAAAAACTCTTTTGGTGTGAGCCTCACAAGTGACGTTGTCTGAAGGACTTCTTTGTGCAATGAGAGCCTCCATAGTGTAGGCCCTGGCCCAATTTTTGAGGTGGAATCCCCTGATGGTTTTGCAAGCATTAAGTATTGTGACTTTTTTTCTTCTCTTATCACAACTTTCCAGAAATTTAAACATGAACAAATAGAGGATGTGAGGGAATTTTCCTTGAAAAGTAGTGAAAAATACTGACCTTTTACTTAAACTCATTCTGGAAATATTTAGCCTCAGGAGATATATTTTTGGGTAATTGTGATCATACAAAAACAAGAGACTGAGAGTAAATCCCTTATGTAACTTTTATTGCGGCTTCAGCTACCATGAAAGCTATAATTATGAGTGTAGTTCTTGTTGACTGTGGAAAGGTCCCTGAGCAATGTGCTTCTTTATGTATTCAGCGAAATGAAATAATTGCAGAGCTAGCATCCACTATTCTTCTGTGGAGGCTTCTTCCATTGTTCTGTATTCTTCTGAAATAATGAAGACAGTGCAAATCACAATTAAGAAATCTGCTTTTTTAAATTAGGATTCAAAATTAATTTAAAATGCAAATTGTATCTCTATCTCTTTATTTATTACTTTAACAGTCTTACCCTTATATCTCCACAACATTTTGTTAACCATGTTGGTTTGCTTTGAAGAACATTCTTAGGTAGTTTCTGTTCAAAGGAGGTTTCCATCCAGCTTGTATACATAGACATGAGCAGTCTTAGATGGATGTTGGAAAGATGATTTTTTAAAATTTGTTTGTTTTAATTATATAATAAAATTTACTGCTTATTTGGTGAGTAGATTTTTGTAAATTCTTGTCATTTTCTAAGAATGGGTGTAATAGAGCTAGGAAAAGGCAGAACTAAAATCCTAGAAAATATTAAAGAAAAATCATGTCCTGTATTTCTCAAGTCTGGCACTCAAAATTGCTTGGAACATTTCACAGTGTTTGATGGTATGTCTGTATGTCAACAGTTCATTTTAAAAGGGTAATTGTAGTATCCCGTTCATTTCATTATGCAGACAGTCCACAAAGAACAGGTCCTTGAATTTAATCCCTACTCCTGGAGAATACGCTCACAGCACCAGAGCTCTCAGGAGACAAATAATTTTGCATTTAGATCTGCATTTAGATTATGTTCAGTAACTAATGAAAGAGGTAATTTGCTGAAGAAACAATCTTATTGACTAGTTACTTATTTAAGTTACACCTCTCTTTCTGTGCACAGAAGGTGATTGTGGAGATGGGGGACTTACCATAGCATTATGAAATATTATATACATTTGTAAATACGTTTGCATAGGGACTAAATTAATGCTTCATGGCAAGCTAAGTCTTGTACCACCCTTACCTTCTGAATATTTAATTTTGCAACCTAACCTTCCTCTTAATGTAATGAGTATGGGAATTTTACTACATGTATGTAAAAATGTGTATACATGAGCAAAATAACCTTGATGATGCTAAAGTGTCTTAAAAAACAACCACAGCCATTGGTATTTTATTTTTGTACATCTGTTCTTTAAGCTGTAACCCAGGTATACCAGATCATTGCTCTGAACTAATTTGATTATACAGTATGACACTGTCAAGCCTGTGCACAGAAGGTATGAAACTAAATTAGACAGTTCATTATGACTTTTACTTCTGGGATCCACTGGAGTTTCATTTTCAGGTTTTCTGTTCCTCTTTAAAGAGGTAATTAATTTCCTTCAAAGAAGGTGGTTTGACATAAATAACATGTAACCAAACTCAAAACAATAGGTGTTTTTACATATGCCAAATTGCTTTCTTCATCATGACTACTAAAGGAGAGATCAATAATTAATGATCCAATTACTAGTTTGCAAAGGCTTTTATTGCAGTGTCAAGATGATGAAAAAGCCTCTTGCTATGTTTTTTTTTTTACTGCCACTACAGCTTACTGAATCAGCAGATGCGCTGCATATTTCTAGATCATCTATGGCATATGTGCTGCCAGGGATGGAGGATACTTTGGTCTTACAGCTAATATGAAGCTCTTCTTTCTTAAAGCAAATAAGTTAAAAAGTACAGTGAATGTATATTGTGTCTCTTGCAATTTAGTTTTGAGAAGGTAGCAGGTTAAAAATTCTACTTGTTTAGACAACCGGAAAGTTATTTGTACTCCACATGTGAAATGTTAGATCAGGTTTAAAGGAAAAAGACCTGCCATGACTTGTAAAGAAATGCTGAATTTCTTTGCTATGCATGGTTTAAAAGGTGACATTTGCCACAGTAGTTGTACTTCCCTCTTGATTCCTAGGTAGAAATCTAAAATTTGCCCATGTCTTTCTGTCTGATGTAAACTGAGAACTACAGACAAGAAAATAAATCAGTTTAACTTCTGAATGGTGATTTACTATTCAAATACTAGTTGTTCAAGTATGTAATGCAGAGGATTTTTTAAAGATTATTTTTATTTCTATTCTGAAATATGCATTTCCTCATCAGTGATCAAGACATTTAGAGTGAATTTAGAGTCTACTCCTGTACCCTGACAGTTTGTAAGAAATTGTTGGTAATACTATGATTAAAAATGTGTACTGGACCTGTTTTGCCATTACTCCTTCCCTTTAGCTGTTCTTATAGGATAACAGCCTTGTCCAAGGGCAGAAGTGGAGGATACTTTTTGTCCCAAACAAAATCTAATAACTGAACAGAAAAAAGCAGGAAGTATCTGGAACTTTGATATTGGTTTGATTATTTTATAAGACTGTTCCACTTCAAAATTTTAGATGTTTTTAAATGTTAAATTTAAAATTATTGTTGTTGATAATGAATTCTTCTATTAGATAAACAGATACATTATTTGTATATTGGTTATCTCACTGAAAATCATGAAATGAGTAAATCTTAATATCACTTTTTGGTAGCAAGATGTCAGTGATCTTGACTGGAAGTAGTCATGAGAAAGGAAAAAGATGTGATCAATGAAACAGCTGGCTGATCCTCAGTCATGATGTATGGGTGACTGCTGGACTGATGATGGAAATTGATTCTAGGTAATGATGTGCCTATGATAAGAGCCATCTCTGTTAGTAATGTCTCCTTTCATTAGGATTAGCTCTACATGACATTGGGGATAAAAGATAGGAAATTTATTAATAAATATATTTATGTTTCTTTAAAGCTAAACTAAGAAGACTTTCCTTCCTGACGTGTTCACTATTTCAGCTTTTCTTATGGTTGATAGTTCGCTTGATGAAATTAGTGCAGCTCTGCCATGAGTACAACTGACATGTTAAGTTCATGTCCTTATTTGTGAATTTGACATCATGCTTCATGAAGAATCCATTCCTTTGCTGTCTTTCTTGGTCTCCTGTTCTCTTCACTTCGTGAATTTGAAGCTTACTTATTAATTAAGATATACTGATTCAAAGTAGCTTAGGGTTATTTTCTGTAATAATTACTGTTGACATCAAAGCAGTAAAGCTTGAAAGTAAGTAAGTACACAATATAAGGGAGGTTTTTAATTTGTTTTTCTTTGTTGGTTTCTTTTTTCTGTTGTTAATAAGTATTAGAAGGAACTATGCATGTAGAAAACATTATTATAAGTCCCTGTCAACAGATGTCCATTACTAAACGGAATTAAAATACACCTGGTTATACACTGCCTCTCAATGGTAGAGAGCTTATGTCTGTCCAAATAGAAACAGGGTCACATTTAGGATTTAGTACATGTGCATTAAATCCTATGGCCCTGAGACTCGGAGATGCCAGGCAGCCTTGTTGGAGGTAGTCTGACAGTCATTTTGGCAAAGTCACAACTTCAGAATGTAGAAAGAGTGGATATGTGTGGAAAGCTGAGTATAGGGTAAGCCAGCACAAAGTGAATTGCATAAGCAAATATGTCTACTAATGCTAAATAGAGTTTTCCTGAAGCTACTTATTTCTTCAGTTTAAGCAAGCCTTCTTTGGTGAGTGTATATAAAATGGTAATGAAAAGAAAAGTCTAATGGAGGTAGGTATTGAGAGCACACAAACCCCCAAACCTGTTTCCTAAACTTCGCAGCTGTTGCTCACAAGTTTTCATAGTGGTCCGATCATGAACTGTCTTCACTTCCAGGGGGCTATAAGGCTTGTTTTCAACAGGCTGGTCAGGTTTTACAGGTTTGCCTTCCTGTGGGCAGCAAAACAGTTGAATTTACCTGGACTGTTTTCAAAATCTGAGGAAGGAATTTCTTTGTGCATGTGCAGTTTGGTTCCCAGTTGTACAGCAACTTCAACACATCACAGAACCACTGGATCTTCTCTGCTTCCTTAGCAGTTCTTTTCCAAGGTGACTCATTTTTCTGATTCAGGATTTCAGTGATTCGAGAAATATGGGGTTTTTCTCACCTTCTAGATACCAGTTAATTCCTCTGTGCATTATATCCAAAAACTTGTTAACTTTCAGCAGACTAGTCTGTGAAAAAGGGTGTGCTCATTGAGAACACCTAAACGGTCTACCTGGTTTTAGTTGATGAGAACATTACCACAATATTACGTAAGAGTGAGCTCCTGAAACAAGGGCCAGACATGGGATTCTTTAATAGGATTAATAGGTTTTATTCTCCCCTGCATTGTTTCCTCATTTTATATGAGTCCCTCATTGAGGTAGAGGCAAGCTGGTATTGGTGATACTTGTTTCAAGCCTGAGATGGTGAAGAACTTGTGATCAAGCTTTCAGTTGCAACCCTAAGGTGAAAGGATACATGGTTATAACAGATAATCAGGGATGATGTGCGAGGTCAGCCCATGAGCACATATGTGGTCTTTGTGTATGTGAATAGGGAAGAAAAAGGAAAAAAGGCATATTTTAAAAATAATAATAAAAGAGTAATAAATTGCTTTTGATTACTTGCTGCTAGGCATGATCCAAAAATACTGTCTTATTGAAACTTTCCAATGTGCGTTTTCCTTTGTATTCTGCTGAAAGAATACAGCTCAGAAAGAATACAGCTCAGAAAGGCTCAGAAAGGCACAGGCTCAAAACTTTGTAACGAAAACAGTAAGAAGGGAAAAAGTGAAAATGCTGCAAGTAGGGTCAAAAGTGTAGTTTGGAGTAAATATCTTCCTAAGAGAAAATCTTAAATACAATCAATCAAGCTTGAAATCTGTAGGATATTATGCTTAATTAGTTCTAGTTTTCCCTGATCTTATTAAAGAAGCAAGGAGTATATAACAAAGGTATGTAAATCTGAAAAATTTGAATCCTAATAAGAAAAGAAACTGGCAGTGGTAGACTGGGACCACAGTATAAAATATCTGGCTGTTTCCCATAACTAAACAGTACCTGTTCATTTTCTTATTGATCCAGAGTGTGAGTTTGTGTACTGGATCATATGATAGAGGTAATGATGGGGCATATAGGGCCACACTTCAGGTGTCATATGACAGACATGATTGTAAGTGTATAAGGTCATCTAGTTCGTGCACTGAGCTGTGACTGAATGTATTTGCCAAATTGATATGCTTTCTTTAAATTTATTCCAATGAAAGACATTTATCAAAATATATTTGACTAACAGAGTGAATGTAATTTTGGTTTAGAAAATGTAATTTTGAAGAAAGTCTTCCCCACAATTTAAATCCTTCCAACAAAACATAATTTAAAAAATACTTCCAGTAAATATTCTTCTATTAATAGTGATCCTAAGTCTTGGTTTCAGAAAGAGAGCCAGAATGAAATAGACATGCTGAAACCCTTTCACCTTTACATTAGATAAGCTTTTACATCTAGAGTAATATCTTTTCTGTTAAGCAGTTCTTGTAGTAGGTGAAAGCAAGGCTACATAGTTTTAGACGGTAACTCGGGGCCTTCAATTTTAGTAAGATTTTCCCCCAAACAGTATCCTTTAAAAAAAAAAAAAACCAAAGAAATTAAAGATATTTCTAAGTTCTCGATGGCTAACCCGTGGGGTCCAGAGACACTTCTTTGGTAGCAGCATCTCTATTCAATGCTTGTATGCTGTCAGTGTCATCATTCTTGCTACATGGGTATGCACTGTTACCTGAGCCTGCCTCCCCCAGTCTTTTCTCTCACCTGTCTTGTGGAATGCAGCACTCTGCTATTCACTAATGAAGATTTATACATTTTTCTCCTAATTGCTGCATTTCTCTGTATTTAACATATTAAAAGTCAAAATGTATTTCATATCCTTTACATAAAAAACATCTTCTCTCTTTTGTGTTTTTTTTTTGTTTGCTTGCTTGGTTGGTTTGGTTTGGTACGGTATTTTTTTTTTTGTTTTGGTAGGACCAGATCTTTTAGACATTTTCCTAGGCTGTTCCATGTTGAAAGTTGACAAACCCAGAGGAATAATTATTTCCCAACAAGAAATGTTGAAATGCATGGTAGGAATTTTCAAAGCCTGCTGTAAGACCTGCAAGAAGGCGCTTCTTTTTGTAATCAGTGCTCAAACTGCATCAGTGACTGTGTTGAAAAATATTTCTGTGCTTTACAGTCAACTGTGTGAGAGGCAACTTTACATTTGTTCCTGCACCAAAAGCTAGAATGTCCCTGAAATGTCCAGAGCTGACAAAGCAATTGTTTAAGCACTGATATAATCACCTCCAGATGATTCTAGCTGTGTAGCTCCTCTTTGGAGTCACTGTGTGGCAGTCTAGATGGATAGTATTGCAAACACAGAAAGTAACCTGCTTAAATGGAAGTTTTTCAATAGCTGTAGTTCACTTTTTACTTTGCTCCAGAGCCTTTCTGGTACAGGGCTGCACTGGGAGCTGTGCAGTTAGGAGAAGGGATGTGTTCAGCTCACTATACTCTTATGCTGAAAATTAGCTTGGAGGGGGAATATACTTACGTAATTACAAGGTTAAATCATTTGCAGTTTTGAGTAATGACATATATGTACCATCATTGGCTCAAGTAGTCAGAAGTATGTGTTCAGTATACACTACATAAGTAGTCTCCTTGGCCTGAAAGTTATATGACTTGTCCTTTTTGGCAGTGAGATTTGCATTTGAGGACAAGATTTTGGTTTGTTTGGTACAAAGCAAGATTATGTTTTTAATGTACTAAAGGCAACAACTGACAGTTTAGAGAGGTCTTGGTTTAGATAGAAAGGGCCTGGGTTATGCTTGTACCCTATGTGAAGATTTTGGGCAATTTAGAGCATCCAAATGACTCTGTATGAGTAGAACAGCCAATTGAATTGAGTGTTTTATGTCTAACCTGTTTGGAAGATAAATGGTTTTGGATTTCACCATGAACTTAGACAACACTCAAAAAAGAGTAGACATACACCTTGTAGGTTAGATACAAATTCCTTAATGCCTTATAAAAGATAGTTACCATATTTCTGTGTGGGAAAGCCATTACAGGAAACAATATAATTAAAATCAGACATTAAAATAGAAGGGAAACAGAAACTGACCAAAATGCTTTTAAAATATACTCTGACATTTGAAGTTCCCATTGCTACAGGAAGATCCCATTGCTTCAGGTTCCTGAATGTAGAAGAAAAAGGTCTTTTCCTCTGCCTGTTTGGTTTTGTCTAAAGAAAATAAGAAAAATGTACTGAACACCAGTAAGTTTACTAAGGCTTCAGCTTAACCCCGTTTCTACAGAAGGACTAGGTTACTGATGTGGTTGTTCTCCCAGCCTGATTTGTCCATGGAAGCTTTCCATACATGCATAGAACTCGTTGACATTAATAAGAGCAGACCTCACAGTATGTCCTTTCTTATATCCAGCTGCACTCCTGAACTCACAAGGCATCTGAATATTGTTATAATGGTGTTAGCTAAGATTGTATCTTCCTTAGTAATCTATTAGGTCCTTTTTCCATGATTGATGGTTTTGGTATTATAGCTTATGTAATTTATCAACCAGCTAACATCTTTTTCCTGAGTCGTTTCTGCTGCATACCCTAAATGTATGTATTCTCAACAATAAAGTATCTTCTAATGTGGAAGAGAAATTTCTAAGAGAGCAGCAAGTGTGTTCTCTGATACTCTGAGTTACCTCTATGGTGTCTTTGTTACAAAAGATCCTGGTTTAACTTTTATTTTATTTCTTTACCTATTTTCTTTGTTTGTTTGTTTTTTGGGTTTTTTTTCTTCTATTTTTTTTTCTTGTAGGTAAAGAACTGTCTTACATATACTGCTTTTAATTTTACAAGATTTCAAAAATCATTTTCCTAGTCAAGATTTTAATATTTATAGAACTTGCACTGAAACATTTACATCCAGTGATGTTATCAAGCCATTCATTGTATGTCAAAAAGTTGTAGGTATACTAAGCTATACATATCTCTCATAGAAATGTAATACACTACAGGGCTTCCAGGCAGCCATCCTTGTATTAACTTGCACAGTACTTATGCCTGTCATTTCGATCACTTAACGTGGTGTTAAGGGGAAAATCTGTAAGATCTACAATGCCTTTACATTTTCTAATTTATATGACAATTTTTGGACTCATATAACTACATATTTTACACAGATAAGACCAAAACAGCGTTTGGATGGAATTGTTGGTTATTTCAATTTAATTTTCATTTTATAAATGCCAATTAATTAGTATTCACTGTGAGACACAACTAAAATAAAAAGAAAGTCAACCTTCTACATCTTGATTGAAAAGGAAAAAGGAAAAATGTAGAGCAAGACGAGGGAGTGCTTTGATCAGGTAACAGGCTCGACTTTGCAAGTGTTTCTCTTTTCAGATTTAGGTCCAGGGCTTATCCTTTTATGAAGAGTAATTGTTTTTGCAAAATAACTGAATCTAATGTTGGACAGCTATAAATTTTGGATGTACCATACAGTAATATATGGGTAAGAGAACTTGGAGTAAGCAGAAACCAGCTATGCCAGCAGATGAGCATGGGACCAATGCTTAAAGGCCCCAGGGAATTTGTAAACCAGGTAATGTGTAGACTGGAACTCTTGCTTTCTTCTGGATATCGCTAAATGCACATTTATGAGTGAAGGCTAGATCTTCATGAGCTCACTGATGATCTCACTCAGTACCCCTTGAAGCAATGCTTGGAGGCAGAAGTAGCACTGGAAATTCCATTGCAGAAGTACCTTGAGCAAAATGTTACTAGCTTTCAAAAGAGTATTTCTTTCCTTTGTAGCAGGATAGCCATACTTTTATCTGTAATACAGGCAAGATGTTAACATTCATGGCAAAGAAGTTTTGGTAAGAATTTCCCATTTTTTAATTATTATCTTCCTTTCAAGAGTCAAGAAACATAGTTAAAAGATTTACAACCTTTTTATGATTGAGAAAATATTAATTAATTGAGGCTTCAAAATAATTTTATTTAGTCACTTTAAAACTGTTTTTATGAAGGAAAAGGCTATTTAATATGCTACAATATTTCTGCAGTGTGTAAGGGATTAAGTTCAAACGACACTTTTGAAAACAAAGCCTTTGTATTTTGAATATTTCCTTCTTTAAAATGAAAATGAGACAATTTTTTTTCTATACAGCATATGCAAGTCTCTATATTAGGAGGAAAGAAGTGGGAAAAGTTTATAATTTTCATTGTACATATACAATATACTAGGTTGGACTTGATGATCTCAAAGGGCTTTTCCAACCTAATTAATTCTGTGATACCTCTCCAAGGAGGCTGTTTTACTTTTCTAAGGCCTCTGGTAATTTTTTGTAGTTTTATGGGGCAGTATCTTCAAATCCTCTCTGTAAAGTTTTCTAGACAAGTGTTAAGACAGTGCTAGGACTTGCTAGTTACCTTTCACCACCCTACTGATGTAGTTCCAGAGGCATAGGTTGAGCAGTATTAAAGCTGGACCTGAACTAACAGACATAGAAAAATGTTGTTTGAGGTCTGTATTAAAAAACCCAGAACTACTTTGCTTTAGTTTTGTCAAATTTGATAGAAAACTGAGCACTTGTTTCCTGCATACAGTAATATAAAAATATTATGCAGCATGTAGTAACAAAATATTTTTCATGCAACATGTAGTAACAATGGTGAGGGGAAAAAAAAGAGAGACACATAATAGTGCAGAATGTGTGGGCATAATTTACAGTTTAAAGTACCTACATGAAAGACAATGTTTTATTAAAATATATGAGTCTTTCCCCAATTCTTTGGACAGCAGTATTAATTTAGATCTCTTCTTTAAAACTGTTTTTCAAACTTTTCTTTCTACCATGTGTCTGTCATGGAGGTTAAATTCTGACTCTACAAAATATTTATATGTTTTGCTGAAACCCTACACACTCCCAATTGTGGGGTACATGTACTTACTAGAATTTGTCCTCATATTTAACCATGCAAAGCAAAGTTAATATGCTTTTTATTCGAAATATAGTTTCTAGAACTTTTTTCATTTAACTTTCCTTAAAACATCATCTTCTGCAAAGCAAATACAGAGTGCCATTGTTTTAACTATTTTATTGACGTGGTTAAAATAAATACTAATTTTTGTTAGAGAAGCAAAGAAATAAGTTCCTTAAGATATTCTGTATTCAAATGCTTTCACTTCTGGATATTCTGTTAGAAATACGATTTGCCTTTCATTTAATTTACTGGAAATAATTTTATAGGGACAGCTAATAAATCTGGCACAATGATGCTTTGCACTGCACATAATTTTATGCACACATAGACACACACAAATGTATCTCTTTCCTCACTGTTTTTCATATTCCATGTATTCTGTTGTTGGAGCCTTAACTTTTTCTTGGAAGCCCTTTGCAAATCCTGCTGACAGAAGTTATGAATCAGATAGGATAATCAGAAGTCTTTACAATTTTACTGTATCTTTGTTTGTCCTTTCTTTTACCTTTCCTTTACTGCACTATCTTGTCTGTCTGATTCTCGCAGGAGACATGGATTACAACTGGTTGGACCATACGTCTTGGCATAGCAGTGAGGCATCCCCAATGTCTTTGGTGAGACATGTGGAGCCTTACCATTTAGTTTCCTTTATCATTTTACATTTCCTTGGTTTTATTTACACCTTTGCATGTTTTCTTTTTTGTATCCTTTTTTTATCCCACACCTATAGGGGACAGTCAAAGGGGAAAAAGAAAAACTAGTGAGCAGGCAGTTTTGTCGGATTCTAACACCTTATCCGAGAGGCAAAAGAAAATGGTGTGCTTTGGTGGCCACTCTTTGGAAGAGGACTTGGAATGGTCTGAGCCTCAGATAAAAGACTCTGGGGTAGATACGTGTAGTAGCACAACTCTAAACGAGGAACATAGCCATAGTGAGAAGGTACTGAGATTATGGAGCCTGCATTTTAACCTGCTCATTTGGTCTTTGTTTGCTCTCTGTCACTCATTAAAATAGTGCATAAAATAAAAGATAGGGTGTTTCTAGAGAAAATATAACATTTCTTAAGGTGCAGAAAAGAAAAACAAATGAAAAGTCTTTGCATGCTTGCAGCTTCTACTGTTTGGCAGCCTAAGAAAAAAATTGAGAGGCATAAAGGAATGGTTGCAAAATCGCATATCATGATATTACCTTAAAGAATAAAGTAATTAACAATAAGGATTCTACCAATTGGCTTATTTGATTTACTATTTCCAAACTCCTGGGGCTGAAATTAAATTAATAGTTTAAACCCCAGGTGAAAAAGGGAGAAAATTGGGTCTCTCTGCACAGAAAAGTTGTTTTTCTTTTTTCCCTTTCACTGTCATGGTTGTTCATTTGTTTTGTTGCCATGCAATTTTTGTGCAGTACTGTGCAGAATTAAAGGCTTTGCCATCTGCTTTGGTATTTTTTATTTTTGCTTTCTGTTTGGTGGAGATTATGATAAATCTTTTTAGAGTTATTAGTTGTAATGGGAGCAGATTTATCTGTGCCTGCTAATTTTGCATGAAATAGAGCATGAAATAATATTTTTCTGTGAAAAAGTACTATGATTACACAAAAGAAAATCTTAAAAATTTATTAATTAGGCCAATAGACAACTGTGTCCATATATGGTAATGGGATAATAATGCTCACTGTAACTGTGCTTCATATGTGAATTAATTATCCCAAGAAAGAAACAGAATATTCAAATGAAGTAATGAATATACCTTTTAATAGTATTTTTTAATTTTAATGTACTACTACTGAGAGAAAGTAAAACACTAAAAATATTTGTTGGTCTTGGATAAAAATTGAAATAGTGGAAAAATAAGACATTTCTTATATCAAATTTTCAGTTTGAGTTAAACCTCTTGTCCAGTATTACTCTTATACTAGATTTTTAGTGATGTTTTTCTCAGTACTCAGGTGTGATTCTCATTGTGTGTAGATAACTATGTGTAGTTGTCTATATCTGTCAAACCAAGATGGAAAGATCATTCTAGATATTTACAAATTGGATTTAGTAAAATAGAGAATGTTATTAAATATTAGACATAAATTGTGATGAACAATATATCCAAATAAATATTTTCCAGCACAGTTTTCTGTCACCTTATGACATTAAATATTAGTGTAATCATAATACTTTCGTAGCATTTTTAAAATGTATCAGGAAATGAAAAGTAATACTGAAATATTTTTCATTAAAATACTATTCACTGTATTTTCCATTGACACCATATGATAGCATCCAGTAACTTGGCAACCATCCAAAGATGGAGATCGTCTCATTGGTCGGATTTTGTTAAATAAGCGACTAAAAGATGGAAGTGTGCCTAGAGACTCAGGAGCAATGCTTGGATTGAAGGTTGGTGATGAATAATTTTGAAACTAACAACTCTCTCAGTTACATTAGCTACTTCTATAATTAAAGTATTCTCATATTATATAGTGTATGAATATGCCTTATCATTCTCAAAATTACAATATAGACGTTTTATATTCATTTACCTAGATTAATTTTACAGGGTCCTTGGCAGAATTTAAAAAAATTGTATTTTTCTCAAAGACTAGACATGTTTTCAAAGTTTTCTGAAAATGTCTTCTTAGCAAAATATTAATTGCACCCTTGCTAGGCAAGCCAAGTCCTGTCTGTGTTCTTCAGTATTGAGCGTTGCACCATGGTATAACTTCTATTTCCCAAGAAAGAGAAGAAAAGCGAAAAATAAATTATCTCTCTTGAAGACCTGGGGAACCTTTGGGAGTTAATGACATTTCAATCCAGATCAGAGTATGCCAATGAACTTCCTCTACCTGAATATTTCTCCCCTCTGATTGTTTGATTTGCCACATTTTAAAAATAAAAAATGGAAAATTGTTTAATATTATTGGATTTTATCACAAAATAATGTACTCACCTTTTTTTCATGTGTGAACCTCTTTTCATGATGCAGTGCTCTTGAAACACATTATAAATTATTTCTAGCTCATATATTTGATCTCAATTTTGTGTGATATTATTTGCAGTTCCAGAAATATTAGTACAAGAATGGGAACAAGCTCTACACAGTGAAAGAACCAAACATGTATTTATTTTGATTCCATACCCTTGCTGTGAGAAATTATTAAGAAGTTTAAACTTTCTGTTCTCTATTTACCATAACTCTTACTTCACCTCAGGTATACAGATTAAGTTATAGTCATACCCTATGAGTAAGGATTAAATCAGTGTAGTTATGTGTTACAAATAATAACATATTTTGGAAATATTTTAAATTTTTATTTAATTAATAAATAACTTTATTTGAAGTTAGTGAAGAAGCCAGCTGAACATCAAGTTTTATATGTGTATTTTTCTCTTATTGCCAGAAAATGCAAGAGAAGAGATTAACAATGCAATTAGGAAGCACTGTTTGTTTAAACATCTATGTTAAAATTTCTAAAATCTTGTATTATGAAGATGAACTCTTCACCAAGATTCATTAATAGTTCAGATTCAACAGTAACTACTTTTTAATCTCAATAGACATCTGAAAAGAGTGATTTTCAACAATTATTCCTGACCTGAATTTTCAAATATTTACATATTGAAAGTAAACTAAACTGGATTTAGTATTACAGATTTTAAATCCTAGTATGAAGACTGTTAAGAAGCCTTAGGAGTTTGAAGATTATTCAGTTATGACTGATTCTGACATGTAAATCTGATTCTAAGATAAATATTAAGGTCCAACCTGTTGAAGTTCCCCTTAGAGAAATTTTCAGTGTGTCAAGTATTTTCATCTGACTTGCCAAGCCAAAGGGAATTTCATTGCTTAGTGCGAACATCCTGAGTTCTGTTATATTAATATTTCTTTCTCCCGTTAAGAAAATATTGAAGTGAGCAATCTAATGACCAGTACCTTACATTGTTTTGGGTGGTAATTTATAATACAATGAGATACTATACATGTATTTACTAAAATTTAAAAGCTTTAACTTTCTCTATTTGCATTGCTTTTTGATTGTACAAATTGCCAGAATAGCTACAAAAATAACCTGTCATAGCCAAATTTCTGTGGTGTTTTTTTCAAGTGTATATGTGTTACCTGGGCTACATAAAACCCAAGCAAAAAACTGAATTCTTTTTTCTGTTGCCAGAACATTTAAATAATTTAAAGTAATTTTCATACTATGAAAATACTTCCTCTTTGAAACAGGTAGTAGGAGGAAAGATGACTGAATCAGGTCGACTCTGCGCATTTATCACCAAAGTTAAAAAAGGAAGTTTAGCTGATACAGTGGGGCATCTTAGACCAGGTATGTATCTACTATAGATCTATACTGCTGAGTTGCTTTTCTGAAGGTGATAACAAGTGAGCAAATTTAATTACATGTGAAATTATGTTAAATAGAAGTGATTAAGTAAGTACTGCAGAATTCAACCTGACATTGTTATTAGATGGTTGCTTTTGTGAAATACATATTCTCATGGTTGTTCAAAAAATATTTTAACATTTCTGCTCATTTTTATACTCAAAGTAATATTCTGTTGATGTGCTCCCAAGTCATTTTGTGATGTATATTTTATTTAGAGCAAGCCAAGCTATTACAAATGTATAAACAGAACCACCTTGGATAGGGAAGCTGCTTCTATTTCAACATGCAAACTGTAGATTGCTAGATTGGAGAATGTTGAAGAAATATTAACTATTAACATAAGAACTGTCTGAACCTTAAATACTAAGCTTGTAAAAGCACATGGATCTTCAAAACAATAAGTTGATGAAATGTGATGTTTTAAAGATATGAATTTTCTAAAGAGCACGTTGGGATTTCTGTAAGCCACAGCAGCCAAAGTCAGAGCAGCATCTAATTCAATAGGGGTCCTACTGATTATATTATTGTTTCACAGAACTTTACATATTTGAAGCTGAGCTGCAGAAAACCTTTAATACTTGGGATTTTCCTGCATGAAGGCCTTCAAACTTGTTCTACAACACAGGTTTCACCATCCAAAAAATTGACAGTAGAAGAGCTTAAATTTTCATTGTAATCTGTCACAGCAGACTTCCTAAGCAGGGTGTTATTACTTAACTCACAGGTGATGAAGTATTAGAGTGGAATGGAAGGCTACTACAAGGAGCCACCTTTGAGGAGGTGTATAACATCATTTTAGAATCCAAACCTGAGCCACAAGTAGAGCTTGTAGTTTCAAGACCAATAGGGTAAGTAATTTCATGAATTTTTTATATTAAATATGATAAAAGTGTTGCTAAATTTCACTTTTAGAATGGAGTATATCAAATATTCATAACCATTGTAAAAAGCAAAATCTTGTGCAAAATTCTGTAAAGCAAAAGTGTAGCTAGAATGATAGATCATGCCAGTGTGGTGTGAAATCATATATTCTTAGAGTCTCAGGCATCATCTGCTATTGTAGTTAAAAATAGGTTTCCCTTCTCTGGCTTTTCAGTTGGTGACCAAGCCTATATCGGCTCTGAAACTGTGGTTATACTTGTTGTTGTAATTCTTGACTGTTGATTTTTATTTCTCCATTCCCATTTTTTATAATAAATGCATATAATTATAAGATCATATTTGATCTATGAACTGATGATAAACTCTTTTTGAGAGTCTGCAATGTAGAATTTTGTGTGAAATATAGTATGCTATGGAAAAAATCAATATGCTTTGGAAAGTCTCAAATCCACATTCGCATCATCTTCATCTATGGAATCTTAAATTATTGCTTGTTATCTAATACAGAACATATCTGAATGAATAGTTAGAACTGTGTGGGACTTTTTCTTTGGTGCTGTACATTGTCCATTTTTGTTAACCTTCAAACTTACCTCTCAATGTCTAAACTTAATTTTTTCTTGCATAGCAATAGTTACTTTATTGTATTAGACTGTGAGTACTTCCCCTTCTTCGTCTGTTCTTTTTCTTCCAAGTTCCTACACCCTAAAGTCATATGCATCACGTTTTTAATTCTCCATTGGAAATTCCATGTCTGGTCACATCAAGGTTGTGAAGAGGCGAATGCTTATCACTGATTTTGAAGATGCTTACAGTTGTTCAGAATATTCTTTTTTTCCCCACAGAATTTGTTATGATGTACAGGACAAAACTGGACAGGGTGATAGGTAATATCATCTAGGTTCCCTTTTCCATATTAGGTTGGACCAGATGATCTTTCAAGATCACTTCCAACCTGGACCATTTTAGGATTCGATAATTATATTTTAATAAATATATTTATCCCTTTGTTTTGTATACTATGCACCTTACCTTAATATATGAAAACATGACTGAAAATTAAGAAGTACTAAAAAAATCTAGAACCATATAATCTGAGAACGGTATTTCAGTGAGGGTGACTGTTATGGTTTCAGCTATAATAGGAACTTTTTGTGTTTGACACACCAGGAACTTAACATGTAGGCACTTAATTTGGTACGACAATTTTAGACAAACTTGATAATAACAAAAACTGCTTTATCTTATCAGTGAGATGAGAGGTTATTTCCTGCATGCATATGGAATTGCAACCCCTTTAGGGTAAAGACTGTATTGTCTGTCCTATCATTATAAAACCTTTGCATAACTTGGGAGGTGTGGGTGTAATAGTAATGCTGAGGGACAGACTACATTACTTGTCTCAGAAAAGGAGGTCTCAAATTAATTTCGTACACAAATCTTTCATAGTATCTCTGAAACAAAATTTTATAGCAAAAGTTTCAAGGAGCAGCTCACATCTTGAAAATATCCATTTTTAAAAATCTTTTTGCACTCTCTTCATTATGTAAAGCCTCCTGTATAATTTCTTGTGCTTTTATATTTGCTGTCTGTTGTTTAGCTTCCTTATCATTATGTCTTCTGTTTTGTTGCTGTCACTAGAGCATCTCATCTATAATTCCTTAAACAAATTGATGTGGCTTCTCAAGATGCCTTCTTCTGCATTAACTGCTTGCCTCATTGAAGAACTGAGCTAGATCAGTGGTAAAAGAGTTGTTCAGTGTATTTGATTCCCAGTGTCTTTTTGCAGTAGATGTAAAAGAGTCTCAGTCATGAATACTTCCTACAAATTGGTAGGTTTTAGATTCTGGTTAGGTGTGTGTAACTATTTGGAGTTTGATATTAACAGCATAAAGTCAGAAATATTTTTCATAAGGTTAGAGCTGATGAACTGGAAAGATTGTATTACTTTTTTCAGTACAGAAGATTTCAGTTCATAATGAAATGGATAAGAGAAATTAATACCCTTCACTTGTCCAAGGAAACATAACTTCATAGGACTGTGTTCTACTCTGGGAAATAAAGTTTCAGTATACGTAAAATCTTTAAAAGCTCATATTTACCAGTTAACAGAAGCTATATTTATTTTCATTAAAACTATTGATGCCAAGGTGAAGGATTTCAGTTTTGCATTGAGATAAATCTTACTACTTAAAAGACAATTTCTTGATGGTTTCATGGCAACACTTTAAATCGTGCAAGAAATCTCCAGTTACTGTCAATTGCCTTAGCTGAGAATCTGTTGTCACATCCTGTACTATTCTGAGTACAAAACCAGATTTCAGTAAACACAGTTATTAGTTTTTCTCTTTATTATGGGCTGAGTGCTATGAAAACTGAAGATGACAAGCTAAGCTGACAAGGCAGATAAAAATGAAAGTTATTCTAAAAAAACCCCAGCAACACAAAACATGTCATTTTGTCATGCAATTTACCACTTTTTCCATCTTAAAATAAAAATTGATGGCCAAATTGCTAATCAATGTGAGCTGGCTGTCCCTTATATGCAAGAACTTACCTATTTTCTGCTTTCTAATTCTCAGAAATAGATAACTTAAAATGCATGTTATTTTCATGGTTTCTTCTGTTTTGAATTTGGAAGAAATAATGCACTGTGTTTTAATAATAACTCTATACAACCTGTTTTCAGTGGCACATAACTTATTATGCAAAGAGTCATTATAAAACTAATCTTACTTCTCCTCCATCTGTTTATCTCAATGAGAGTTCCTTGTAAGAAATACCATTCACGCTACCATGAAACACGGAGATCTGTATGCTTTAGGAATGTAAATGATAATGTTCAAAACTCTCAAGTTCATTTTTTCATCTATCTATGGAAAACTCTTATTCACTCCGTTCAGAATGATTTATATATATATATATATATATATATGTATGTATGTATGTATGTTTTCAAGGTTTTCTTTTCAGACTCATATGCTAGATGAAAATTTTTGAATTTATGAGTTAGGCTCAAGAATGTGTTTGAGTCAATTACTAAGCAAGGATTGTATCCTGTTATAAATTTTCTCTATATCAAATATACAAACAAATAGTGCTTGTGAATTTCTCACATGTTTTGGGTACTAACAACAGAGATTTCTCCTTGTCTGTAGTGGGCGCTTAGAGCAGTTGCATACCTTCTGACTTGTTTCAATTATTGGATACGGTGCATCAAGTCCCTTGGAAACATTCCTCAGTCTGCTTAGTAAAGCTGTCTTTCTAGTGAGTCTAGAAAAATGTTTGGAAAAGGTATATGAAAGGTATTCTGGAAAATATTTTCTAAAGGAAATAGATAAATTATTTATATATCATACTGACTCTTTCATTGTATTAGACAGTAGATATTACTGAAACATTTTTCATTTCCTCTTCCTTTTCATTTACCTTTGAGGTGAGTTGACCTTGACTGAGCACCAAAGACTTGCTCTCTCCATTTCCCTCCTTGGCAGGACTAGAGGTAGAAATAAGATGAAAAAGCTCATGGGCCACTCAGCAGTTCCCATCACGGGCAAAACAAACTCAAGGAAGATTAATTTGTTAGGAATTAATAAAAGAATAGGATAGTGAGAAATAAAATCAAAACTGAAGCCTCCTTACCCTTATCTCTCTTCTTCCCAAGCCCAAATTCACTCCTTTTTTCCTGGTTTTTATGCCTCCCTCTCCGCCAAGCAGTCCATGGCATGGGGAAAGGGAGTTGCAGCCAGTCCTCCTCCTCCTGCTTCCTCCCTGACCTTGGTGTTTCCAAGGATATTTCTCTTATGGCTTTTTTTCCCCCTCATAGTTTTCTCTCACAGCTGCTGCACAGCTGTTTTACCCTTTATTAAATATGTTACCACAGAGACCCAAGGAGCCGGCTGGGCCCAGCACGGGCAGCCCTGGCCTCTCCCCACCAAGGCCGCCCCTCAGCACGGGCTGTGGCCGTGGAGAAACCAACTGCACAGAAACACACAGCGTGATTGTAAATGTTGGTATTGCAGTGGCTCACAACTGAAGCTCTTCATCTTGCTTGGTTTTGCTCAGATACCTCTGAAATTGTTTATTAGCATATTGATAGTTTTTATTAGCATACAGTAATGTCTGCCCCTCAGAGGAAGAATATATTCCTTTACTCGGGGGGATGTGATTGAGTGCTTTAAAATTACATTGCTCTGCACACACAGGTGTTGCAACATGTCCTGTATATGAAAGCATGCAATTTTGCCAAATGAACTTATACATTTTATTTGGTTATGAAAAAGGTAAGATTGATTAAATTTGTGGTTCAAGGACAGTAAAGATTGTAATGGGATAACCATTATTGGCAACCGAGTATGTTTGAGTGAGGGTCCAGTAAATTTAATTAATGTATAATGTCATCGTAATATCTAATACTCACAGTTTTAGTCTACCATTAACTCTGAGAATGTTCTTTTATTTACTGAATTATTTTATTTGTGACTGTGCAGCCTGTCTCCTGCACTCACCAAATCTGTTCTGTGGGATTTAATTTGACACTGAAATTATTTATGCTGGATAACAGATAATTGTCCCAGTGGCTGAAAATAGCCAGCAGATCATACACCTTTCCTGAGGCATTCCATGGTGGATTGGGAAGTGTTATAGTGTAACTGAAATTTAAATATGCTTGTTAGATAAAGGGTGAGCCTGTCTTAATTTTCCTGATTTCAGGGACATTCCCAGAATACCTGACAGCACACATGCACAGCTGGAGTCCAGTAAGTTTCAATTGTGGGGTAGGAAAATCTTCTCTCTCTCTTTTATGTAAGCACAAATAGATTGAAAAATTGTCCTCTGCAATCAGTATAGCTCTTGTCTCTTTGTCCATATTTGTCTCAATATGTCATCTTACTGTATTATCTATCTACCTTTGTTTAATAATGAGCTATCAAAAGTCAGGATATTGTGATTTAGGTTCAGCATTGGTTATAAGCTTAGATGGGTTTTGATTGAAGAAAGTATAATTCTAACTAATATATAAGAACATTAGTAACAATTTTTAATTTCCTGTTTTCTTGCTTTTCATTTCAATTGCATCTTATAAACTAAAAATGGGAAAGAAGTGTTCTTTATTTACAGCCTGAGTGATAGCTACTTTGAACTCAGAATGCTCTTACTTTATTAGAACCATTCAGTGGTACTTAAATTGACTAAATCCATATTTCATGTAGGGAAAAATAACTTGTTCTTTGGCTTAGAACTGATAAGATGGATTTCAGCCTGGAGTTATTTTTTATCATTGTTTTAGAACTTTGTTATAGTAGAAGCCATGAATAAATGAAATGGCATAAACTTGATTATAATAATATGAAAAACTCCTTCAATGACTTTTTACTCATTGGCCAATTTTTAAAATTCATTTTATGTTTTGTGAGATGTGGATTGTCTTTTGTATTTATAAAAATACTTTACTTTTGCTCTGTGTTTTGTATGTCAAAACTTGTCCTCTGACCATTTTCAGACCTTGTAGATTTGAAACAAAATGCACAAAAGACATAGCATATATCTCGATATTTTTGTAAAAATCTAATTTAAAAATTAGTCTGATTATACAAGACAATAAGTCAGAAGACTGAATTCATTTGACCACAGTAAAGTGTTTATTTTTGGTCCTTCAACTTACTGACATAATTACAGTCAAAATATCTGAGTAAACTATTTTCCATTCTATAAATAAAAGCTCCTGATTGCATCTGATCACCAAAAGATTGAGTATCATTACTTAGTAATTTAAAATAGATTTTAAAAAGTGATATTTATCACAACTTTACTGCATGTTTGGTTATATTTCTACAATTTTTGTTTAAATAATGTTGTAAAATATACATAACTGCTACTATTTATAAAATATTTTTGTTTATAATTGCAGGTTCTAGTTCATTTGAATCTCAAAAAATGGACCGACCTTCTATTTCAGTGACTTCTCCTATGAGTCCCGGCATGTTAAGGGATGTTCCACAGTTCTTGTCTGGACAACTTTCAGTATGTAAACATTTCATTGATATTAATGTTGTGCTTTTTGCAGCATAGACAACTTTTACTGTAGTGCTAGCTACCTCTAGCTGAAATTTCTTGTTATACTAGCTACATTTTTTGTTTAATGCTGCATATCTCAGTCTAGGCAGGACCAGAGTTTCATAGTCTTATTCCATTTTACTAGCTCTTGGAAATTTTATATAAGTTGAATTTGGTATATACATGTGTATTTATCTGGTAAGACAGACTGGTAGAGTCAAATTTTCAGAAAGGTCTCATCTTGGCCTCCAGTTATGTTTGTGCTGTTGAGTGTAAACATTTTTTCAAGTGTCACACTTACGTGTAGAGTGGGTAGATTATATTACCTGTGTGCTTGGACGTTACTATTACTTATTTCTTATGCACTAACTTTCATATATAACTTCCCCAGATATCCCTCTGATATTTTGCTCATGTTGTATTCCTTGTACCAGTGTTACTCAGTTTTGTTCTTCACTCTCATCGAGAAGAAAGTTCATTATGTGAATGTTTTCTTTTAAAGGATACTTTTTTTTAAATAAACTGAAGAAGTTGGGTTTTGTGCACCTTTCCATGTTATTTACAATTCCAAAGTGTGATTTTTCAAAAGTGCTCAGTTGTGGCCTGACATATTGAAAAGGAAAGGCCAGTGGAATGGAAGCAGTGCGAAACTGGTGTTAAACAAGTTTGGAAATGTCATATTCATATTACTTCCAAGTTGTATATGTTGAGCGTACCATAAAATATGTATAAAATCCAAGCAGACTCTTTCTAGGTCTCACAGAAATGGTTTATGGTATTGATAGAGGAGAGGAAGAATATTTTTCTGTCTCTTCAGTGGCCATGTTGGCTCCATTTTGCAGTGCATGAGACATTATTTGTTTGCTCATCAGATCAGCCATTTACAATATACAATTTTTTATTTTCTGTAGCTGTTATGCTTAACTACTTTGAAAGATTCAATCCTTTGGATAAATGGAAAACTAAAAATCTTGACTGTAGAGTGCAGAGTGCTTTGCAAAAATACAATGACAAGGGAACGTGAAATGTCAAAATACACAGACCAAAATTTCTAAAAACCTTATTATTTGTACAAGACAGTAAGTATTGTTGATAGTGGAGACAGGGAAGAAAGAAATTTCTTTTGTCTAAACTTCATAAAAGATTAGGATGTCAAAAAGTTATGGTGCCTAGTCCCAGCATGAAATTCTAGATCCAGAGTTAGCTGCTCAGATGACCGATGCACATACACTATGGAATAATTGTCCAAACAGGAACCACATAGAACTGACTTTTTCACTTTCTCAGTTTCAGATCAAAATCTTCATGAGTTTAGGATTTTTTACTAAAGTCAGTAAGTCTTTTGGTTTAGTTTGATAGGATACTTAAGTTTGAGGTATGTAATCATAGTATTGGGAAATTTTGAGGTATATTTTAATTTATTGAGAATAACAGAAATCCAAAGGTTTTATTTCTCAGAATAGCATATAAATTCAGTGTTTAACTGAAGAAGGCATAATTCTTATTTTTATTTATTTTTTTAATGTTTCAATATATAAATGCCTATTCTAAAAAGTTTCTTTTCATCTAAGGAAACCAAGCAATATTAAGAGACATTCAAAAATCTTTCTTATTTTTTTGGTACTTCCTTCTGTACTGTTTGCACTTGCATACACTACTCCCCACTACACATTTTCTGTGTTTTCCTCAGAGAGCAGTTGATATCTATCTGAGAACACAAAGCTCCAGCTAAGTGAAACTGAAGTCAGAAATACTCTGTAACTCTCTAAAGCTACAATTTAGACATCTAAGATGAATAGTTTGAAAGTTTGGATGCTTATCTTCTCTCACCAGCTAAAGAAACACTGGAAGTAGCTCTATTTCATGTTAATCATGTTAAGGGCACAAACCAGCTCCTGCTGCTGTTGGGTCAAGACTTCAGGAGGCAAAACCTTTTGCTTTGCCAGCCAGGGTGTCTGAAGATGCTCTGGATAGGTAGCAACATGGGATCTAACTGGGCACATTCAAATGTATAGGCTTGTATGTATTCTTAGAAATAAAGGACTTTATGAGAATTGAAGTATTCTACAGGAATAGTATTTTCAAAACAATCAATGTAGTTTCTTTTTGATCCAGTATTTTGAGTTAGTTTTGGAAAATTAAAAATTTTGTGGCATCAGATTTGGGGGTTTATGTGTCTTGAAGGTAGTGTGTTGAATAGTTTTTCCTTCACTCTTTAATATTTGGATTTATCATTTTACAGTTTTAAAAAGTTTTGAAACTTTGGAAGAGTTAGTGAAAAAATTCTGTTTGTAAAGTTGGAGATGTTTTGAAAAATTAGATTGGACTATGAGATTTTTTAATTTTGGACCTTTAACAAAGGTGATATAATAAGGTAAAACTGAATTTTAAAAATCTCGAGTTACAAAAAATATTTTAGTTTGAACAGTACAAAATGGATGTGCTTCAGTATTTTGGTTTTCCATGTTTCAATCAACCCTTTTCTAACAGAACAGTTGATGGATCACATATTCATTCAAAATAGCTGAGTAAGGTAGAAATGAAAGGTAATGCTAAATCCTGAATGCAGTTGGGAATGTTCTCTTTATGGTGAGTGCCTAGACAGGAGAATAACTACAGAACCCTGGCAGTCAATGAGGACAGGATGCTGTTCTTTATGGAAGTAGTGGGTCAATGACTTTCTGGGTGATGGTGGCTGAATTCAGACAGGTGTGATGAATCTGAGGGAACAGATGAAATGCAAGATTTTGGAAGTGTTTTCTGTATTTTTTGTGCCTTTGGACAGTAGCAGGTAGTCCTGAAGGGTTTGCTGTTAGTGCGGCTGTGGTTACAGTGAAATAAAGGCAGCGAAATACAAGAGTTGTGCAGAAGTGGAGATACAACAGTTCCCATGGAGGTCTGAAGGATTTGAATGAATACTTGAATATAGACTTTCTTATTCAGACAGTGCTCTAGATCCTTAAAGGATTTTAATATATTAATAGTATTTTGGGATCTATTTCTTTATGTTCAGTATGGTTTTGGCCAGTTTAGCTGCAGCCATGCCTCTGTAGTATTCTGGGATGTCTTTGTCTGTTCAGTCTTCCATGTTTTCCTCTGTCATTGGCATTGGTCTGTGGAACCGTTTTCTTCTGTGGAGGTTACAGCGTCAGTTTAGAGCTGACTAATAGGATTGGCCACAAAGTAAATCATCTCACATAGATAGGAAATCTTTACATTAATAATTACTCTGCCCAAGTACATATTTAATTGAACAAATTATGTGCAACTACAGTAAACTATTGTGTGTTGTAACTTACTAAGGTATATAATTTATCCGTATTCTCTATGTTTTACTTTATGGCACTTTTTATTCATGTTGTTCTTTCAGGGGAGTATCTGACTGTTATTGCAGTTATAGTTTTTTTCTTATTTGCTTTGTCTGGTTCCTGTTTCTGTGTTTTTTCACTAAGTTGTTTTTCCTTTAATATTACTTTGAAAAAGTCAAGAGTATTCTTTGTATGTTGGTGCTCTTGCTTCATTACTGCATTTTGGCTACTTTTTCGATACTGCATGAAAAGTATGACTTGAAATGCTTTTCCAATAGCTAGGTTTAGGGAATAATAACATAACTAGAAGATGATGTAAATGCATACAAGTATAAAATCACAGTATTTAATTTTTATACTGATGGAAATTCTAACAGAAAAGGGATGTCATTTATGAAATTGATCTATATCCCTGTACAATTGAACCACAGAACCATTTCAATAGGTTTTCCATACATATTCAGTTTATAAAGCAATAAAAATACAGTTATATTAATTATAGTTGTAATACCTGCAGCATACCAGAAAACCTTTATTGTACATTATGAAGGGTATATATGTCCGCACATTGAGGGGATGAGATCAAGTACAACACATGCTTCCCCTTTCCCTTTCACATGTTCTTTTCCCTTTTTTCCTCCTCTTTATACCTCTATACATTGAAATTGCTCTTGCTCTAACATCAAAATCTGGAAAGTTCTAGGTAATGTACACAATGTGTTGATTTTCCTCCATTTCCAAGGCAGAATATGACAGGTGAGGACCCTTGGAGCAAGGTGGGAGAGATTCTGTCCCTCTTAGAAATGCAATATCCAGTGATAATTTATTTTTCCCTTGTAAAATGGAGCAGAAGAAAGCTGAAGAGCTACTTTTATTGAGAGTAGGTCACATGCTGACACCCCAACACTGGGCTTTGCAGTTCTGCCCATACAGAGTGGCAGGTAGAGTGCAGCTGCTGCACCTTGCAGAGCACAGGGAGCACACCAGACAAACCCCGTGATCCAGACTGTCAAATTTTCTTATATATCCTCTTGCTTTGATGTAAGAACAGATTACTTCACACATTTTATGGAACAGATTTCTCCAGCATCTGTGCATGCCAAATAAGCAAGGAGGGTGGCAGAAGCATCATTACAGTGCCTATTTCCATGTTTAGGGTACATTTCCAATGGAAGTGAATACTGAGTAGTAGCTTCTATCATTTTGAATCAGATCAATAACCTCAGGAAAACAATGGAAGTGAATGCTGAGTAGTAGCTTCTATCATTTTGAATCAGATCAATAACCTCAGGAAAACTGAGCAGAGGTAAAGGAGATTCCAATCTGTCAGATGTCTGTGATTGTTGTGACCTACTCCATGCCCCTCTTCTCCCACTCACTGGCCTTCTGAGGTATCAACACAAGCTGCTTGCTGTCCGTGCCCTATTCTCTGTAACAATTCTGTGCCACTCCATTAGCTCTTGCCCTAAGATGAAAGTGGAGAGTGGTTGCTTGGAATTTGCAGCTAGTCCAGGAATTTGTGTTGCCTGTACTTGAAATAGTCTTGATGTAGCCACTGAACACCACAAGGTTGTATGCAGTCTGAAGTGTTACAACACAAAAATATGTTATAAATGCACCTGTATATGCAGTTTGCTAAATGCTCTAGATCCCATTTCATGCAAGGGTTATATGTATACCATACGTCATTTCTGTCGTGATTGCTAGAGGATTGAAATAGATGGGTTGTACCTTCCCCCATGTAATGCTAATACCAGAGAGCACTAACTTTCTTTTAATTGTTTTTAAAGTATTTAGGAGGAGTATTCATAGACATGACTAAACTTGCAAAAAAGAGAAAACCTTTTATTTTACTCACTTTGCTAAGTAACCAAAGCTGTCAGTATGTGAACTGTATTTGTTTCTTTCTGAATATGTACGTGCAACCTTCCTGAAAGAGATGATCAAGCTTAACCTGTGTTTCCAACCCCACTTTTAAATCACACTTTGCCTACCTGTTCTTTTTGTTACATGTTATTTCTAAATCTATTGTAAGTGTTGTCTATAGACTTACAAAGAGAAATCCTTGCTCCTGGGGAATCAGTGGTAAAATTCCTGCTGACTTCCCTAAGGCAAGAGTTTCCACCACAGGGTTTTGATATGATTTGGTAACAGATTTGCAGATTTAATTTATGCATTGCATTAAAATACTTTGTGTTAGATAAATATGTTGTTGGTGTAAAGCTGTGTTTAAAGTAATAGTTATGTGTCTTTGTTTTTACTTTTGGTCTTTTAGTTTCCAGCGTGTTGTCCTTTTTGGTTTTGTTTTATTGCTTTTTCTTTAATTTTGCTTACCAGAGCCAAAGCCTTAGTAGAAGAACAACGCCTTTTGTTCCTAGGGTTCAGGTAAAGACTTCGTCTGCCTGACAGAAACTAAAGTTGTGGGTTTTTCTTTTGTTTGTTATGGAAAATGCATAATAGGAAAACGTTACATTATAGTCCGTTTTCCCATGTTTTGAGTGTGTTGCTTTAAACCATATTAACAACTTTCATGTCATCTTGTGAGCAGCTTGTAAAATTCTGCATGGGGGTTAAAATATTAAATTAAATTTAAAGAGACAACTAGGTTTTTTTTGCTGTCTGCCCAATATTAAACTTATACAGATTTCAATAGTGATGATGGTTATGCATCCCACATACAAAATTTGTGCGTTGTTTAAGCAATAAATAATTTTGTGCTTGAGTTTATTATATAAAGGTGAATGTCTCTTTAAATCATTCATTATCATTACTTAACACTTTTTTTTTTGCATTTTCCACATAATAGTAGCGCCTTGGGTAGAAGATGGGCAAAAAATTTGTACCTTATTTAAATAACCAAATTTCTTGTGTATGAAACTTAGTTCCTGCATTTTTAAGTACATCAGTGTAACTAAAACTCTTCTTAATAGAAATTGAATTCTCCTATTGTCTTACTGAATTTATTTAGCTTTGATATTCTGTTTAGGTACAAGTTGTTTGCCTTTTTTTTCTTTAGGAAGCTCCTAAGGTACTATAGATTAATGCAAAAGTAGGTTTTACTAATATGTTACAATGCTTATTTTGCTTTGCTGCATGTTTTTAATTTTTTTTTGTAACTAGAATATTATCTGATTTTCTTACAAAATATCTTTATGGAGATGCTAATCTTTTGTGTGGCAGCTTTATAAATGCTTCTCTTGTTTGATCAATTGACCAAGAGGTAAAGGATGATCTAAGTGATCAGAAACAGATGACTGAATTTCATTATGAAATGGAAAAGAGATCATATATATATATATTTATAAAAGAATTCTAAATAAGACTGTAAATAAGACATCAAATATGACTCATATTTGATAAAGTACAATTTTTTTTACAGCATAGTATTGTTGAAAGTATTCCTTACAACTGCTTAAATAGAAATTCAAAATTTAAAAATTCTAGAGGGAAAAAAGATTATAAATTAATACCTTGATTGTATGATTTAAAGTTAGTATATTTTGTGCTACTGACATAAACTGGCTTTGTATGACAAATTTACAACATCCTTAGCATGATTAAGAATGTTGTATTCTACTCACGGTAATGAAGTCAGAGGGGTACAATCACAAGTTGTAAGTAGTTCATAGAGGTAAATATTATATATGACATAAGTAGTTTTTTAATATTTATTTTCTTTTTATATATGTTCTAAATAAATTAAAAGATTATATGAGAGTTGATTGTTCAATTTAAAAAAGAAATCTCTGCCTGAAACCTGCATGTTTCATGAAATACTGTAATGTAGAAATAACATGTAGTAGTTCCTTATTTTAATCACATTATACAAAATAAAGAAATAGACATAAAAATTGTCTGTTCTACTTAGACTAATATCATCTAATGAAGAAAAAAATTACCTTACTCAAATGATAATGGTAGTCATTTGACAAATGAAAAGAAGTGTCATATTTGATAGAAAATACCTAACAAGAGGTGAAAATATTTAAGGCTTACTAATTCACCCTCTGGATGGATTATTTTTTATATTGCAGATGAGAATTATCTTTAGCCC
Organism: Orthonyx spaldingii; assembly: GCA_013397795.1. NCBI lineage: Eukaryota > Metazoa > Chordata > Aves > Passeriformes > Orthonychidae > Orthonyx > Orthonyx spaldingii. The sequence continues at coordinate 1,691,630 of VZTJ01006312.1, read as the reverse complement.
CAGTTTTGTCTCTACACAATCAATGTCTGTGAAGTCCTTATGGACCTCTCTAACAGTTTGTTTTGCAGAGCCTAGTAACAGCCAGAGCTATATGTAAGGGTTTTTACAAGAGTTCCTGAAGAACTTAAAATTATTACCTTGGCAAAATCTTTACAACTAGTCTGAAACAAAAAGTCATCCATCTGCCCACTTTTAGTAGTGATGGTAGATAGTTTAAAAAAGATTAATGTTAGACATTTTTAATGTTAGACATGCAGGCTGCAGAAAGAAGAGGAATTCTCCAGTGGTCTTCAAACAAGGGTATTAGGAGCAGTCCAGCAGCAGTGCAGAGCTCTGGTTACTTTTTTGGGATGACAAATTCACTAAATCAGAGCTCTGAGCTGCTGTTTACGGTTGTCAGGAAGTATAGATTTCATTGTGGGCTGTGGTATAGCTGTGTCTGTAGAACTCCTTACAAGAACGAGGATCTCCAAACATTCTGTTTATACTTATTTGTTTCATTGCTCTCAACAGGAAATGCACATCATTATTCTTGCTTGCATCTTCTTTACTTGTTAGTCCAAAAGTGATCCTTTGTCGCAAAAAATCCTCTTCCACACTTCTCTCCATGTCATTCCATTAATTTTCTAGCTCACTGGATGATGTAATAGAATCACCATTATTTTATTGGGAAGAAAAACACTCAGTTTCTTTTTTTTCCCCTATCATAAGCCCTTCTGAGCTTTTACTAATTTTACAGTACTTGTAAAAGTGCATCTTTATTTCCTGAACTTTTCGGTTCAGTTTAGCATACCAAAAATTTTCTAACTTGCAGAGTGATGCTTTATGAATCTTTGTGGGGAAAAAATCTGTTCTTAAATTTGTGTTTTCTATGCAGTATCTCTTGTTTACTTGGCAACACGTTCTTTTGAGCCAGAGTTGCCACTGGGTTTTTTCTAACTTCAAAAATTTCAACTATCCTTTTGGCTTTAATACAGAACATCAATATATTTGATCATGTATAAAAATATAAACAAGGTAAAGCCACTAAAAAAAGATATTTTAAAAAGAAATCTAGATTAGGGCAGCTGAAATACTTCTGTAATTTTCTGGCCTTTACATCCTACAAGTTTTTCCATTTGACAGCCTTTTCTTGTAGCTGTTCAAGCATAGCAGACAGCAGCTGAAGCAGAAAGCAATAGTATGATTTAGCAAGTCTCAGTACTCAGGATTTTTTAGAGGCATGTTTAACAACATTCAAAACTTACCTCAGCTATGCCAAAGACATCACCACCTCAGGGCAGTTTCAGCATTTACATAATCTTAAGTCCAATAAAATGATTACTGAAAGTATTTTTTAAAATAAACTGAGATTTTTTTCAAACAACAGATCCTACTGGTATATCTCTTGCTTCAGAATAATATGAGAAAGAAAAGTAGTATATCAATTTTAAATAATAATAAGCATAATAAACATCTATGTAGGTTACATGAAAAATTATAATGAGCAACAGAAGAAAAAAAAAAAAGCCTGACCAGCTGTCTCTAAAAGCCAGTGAGGTTTGAGTAGGTTGTGGTGGTAAAAATCAAGCTCTAGGGCAGATGGTCTCTCCCAGTGGCACAAGTTTTTGCCTCTTTTTCATGAGATTCATAAAGTAACCCTTATATAACAAAGAAAAATCTGTAGCATAGGATTTAAAACTTCAAATACTCTCTGTTTCTAAATCTAAGTTATGACTGAAGATATGTTTTGTCTGTATGTGCTGTACCTAAAACTACATTAGAATTGCACAGTTGAGCATTCAGACTCATTCAAACATTCATGAGACAGGAGTATAGGAAGTGCAACAACAACATTATCTAGATTTTCTTAACTGATTCTTTTATGCATGTGTATTAGAGTAGGGGTTCTTATACATGATTACTTCTTTTCTAGAATTCTAGCCTCAGTCAGTGCTCTAAATTTTTTTGTGAAGATGAGATCTAATAGAAAGAAGATAAAATCTAGTAAACTGAATTTATGTCCTTAATTTAGATAACTTATACTAACTTCAAATAAGTTTGAGGTGCCTTGAGGAAGAGTTTTCACTTGTACAGTTGAAAGAAAGATCTAAGAACCTCAATACCTGCAGTGAGTGATCAACCCAAATAAAAGACACCCAACCCCATTAACTCTATTTGACATTTAGGCTACTCCAGAGGGTGAGTTAATTCTTCACAGGGAGGTACCTTCTGCTGAGGCTACAGAAGACCAACCTTACCCATTCTGATTCTGTGAAACAGGAATGTTAGCTAGATATGCTAGATACCTGCATTCTCACTTCTCAGAAAGCAACACAAGCAGTCAGCTTTTATATACTGTTGTCTGTGTAGGAAGCTTATTCCAGAAACAGGACATATACTGTGCACATAGTGTTTAGACTGAAGACGGTGAACCTGTGTCTCAAAAGAGTGCCTTTACATCATCAAGCTATTCCATATCCCTTTCTTCTCTGGAGTATGAAGTCTCATCTGAAGCTGAGATACTGTTTGACTGGGAATATAAGTGTGTGGTGTTATCAAAGCAAGCTCAAGTTTAGCATAGCAGGTTCCAGATCTGATGCCCCAAATGAGTATTGCTCTTGTATTAGACCACTGCTGGTTAAAAACCATAAGGAATGAAACTAGGATCAGACCCTCATCTCTGTTTCCTCCAATCCTCTGACTGCAGAAGAGTTCCTGTTTCCTGCACTCTGTGTGGCAATTGATCCTACCTGGAAGCCTGTATCAAGGAGTGCAGCAGATGCACCACTCTGTGAATAACAGACCAACTCACAAAATCAGGATGCATTGAATTTAGATGCCTGTTTGCCTGAATGTAGGTCACAGCAGAAGCTTAATAAAGCATTAGGTGCATGTCTGGCTAGTGAAGGAGTCCAGGGAAGGAAAGTACATCAGCATGGGTGTGGCTACTTAGTCTCCAGGACTTCAATGCAAAGTGGGAAGATGTTCAGAAAGTATTCAGGTCGGATCACTTTCTAAGTGAATTTTAGGTACCTACATCCTAATTAATCTAGATAGACCAAGTCCTGTTCAAGAAGGGTTTTTTACAGGTATTAGCCTCCAGATGAGCATCACCCAGCCTAATTTTTTCTGTAGCGTATTTTATGTGGTAGTTTAGCTTTCCCTTTCCTTCATTTAGATCAGGATTGCTTTGTTGAAGTTTCTTAGACATCCTAAGTTTTTGAAAGTGTGTGTGTAAAAAATATTGTTAGATTTTTTTTCATTCTAGTCTCTCTTTCAACATATTTTGTGCCAGTTAGCATGGCTAGTTCTTTTGTCACCTCATACCATTTCTCTCATTCAGTCTATTTTTGCCCCCCTATTAATCTCTGGTCCCTGACGTTAGTGGTTCCATTCTGCCTGTGTTTCACCAAGAAATATTCTGTATATTTTGCTTTCACAGTAATTATAAAGCAGTTTTTTATTTGTCCCTTCTTCCTTCTTCTAATTCCATGAGAATGAAATCCCATTCTCCCCTCTACGGGCTTCTTTGACCGTTCTCTTACAGCTTCTTCCTTTCTTCTCCTTGCATCCTAGTCAAACGACTTCTTGGGTGACAAGCACCTGTGCTGTGTATTGGAGTGTTAGCAGTGTGAAGACAGGAGAGAGAGTTTTCTGATCTTAATTCTGACTCCTGACTTTTCCCATAATGAGTCAAATTAAAGGGAATTACAGGGAAAATATGGCCCTTATATACAAGTTTTTTCAATTTTTTTTTTCAGCCCATCAAGAGAAAAGTAGAAGGTATAAGTCAGTGCAAATTTGAGCTCTTGTTCCAAACTACAGTTGTTAAAACACCTCAAGGAAGTGGTGTCACATAATTTCAGTTTCTGCTTAGAGTAATTCTCTAAATATTTTGACTGAAGTTTTCATGTAAAAATTCAGTCTAAAACAAATATAGTGAAGAAATATTTAGCTTGAATATGAACACATAATTCTGGTTGTATTTTTGGCACTTAGATGATTTCACATTCTTCAGTCACAGTTTGTGAATAGTGTCTCTATCACAAATATATTGCATTCTCCTTAACCAAGCATAATTTCCCCAAAAAAGCAAATGAAAAAGATTGTCTTCAATGCTATTCCCCTTGGGATGTGGGACTAGCCAAGTCTGTCTTTTGCTTGAGGACTTTCAAGAAAGCCTGTGGGTGGATACATGTAGTGTCAAAGAACGTTTAAGTTGACTTGCACTTCAGGGGTTGTTAAAGCTCTACTGTTGGTACAAAGCTTTCTGCTTTTGATCTGTAGCTAGATGGAGATACCTAGATGTCCAGATAATTCTCACTGTAGAAAAAATACTGTCAAAGCCCCTGGCTTGCAGGAATATAGGAACAGTATCTAATATTCACACACAGATGAGTAGCCACAGAGCCCTTTAATTGTTAGAACCAGAAACCTATAAAGTCTGTAGCAGGGCCAATGACAGGATAATAGAGGACAAGTATCCCATTTTTAATATCCATTCAAACATTTGGTTGGTGGCTACAGAATTGCAAGATGTGAATCAGTGGAGAAGGAAGAAGTACACTGCCACCAATAATTGAGTTGGCGTATCTTAGTGTAATCTCACTTAGTGAAGTATTAGGAACGGCAAAGAGCTAAATCAGCCTCTTCTTTATGGGTTAAAAGTCTTGAGAATTACATCTCTTACTTTCTGTAAGAGACTGAAATGTTGAAGATGAGGAGCTATGATAGCAGATGAAAACCCTGTCTCTGAAATTATGTGAGTTGGTTTCCACAGAAAGTGCACATTCCCCTATTTATGTCTACCTTAGCTAGGGTATATTCCTGCCTAGAGGTGTCCTGCCTGGTTAGGTGTGCAGCTGGGCATTATCCTCTCTGATTCCCTTAAGTTCAGGCAGGGCCACTGTTTTCTTTAAATGTCCTAGTTTGTCCTGTCTCAGGCAAAGTCCTCATTGAAGAGAGCCTTCTTGGTAAGCTGTAGTTAGTGATATTGCAGTGCGGCCACCATGTAATGGCTCCCTGGCTATTTGGAAAGCTTTGTTTTGTCCTAACTGCACCATTTCCATGTTCTGCAGTGACTGCTCTAAAGTAGGTATATCCCTTTCTTGGCTGATGTGTTTGCAGTCATAGAATTCAAACTGAAATAGCTAAATAGTAGCTTGTAATGACTGTAGTAAAAAAGGAGAGCAAATCTAGCCTTAGACTGGTTAAGAATAATTTCTACAAATGAATAATAATGGTTTTTACCTTGTTACTGAGTTGGACTATGAAGAGGGTTGGACTACTGAGCCTTCCTCTCTTCATGTTTCTGGAGGACTTATATGATTTCAGAATAAGTATGTATATGTTTAAAAACATTCAGTGATTTGAAATATTTGTGGGTTTATCCCATAGTCTCTTTAGCAAAACAGGAGATGAAAAATTAATTAGTTCATTGTGCATAAACTCTCAGCAATGTATATATATGAATACCATACATTAGTAATGCAAGTAATACAATACAAGGGAGAATAATCCTAAGCAGAGCACCATGTGAAAAACAGTTAGTGTGAAATAAGGTACTTTTTGTACAGGATTTTATAAAAAGAGTGACTCCTGGTACATACTGAAGCTGTTACAATATTAACTTATTTTTATTCTTTGTTATAAATGCAAAGTAGAATATAATATTTTCTGTTTAAGTAATCAATGTAAATAGAAGATTATGAGCAAAATTATTTTTAAGGATTCATATACTACTTCATTGTAGAAATGAGTTCACTAATTAATATTTTCTCCTTACAGATAAAACTGTGGTATGACAAGGTTGGTCATCAGTTAATAGTGACCATACTGGGAGCAAAGGATCTTCCTTCAAGAGAAGATGGGAGGCCAAGGAATCCTTATGTTAAAATTTACTTTCTTCCAGACAGAAGGTAGGGTGAACACAAAGACAAGGAATATTTGAATAAGAATTAGTGTGATACTCAGGTGACATGCACAGCTGAGTTTATCAGTCATGCTTACATGGTAAAAAAGCTCCGAGTTTTGAGTTATTGTGTTAACATGCCATGTAACAGCAAGGTGTCTTTGAGCACTAATCACAAACTTCCTTTCCCTGGCTATACTGCATAATACTGAATAGAAAAGAAAAGGTAAACATATGTCTTTGCATGGGGACCTGTTATTTGCATAGAATGTTGTTAGTGTTTTGTAATGCTGTTATTTCCTATGACAGTTATTCTTGTCTGGAGCAAAGAAAATGCTACAGGGTTGGGTTCATAAATTGATGAGGGTTCATAGCCAATGAGTCCAGCAGTTTGGTTTGCCCCACCTTTATACAATAAAACGGTAACAGGTTTGGTGTCTGAAGTCCACAGATTTCATATCAGTGTATAAGTGAGCTGAAGGGGACTCAGCTGAGATTTCCCATTTGCACTTTGTAAACTTCCCCTAAAGCACAGGACTCACATTAATCTGGATGATATTATATATGCACTTATGGAAAATTAGACTTAGTGGGACCCCTATTCCTGAATAGCTCCTTCACTTCTTAGTCCATGATTTTCTGTGTTTCAATTTAGGTGTTGGGAAGAACAGCAAAAGAGATAATGTGTTCTCCAGTTGATTGTTTTAATTAATATTTCCTCAGGTTGTCTCAGTAGGGGAACATGTTTAGCTTTATTTCATAATGTACCAACCAAATCATTCAAAGCTTTAATGTCATTCAAAATAATAAAAGTAGTTCAGGGGATTGTTGAATCTGTAGAATAGGATGTAATGTGTATTTTTACTTCCTTTGCTTTTTCTAATAGCTAAACTGGGAAGATGCTACCTATCTCCAGTACCATTTGACTTCAGCAGGAATTAAAGCTCTTTAGTATTTTGAAAGACACTGCTTTTCCGCTTTCATTGTATACCATATATTGACATGCAAATTTTCTGTGACTACCTAATTTGCTGTGTCATTGATGATTAAAAGGTTTTGGATAGGTTTTCTTGGGTTCACCAATATTTGAACTGTTGGTTTAGATCCCTAGTTTATTTAAACTGGTGTAGTGTGTTTGTAGCTGCTGAAGCTGTGCTAAACTGAGAATCAGGTCTGTTTAAATTATCTTACCTGCTTTTTCAAGATTAATAAGTAATTAATAAGCTAACAAAAGTGTCTGTGTTCACAGTGTTTTATAATGTAAATTGTGATAACTAAAAATATATTGGCATTCAATTTTTAAATCTATAATGTTTTTTCCCCATTTGTGGGAAGTATTCAAAACTTTTTCTTTCGTTGTTTTATGTGTTTGTGATCAGCAATTTGTTTTATAGAATTGTGGGGATTTTCTGATGTGGAAATTAATTTTCCTTTCCTTAGATTTAAAAGCTAAGTAAGCAATAGTATATTTCTTGTGTAGCAGAAGGAAAGGTGCTAGAGGTAAAATACACTTAAATAAGTCAAGCACTTAATTAGATGAAGATTCTGAATTCTCTTTGATTAAAGAAATTTCGTTGAAAAGTGTTGTACAATGTAACAGTTCACAAGGGCAAACAAACCTTTAGTATACTAGAAATAATTTTTTTTAAAACAATGTGTCTAAAAATATTATTTCTTAGCTAATATTTTGATCCAGCTTCCAAGTAACAGTTCAGAAATACAATGACTTTATTACAGTTGCAAGTATTAACAAATGAACTGTATCTGCATTGCCTATTAAAAAATCCTCATAAATTAGTCTGGCAGATGCATTATGCAGCGATCAGGAGGTTTAAAATAAGCATTGTTATGAGGGCTCTTGTCAGTATTCTCAGTAGGAGGAGTGTGGGTGTTTTCCAGTGAAAATTGTTTCAATCAGAAAATATTAATTCTTTCAAGTAGCAATATTCTGCAAAAGAAATTGCTTTCAACAACACCCTGGAGCCAGAGCTGAGGCTGCCAGGGTAACCTTGCCTGGAGACCTCACCTGGTGGTGGGGGTTCACCTTCACCCTGTGTGTTTCATTGGAGTGACCAAAGGATTTGGGAAGCTGCTTAGAGAACACTGTTCCAGTGTTGCTGGAAAAGACCATGTAACTGCTTTTTGGGGCGTCTGGTTTCCCAGGTGGATATGGAGCCCTTAGTCAGGAAAACCCTGCACTGCCCCCAGTGCACTCCCTGACCGTTCCTTCATGTGGGCCAGCTGCTCCTCCCTGCTCCGCAGTTGGAGTGAGCCGCTGTAGGACTGGAAGCTTGAGTGAACCAGATGGCTCATTTTTCTGAAATGCAGGGGTTTGCTATGCCTAATGTTTTCTGCATAGATGTTCTACTGTCAGACTGTGCCTCATGGAAAAACCATTTATGGAAGTACATTTTGCTTAATAAAGTGCTGTTTTCAAAATAAAAGAAAATATACCCAAAACCATATTAAAACATTTGTAAGTTTTGGGGAACATCTTAAAATTGAAATTGACACACAACTTGAAATCACCTAGTCTTATTTTTAAATATGAATTTATGAATTATCCTCAATATATGCACAGACCTTTATAAGAAAGGAAAATTCCTGATGTGGATTATAGTACCCATGATCCTACAAACTGAACTGCTGATTTAAGATTTCCTATTTTCCATTATATACTTAATGCAGTATAATGGTGTTTTGAACATATTTAATATTTAACTGTTTTTTTCAGTGATAAAAATAAAAGAAGAACAAAAACAGTAAAGAAAACATTGGAACCTAAGTGGAATCAGACATTTATTTATTCTCCAGTTCATCGGAGAGAGTTTAGAGAACGAATGTTAGAAATCACTCTTTGGGACCAAGCACGAGTTCGAGAGGAAGAAAGTGAATTTTTAGGAGAGGTATACAAGTATTGGTAGTTACTACAGAAATACAGTTGCTCACATACTCATGTATAGATACAGTATTTTTGAAAAAATTACTAACTATGCAAAGCAAAACTGTTTTTAATTGTTTTATTTTTTCTTCTTTCACTTAGTAGTAAACGAATAGTGATCTCAAACATATCACATAAATCTGATATGAGATTCTTTCTGTGTTTTTTCTGTTTTAGTAACAGCATGAATGTGGTTTCTCAGTTTCTAATTGTTCATTAAAATTGATATTATCCATAGTTGTATTTTACCAAAACTTTAGAATGTTGTTCATTAACTTGAGGTATTTGAATGCTGTAAAGGCTGTCATAAGGTAATAAAGGTTTTGTGAAAGATTGTTTAGTATATTTAGTGTTATAAAAGGCACAGGAGATTCTTCCATATTAAATCAAAATTTTTATGTAACTTCAGACAAAGTCCTTAGCAATAAGTAAAAGAATAAAATTCATGAATATACCTATTTTTAAATACTCTGTCATGTAATGCTTTCCTACTTTTAACCATTATTTCTTTTTTAGATTCTTATTGAGCTAGAGACAGCATTACTAGATGATGAACCACACTGGTACAAACTTCAAACACATGATGTCTCTTCATTGCCACTTCCCCATCCCTCACCATATTTGCCACGCAGACAACTCCATGGCGAGAGTCCCACACGGAGGTTACAAAGTAGGTTATTAGTTTTACACACTGTGTATGGTTCATTTGAATTAATGCATAATAAAATGTATCAAATTCTTGCAAATGGAAAGCTGACGTTAGGTCATTTGTGATTGCTGATGAGAGTCTGACATGCTACAAATGGTATCAACCACTATGCATTGCACCATTTTTTTGCTTATGAGACAACTCAGTTCAGATCCTTAGCTTGAGCAAATTATCTTAGTTTTTGCAATGTGCTCTTTTTATCGTGAGGCCCTATCTTTTATATTATGTTCATAATTTCATTGTTTAAGCAAAAGTGAATGTGCAGGACCTCTCTCTTTAGCTCATACTTCTTAAAGTAACCTGTATATAACATCATATGTAGATAAAATAATGCCATGGCCTGTTGCCTTGCTTTGATACTATTTTATGTGCTTAGATTTACAAATGGAATTTCTCTAAAAGCTCTACTTTGTAGAGTTTGTTATACTCAATCCATAGTAGTTTGATGTTATCACCAGATATTTTGAAAATAGAGTATATCAAATATGGTAGTAAAAATTTATACATAAGAATGAGACAGTAAAGGGGGGGAAATCTGGTTGTTTAATACTTCATGGTTTCTCTAGTTTAACTGTTCGGTACTGCCAGTAATTTAAAGCTCTTCTTCACTGATTAAACTTTATGAAATACCAGTTGGCAGTTATATAAAAAAACCCCAACAAACCAAATCAACCAACCCAATTAGTGAAACCCCCAAAACATAAAAGACCCACCACCACAAAAAATCAACAAAACAAAACCAAAACCCCAACGCAAACAAAAAAAACCCCCAATAACACAAAGGAACTTCAACAACCTAAACCCAATTTCTAAGATTTATTTGGAGTTTCTTTGAGTCATTGTATGTGAGTGTGTGTGCATATGTTTCACACAAACTCACAGAAACCTGTGTGTAGTCATGCAAACAAGCTTGGATATTTCATATAATCTATATAGAGTCTTTATTAAAAAAACCCATTCTATATAAGTATTTCAAACAGTTAATCTGTTTTGCTTCTGTGCACTTGATGGTGTGAAGGATTAAAATGCTCCATATCATAATATTTTGAGATAGACACACTATCAGAGACTTACACTGCATAACCTTGAAGTTGTAAGATTATACTTGTCCACAAAAGGAAGAAAGAGGTGATAGTTAACAGATAAGGAGTTCTATTGCAATTCAGTCCTCTTCAGTCTTCTCGTATGCCAGGACTGTTGTTTAAGTAAAGTTTTTGAATTATCTTTCTTATATGGTTTATGCCATCTTTTAACACATTTTGAGTTAAATTTCCCTGTACAACTATTTTTACAGATCAATTGAACTCTTTGTATGTGAAGTTACTGAAATTCTGGTTTTCAGAAAATACTCAGTCCTGCAAACAAACCCTGTTTATCCATCAGAATTTCTGTCTGTGCAATAACTAACTGCTATTAAGAATGAATTTATGCTTTATTTTTAAACATATTTTTTAGTGATGTTAAAGATCTGTTGAATGATATTGACTCAAAACTTGAAAGATTCAGGATTTTTTAGACAGTAACACTACTATGTACTATTGCTAGTAAGTAATAAAAAATGATAATAAATGCTAATACTAATAGTGTTCTCAACTGAACAATTTTATATGCTTGTCTGTAAACATAGAGGAAAGGACTTAGCAAAACTTCAGGTTTGCTGAAATGCTAAGATTTGGTATAGAAGTCCTGCTTTTCAATTAAGATAGTTTAGCCTGACTGTTCCCAGACCACTAGTTTTTCAGCGTCAGGTTCTAAAAATTTCAATAAAATAAGCAGTTTCAGATGTTCACTATTATTGCTGGAGAATGCACATACTCCTATACTAAATTATCCTATTTCCATTTGTACGGAGATAGGGATCCCATAAAGAAGGATTTCCTCTAGTGGCCTAGGAATATATTCATGACTTGAATTCTTGTGCATCATAAATAATTTTCAGTTTAAACAGATAATTTTAAATGTACAGAACAAGGACTCATGGAGTTAAAATCCTTCCTTTCTGGGTTCTGAAAAGGTATACACTTGGAAATTTAGCATCTGATCAGAGTTCAGCTATGGCAGCAGAATCCATTTAGCAATGAAAAAATACAATTTTTCTTTTATTACTGTCACACCTCTGAAATGGAAATAAAAGTACTTCTTGGTGTCCAAAGAGGTCATGCAGTATCCTACTGAGAGACCCAGAACTCAATTGGACAAGGCTTTGAACAATGCAGTGTATGTTGGCCAAGCCTGAAACAGGCATTGCACCAGATGGCCTCCAAAAAAGCTCTTGCCAATCTAAATAACATCACCAAGGGAGTGGTGAAGCGCAGACAGCACATCTTATGACTGTTTGCCTTCACGAAGTAAAATATTTATATTATATAATAACATATAGAAGTCTGGGGTTTTTAATGTTTTTTTTGAGGTTTCGAAAGCGTATGAAATCAAATTTAATATATTAGTTTCTTGTGTCTGAAGATGTTTTTGTATCTTTCAATAACATTCTCGTATATGATGAAACAGAAGATGTTATCCAGTGACACATTATGACAATGTGAAAAAATCTCTAGAACAAAGACAAGGCATACCTAGCAAGTTTGTCTGTGTTTTTCAAAGCACTTCTTAGAACATGTACTGGGCTGTTATTAAGCAGGCTGATTTCAATTTTTGGGGCTGAAAAATCTGAGCATTTCAGTCCTCCTACCTCTTGTTCATTTTTGCGATGCCTCTATGTATAGAATTAGTGAGTACAATATGAAAGACTTTATTGAATACCCCCAAAAATTGTTAGTGTGAGGAATGACAGGAGAGATATTTTGAATTACAAGGTTGTTTGTATAAATACACATTACAAATCTAAGTTTTTTTATCTTTATGATTGCCAAGTAGCGATAAACACATATATTTGAAGACAATACTTAACTGTTACTCTCTAAAGGTAGTTTAAAAGAACCACCTACACTTACCACTTCTATTCTCTTTTTAATATCACTGGATTGCAGTGTTCCTGAAGAAGAGCAGACTGTCAGCCCTGATGAGTGAAGTTGTATTTACAGATTGCCAGTAGCAAAGCGCAAGCTTCCTACAGAGCCCCATATGCCATCTCTTTAGGAACCAGCTTTCAGAGACAGTAGCTTAGTTTCTACATATATTTATCTCTCAATATCTTTGAGTGGGCAGTGTGTTGTGGTACAGACTGATCTAAGTCAGCTGTCCACCTTCTCTTTCCTAGTCCTCTGATCCATACTTTCCATTAACTTCCTGGTGATAAAGGATCATCACCATGCTTTCTCCTTTGTGTTTTTTGGCAGACATCTACTTAGAAACTGGAACTAATATAGAATATAGGATTATGACTTACTAGTTCTTTCAGCTAACTATATTTCAGGTTTTCATAACCTGATCCAATGAGTACTTTAAGTTTTCATTATGTAAAATGTGGGGTAAGGAATAGGTCTATTTTACTAATTGCGCTCAACTTTCGAAGTGAATTTTTAAAATTACTTCATTTTCTCTAACATTTACCATAAAATCAGCCATACATCAAGAATTCCAGACAACATTAACTAGAATTGCAGCCAAACTGAAGCTCTTTTTATATTGCCTTTGAAAAAAGATTGTAACCAGAAAATTAAAAATAATTTTAGAGAATATTTAGGAATTCCCGTTGTTGCTAGGTTAATTTTCCATCTCACATTAGCTAAGAATCTTATTAGAGAATACATACAAAATTGAATGTGCTTTGAATGCTGTGTTCATAGTTGTTAGGATCACTGGTGTGAAAGTTATTGTTGGTATTTCTATTTGTTGAGAACTGATACAGAAATCAAGCAGGGTTTATACCACAGGATTGCACATCAAAAATTGCTTCCTCTCCATGAGCCCAGAATATAGAGATAGAAATCAAATTGGATATGAGGCATTCTTATTCCATCTTTTACAGTTATATCCATGTAATGTGAGCATTTGTGCAGTGTGAGCTGATATTGTTGAATTGAGAAAGTACTTGGGTTTATTGTTTATTTTGGAGAACATTTTTTTTAGTTTTTTGTTGACTGTGAATTTGTTTCAGAAGCAGATTTTGTTTTATTCCAATTGTTTTAAGACTTTCCCTATTACTTAGGATTGAAAAGTAACTGACACTAGTTTTCTAAGTCAAATTCTGCAGCTTTAAAACTAAGCTGTCTGGATCATTGATCTGCAGACCAGAGAGAGTGCAATGTACAGTGTAGGTAACAGCTAAATGCACAAATGAGAAGAAATGTGAATATGGCAATAAACCCAGACATTTTCAGGTCTCTTGTTGCAGCTGAAGGTGAGATTTTCTATACCATGAAAATTCACAATAAAAAAATAAAAATTTTATATTTTGAGCATTCTCAGTAAATGAAAAGTAAGAAATTGAATGGGAGATAAACTCTGCTGAGAACAAGTTCTCAAAGATTTTAGAAATTACAGTATTTGAAAATCAACCTGTAGAAGTCCAAAATGGTGTATTTTTTTTCAAGATCTGAACACCAGAAAAATCATTCAAAATGAAAAGAAATGTAAATAAACAGACTTTGAAGTAGTTTTCTTGTAAAGCGGATTTGACTTTCATTACTTTTAGAATTAAATTAATAAATTACTCCATTCACTGAGTTTCATGATTCTGCAGGCACATAAAGAAGCCAGAGGGAGAGAAATTACAATAATAAGTATTTAAACTCTGGGGACAAAATTTGAGTGTATTTATGTTCTAAAAAAATCTGCATATAGTGTGCAAAAGCTATATATAACATTTGTTTTTCAAATTTTATGCATTTTTTTTGGATAGGAATAAAGAAAATCTATAATGCATAAACAAAGAGATTTTAGTAGCATGAAAAGGTTTGTCATCTTTTCAGCTTTGTATTTTATACATTTTTCCATCAGACTATATTTTCTAGGGCAATGCTGAGACCTCAACATGACAAAAATTATTAAATCTTACTAGAAGAAACCCTAATTGATAGACCGAATTAAAAAATAAAGAATCCCATTACTTATTAATTTTTAAAAATCATTTTTAGATGGTCTTGTCATTGCTGGGTGCTGACCATTTTTTTTTGTAATACTCTGTGGCTCTATTATCAGATCAAGGAGGAAATTTATAACTGTAAATTTAATCCCTCTCTTCCATTATTTAAATGGTAAAGTTGTCAAGTCTATGTTGTAGAACATCAAGATATACATTTCATAGTACCAAAATCATTAAAGTTTAACAATAATTATTTACAAATGTATCTGAAATTTTAATCTGTGAAATATGAACCCTTGTGAAATGTTGGCCAATCTTTCTCTACTGAAAGTTGTTCACTTCCTTGGAGCTCTGTAGAGGCTCATTTTGCTGCAGAATCAGGATCTTGCTGTCTCAGCAATTTCCTTTTAGTTTGTTGTGAGTATGGTAAATCAGCACAATAATTTTCAATAAATGTCACTGAACCTTACTTGAGGGAATTATAACAATGCTGTTCACTAGTAGGTAAGTGAATTGTACTTAATGGAAACATGCATCAGTGGCTCTTTTTCCAAATTATAATATGGAGCATTTTATGGTCAGTGGCACAGGCCATGATTAATTTATTATAAGAATTTTACTCTAGAGAGCAAGAATGACAATTATTTTTCTATTTCATGCTTCTTCCTTCATTTTTCTCTTTCTTTTAATGGACCACAGGCCTTGGGCATGTTATCTTTGTTTGCATGCATTGATATTATGTTCACAGAATATGGATATATATACCAGTATTGTATTTATTGTACACTTATTATTTATTATATTTTATTGTACATCTATGGTTTATTAAATACTTTAATTAAAAGGTATTTAACATGATACAGGGATGTCTAAAAAAGCCTTAAACTATCAAAATATTTTTCTTTTTCTAATAAAAGAAACTAATTTAGGATATTAATTTATTAAATTATAATTAAACTGCAAAAGTACTTAAAAACCTGTTTTGAAGAAGTTTAATGGAATTCTCTGGTTACTCTGGTTACTCTTCAAGAAGCTCTACCCTTTTAAAGATCTGTCCAGCAGTTAAATTCAGAAAGCCCATCATTTTTAACTATATGAATATTTTCTAGACTGTGTTAATTGACTTCTTTTGTGGGCACATGGCACGCTTCCACCTTCAGTGTTTGGGTAACACCTGATGTTGTCAGGATAAACTAGGCAAAACCTCTAAACTCCATTTTTCATAATTTTATAGCCAAGTAAGTGTCATTTTGAAAATGAAATTCGTAACCAGAAGAGATTAGTACTAAGGAATACAAATATTAGAGATGTTCCACAATAAATCACATCTAAAAGGTTGTAAATGATGCTGAAAAAAACCCCTATCATTCACTTTGAAATTATATTACCTAATGGAATTCTGGGTCTGGCACATAAAAATGTATTACATTTATCAAGAAATCAAAGTTGAAAACATAGAGAATTAGAAATCATAAGTAGTAGATGATTTACTGATATGATCCACATATTAAAATAGTTAGTACCTGGATGTCAGAAAACGTGTGACTTGCCAGAAGGTATTTAGTCATCCAGTGAATCCATTAACAGCACCATTTGGCAAGAAACTGAAATTTTCATTTTTTCTCTAACACTGTCATATCATATCATTTGAGGTGCATCATTTACAGACTGTCACCCTTTTCTGTTTAATATGGTGTCTGTGAGCTTTTCAACTATAAGGAATAAAAATATTCATAAAATCTTGCTAATGGCAAGATATTATTAATGTTATTCTGGCTTCCTGGCTTCTTTGTATTATGACATCTTATAGAAGTCATTTTTTCAAAAACTGCAAATGCAATTAACATTGCATGTTTCCAAAATTGTCCAGATATTCACAAACAATTATTTTGTTCAGTTTAGAAAAATTGGTATGATTGTATGGAAAGGTAAAATACATAAACCAGTCGGACTTAAGGAACGCAAACAACAAATCAGGTATTGCAAGTATTTAATCATGGAACTCATATCAGAATTCTTAAATTCACTGGTAACAACATTATGTAATAAAGGTTCTCATGTATGTACATATTTACCAAATCAAGACCTAGCTGGTGGGAGAAGATTGACTGGCACAGCACTTCAGAGTCTGTTAAATTTAAAGTAGGATTCAAAACTACATCTTGGGAAAGCTCTGCTAGTGCTGCAGAATCATTGCCAACAGAAGCGTGCAATCATTTTAAGGGTAGCAGCTCATATTGTATGTTGAATATACATTTTGCCCTTAAAAAGTTAAACACTTCTAGTACAAGTATATTGTATTTCAGAATTGGAAATTACCGAAATTGCTCTACTAGGTCTCTATGGCTACTGTGTATAACTGTTGATCTAGAACTGATTGGCATTTTTGTGGTTTAATTTCTCTTAGCTGCTTGAGTTTCATTATTTTGAAGGAGTATGGCCTACGGTATTAAGTTCTTCCATCTCTGGCAGCAATTATAACAAAGTTTAAGGTTCTAATCATCCCTGTTACATGTGTTGATTCATGTATTTTTCCCTGACACTACTTCATTTCAATATTTGTTTTCCAGATAAAGGCTTATATTCATATAATTCAGGTAAATTTTCAGCATGCCAGAACTGCTTATTGCTTCCATATACGTGCAAAATTTACTTTGATATTTTATTGGTGTGCTTTTGCTACCTATTGTGCAGATGCTAAATTGCATAAAAGTTCTTTGGCTTTTCTTGTCTGCTTTTCAGTAATAGGTCTTTTTTTGGCTTTCTTTCTCTATTCTTGACATTTCAGTATGGATATTGGAGCAATATTGTAACACCATACTTGCTTTGCTTGCCTTTCTTTTAGGTAGAGCTATGGTAGGAAAACTGTAGTGAGCTTTATTAACTATACTAGGAAAATGCTATTTTGCTTAAACTCTATTAAAAGGAATGCTATTATATTACAGCTGTTTGAGAACTAGTGTAAGTATTTTTAAAATACAGACATGGGGTAAGTGAAGTACTGGCAAAATCAGTATTTACACTGATATATATTTTTACAGTCTCCTATTGAGTTAAATCCCCCATTACAAATCCAGCTATATCTGAGGAATTTGCCTTAATTAAATATAAGTAAATTAATAACATATGGTTTTTACAAACTTAAATTTTGTCATGCATTTCATTTGGGACTTTTTGCCGTTTCTGCAGTTTTAATTATTGGAATCTCTTTGAGACTTGGTTCAACTAATTATCTTTTAGTTATGTTTAAAAATGAAGCACACATTGTTATGAAAACAGATCCATACCACAGTGGAGAGAAACAAAACCCCCTTAGAGTACAGCTTTCTTGAGAGTAGTACTAATAAAATCCAGTTTCCATTACATCTAACATCAGTCTCCCATACTTCTTCTACTCCTTTCTCTCCTGAAATAATGCCCCATTCTTCTCATGTTTTATGATATCTTTGCATGGGGAAAGATCAAGTCTGGTGTGGCATCTGTAGACTTGCACACATGTGGATTAGACACAAATTTTATCTTGATAAAGTTTCTGTTAGATTAAGGATTTCCTTGTTGTATCTCTCTCTTCTATCCAGAAGTTGTATGTCTCTCTTCCTTCTCTCTCTTCTATCCTCTTCTAACCATTTTCAAAGATTTGTAGGAACTTAGTAGAATTTGATATTTATACTCCTCTGTCAATGTAGATGAAATTGGTTGAAAACCTCTGAAACCCCACTATTATGTGCAGGATGACAAAGTGACAGATTGACATGGAGACAGCAGGACTGCATGAGAAATTAGCTCACACTAAGAGTCCTCAGGCACAGGCTGGACGAATATCAGAGAGCAAATTCTTAAAACGGTTGTTATGAGACTGTTTTGGGGTTGCTTATATGTTGAAGAAATACAGGCAATGCTAAGTGACTTTAAGTGGTTGTGAACGCGTTCTGTGAGCTTCAGGGAAGGAACTGCAAGCATGCTTCACTACCTTTGTTCCCCTGAGGAGTCCACAAAACCTTGTAAAAGCTTCCTGCATTGTAAGGGACAGGATTGGGAGCTTGGTCTGCTTCTTTTT